>CM069132.1:158143207-158715856 GCA_035221665.1 Okamejei kenojei
GCTTTTCACTGTACCTCGGTACATGTGACAATAAACTCAACTAAACTAAGCAAAAAACTAAAATAAAACAATCTTATATGGAGTAGATTAGTCAGCAAAAACAGCATAGGCAAGTTGGGCTGAAGGGTCTATTTGGTGCTGTATGATTCTAAATATGGTCACAGTTTGTGTGTTGAATTTGTGAATGTTGTGGCAGATCGTGTCTTGATGTTGTTTCTTTTTGATGTTCATTGGATTTTCACAGGGAAGCTGATTTTATCACTAGACAAGGACACGTACCAGGAGCTGGGGCTGGAAGGACAACCATCCAAATACTCCCACAGGACCGTGATGAGATACAGTAGGTACAGTTATCAAACGATTCTTGCAGTAAGGAAGGCATTGGTCTTTCCAAATGATTCTTTAGTTTATAGACACAAAATGCTGCAACTATACCGGCGGTGCAGCAGTAGAGTTGCTGCCTCACAGCGCCAGGGACCTGGGTTCAATCCTGACTAGGAGCGCTGTCTGTACAGAGTTTGTACGTTCTCCCCGTGACCGCGTGGGTTTTCTCAGAGTGCTCCAGATTCCTCCCACACTTCAACGATGTCCAGATCTGTAGGTTAATTAGCTCGGTATAATTTTAAAATTGTCCCTAGTGTGTTTAAGATAGTGTTAGTCCGCGGGGACCACTGGTCTGCACACACTAGGTGGACCGAAGGGCCTGTCTCTCAAAACTACACTGAATTGAACACCGCAAGAATTAGGCCATTTGGCCCATCGAGTCTACTCTGCCATTTAATCATGGCTGATCTATCCCTCTCAACCCCATTCTCCTGCCTTCTCCCCGTAACCTTTGACACCCTTGCTAATCCTTACCAATCTTTACCGGGATGGGAGATTGCAACCTTCACGTGGTTCACCTTTTGACGAATGCAATCAACCTGGCGTGCACAATCAAATAAGATCAAATGGAACAAGTTGTCCTAGAACTTTAGGCTGTGCATGCCATACTCAAGAAGAAGAAAACCTATCTTTACTGACATTATCGTATTGCTATTCATTAGCAATGTTTCCCGAACTTCAGCCAGACTTCCAATGCTATGTTTCATTTGTTGTAAAGGTCTAACACACTTGGAGGGTAGTGAATACCTTGCCATCCAACAACATGCAATGAAAGCAACCACATTTTTCTAAAGGGAAACACTAAGAGCTGGAGAAATGAGGTAGCATCTATGGAGGGAATGGACAGGTAATGGTATGGGTCAGACTGCAGAAGGATCCAGACCTGCAATGTGATCTGATTTGTTCCAGCACCAATCCATCCTCCACAGATGCTGCCTGACCCGCTGAGTTACTCCAGCACTCTGTGAAACGTCACCTATCCATGTTCTCCACAGATTCTGCCTGACCCGCTGAGTTACCCCAGTACTCTGTGAAACGTCACCTATCCATGTTCCCCACAGATGCTGCCTGACCCGCTGAGTTACTCCAGCACTCTGTGAAACGTCACCTATCCATGTTCTCCACAGATGCTGCCTGACCCGCTGAGTTACTCCAGCACTCTGTGAAACGTCACCTATCCATATTCTCCACAGATGCTGCCTGACCCGCTGAGTTACTCCAGCACTGTGTCCAGTCACATTCACTAAGATCACAATTAATCTAATCCTCCTGGACTGCTTTATGGGTAAGAAATCTAGCCATAGAACAGTGGTGAGAAGGAATGACTGGGATGTGACAAGTCTTTGATTATGTTGACTGCCTTCCTGAGGCAGCGTGAAGTGTAGATGGAGTCAATGGTCAGGAGTCTGGTCTGTTTGATGTCCAACTATAATTTACTTTAGTTTAAAGATACAGCGTGAAAACAGATCCTTCAGCACTAACCTACATACTAGGGATAGTTGACAACTATACCAAAGACAATTAATTTACAAACCTGCATGTCTTTGGAAGGTGGGGGATGAAACCGGAGAACCGGGAAAAAAAAAACCCACACAGGTCACGGGGAGAACGTACAAACTCCGTACAGATAGCACCCGTAGCCAGGACCAAACCCGGGTCTCTGGCGCTGTGAGGCAGCAACTCTACCGCTGTTGTCCTCTTCAGAATTCTCGTCAGCCTCGCTGCTCTCTGCAGCAGGCGACGCTGTCTTACCTGCCCGTCCCTGCCTCGTGTGGTGTGAGAGCTCTGGCCTTCATAATGTCAGCTTTTTGTTTTCAGTTGTTACGGTGCATCTGAGTGAAGCCTCCTTTGTTCCTGGTGGAAAGAGGTACAACCGGGTCCTGTGGGCACTGCGAGAGAAGATGCCCTTAATGTTTGACCTTTTGATGTCCTGCGGTTCCTCAGGTGAGCGGTAGTAGGATGATTCAGTTACCTGATAACAGCTGGGAAGAAACTGTCCCTGAATCTGGAGGTGTGCGTTTTCACACTTCTCTACCTATTACCTAATGGGGGAGGGGAGAAGACGGAGTGACCAGGGTGTGGCTCGTCCTTGATGATACTGCTGGCCTTGCCGAGGCAGCGTGAGGTATAGATGGTCAATGGAAGGCAGTTTGGTTTTGTGATGGTCTGGGCTGCATCCACAATTTCTTGCGGTCTTGGACGGAGCTGTTCCCAAATCAAGCTATGATGCATCCCGATAAAATGCTTTCTACAGCGCATCTGTAGAAGTTGGTGAGAGTTGTAGGGGACATGCCAAACTTCTGAAGCCTTCTAAGGATGTAGAGGCGTTTGTGGTGCGTTCATGGTCGTTGCTCCAATGTGGGTGGTCCAGGAGAAGTTGTTGGTGATATTGACTCCTAGGAATTTGAAGTTTTCAACCATCTCTACTTTTGCGCCGTCAGTGCAAACAGGGGTATGTGTACCGACTGGCTTCCTGAAGTCGATCACTATCTCCTTTGTCTTACTGACATTGGAGTGTGAGAGCAAACCCACACCGTCACGGGGAGAACTGACAAACTCCGTACAGACAGCACCCGTGGCCATGATCGAACGCGGGTCTCTAGCGCTGTGAGGCAGCAACTCTTCCACTGTGCCACCCTTTCAAACCATCCAACTCATATTCCGTTTCTGTAGCCTACTACCCAACGGTAAGAATATTGAATTCTCATAATTCTGTGACTAAGCAACAACCTTTTCCCCTTCCACCTCCATTCCTTCCTTTGACTTCAAATTTTGAACCTCTTCTCTTATTTCACAGACATTTATTTTTTCATCTCTGACCTTTGTCCAACCATCTGCCAGTCACAGACAGCAGCGGAGGTCAGGATCAAACCGGGTGCAGTGTGTGATATAGGGTCCACTAGTATCCACCTCTCGCTTGCCAGGTTTAGTCAGCCCCACCTCCTTTCAGCTTGCTCCCCCTCTGCTACATAAGGTCATATGGAACAGGTGTAGAATTAGGCCATTCAGCCCATCAAGCCAAGTCGGCGGGACTGACATATGAAAGAATGGGTCAACCGGGAGTGAATTTAGAAGCATGAGAGGGGATCTTATAGTAACATATAAAATTCTTAAAGGATTGAACAGGTCAGATGCAGGAAAAACGTTCCTGATGTTGGGAGAGTCCAGAACCAGGGATCACAGTTTAGAATAAGGGGTAGGCCATTTAGGACTGTGATATATATCTTCACCCAGAATATATCTTCACGCAGAGAGTTGTGAATCTGTCACAGAAGGCAGCGGAGGCCAATTCACTGGATGTTTTCAACAGAGAATTGCATTTAGCTCTTAGGGCTAACGGAATCAAGGGATATGGGGACAAAGAGAAACAGCGTACTGATTTTAGATGATCAGCCATGATCATATTGAATGGTAGTGCTGGCTTGAAGGGCCGAATGGCCTGCTCCTGCACCTGTTTTTCTCTGTTTCTGGCGCTGTGAGGCAGTAGCTACCACTGTGCTCTTGTCCGTTCACTGTTGCCCGTGTCTATTTTTGCTGCGATAGTATCATGTACAGTTGTAATAATATTTTTCCGACATTGCAAGCAGGTGGAAGAGAGGAGTCGTTGGCATCTTACTTCACCCAGTACCAGTGCCAGGCTTACCAGCCCAAGCTGTCAACCCGTATATTGAATGGGACACCCTGTCCTGTGCTACTCAGCAGTGAACTGGATGGGAAAGACTGTGAATCATGCAACTCACTCGAGTTCCTGGACTGGCTGGGTGCAGTCTTCTGTGACATTGATTGGTGAGTTGCCAGCTGTAGAACTCTAGAGACTCATTGTATTGTTCACGTTCACGAGTTATAGGGGAAGAATTAGGCCTTTCGGCCCATCGAGTGCACTCCGCCATTTAGTCATGGCTGATCTCTGCCTCCTAATTCCATTTTCCACCCTTCACCCCATAACCCTTGACACCCGTTCTGATCAAGGATCAATCTATCCCTGCCTTAAAAATATCCACTGACTTGGCCTCCACATCCCTCTGTGGCAATGAGTTCCACAGATTAACTACCCTCTGACTGAAGATGTTCCTCCTCACCTCCTTTCTATAAGAGCGCCCTTTAACTCTGAGGCTGTGACCTCTGGTCCTAGACTCTCCCACCAGTGGAAACATTCTTTCCACATCCACTCTATGTCTTTCACTATTCTCTAAGTTTCAATGAGGTCGCCCCTCATCCTTCTAAACTCCAGCGAGTACAGGCCCAGTGCTGTCAAACGCTCATCCTATGTTAACCCACTCATTCCTGGGATCATTCTTGTAAACCTCCTCTGGATCCTCTCCAGAGCTAGCACATGCTTCCTCAAATATGGAGCCCAGATTTGCTCACAGTAGTCCAAATGTGGCCTGACCAGCCCCTTATGGAGCCTCATATTATATATTGTCTTTCTGCTCACCAAATAGCAGGCAACAAAAGCTCGGTACACGTGACAATAAACTAAACTGAGTCAAGAGTGTTTCATTGTCGGAAGATAGACACAAAATGCTGGAGTAACTCAGCGGGTCAGGCAGCACCTCTGGAGAGAAGGAATGGGTGACGTTTCGGCTTGAGTCCCTTCTTCAGTCTGAGAGTCAGGGGCGGGGGAGACGAGAGATATGGAAGGATGTGAAAACGACAGATCAAATCAGACGATGGTCAAGGAAATGTAGAATTGTTCATTATTGGCTATGGGGAAGGTGCGAATGAGGCAAACTAACTAAAATGAATCAGGACAGGCAGATTGGTTGGAGAACTAGAGTGGGGGAGGGTTGGAGAGAGAGGGGCACGCTAGAGGCAGGACACATGTTCCTGATGTTGGGGGAGTCCAGAACCAAGGCCACAGTTTAAGAATAAGGAGTAAGCCATTTAGAACGGTTTCTCTTTCAAGAGAGAGCTAGATAGGGCTCTTAAAGATAGCGGAGTCGGGAGAAGGCAGGAACGGGGCACTGGTTGTGGATGATCAGCCATGATCACATTGAATGGCGGTGCTGGCTCAAAGGGCCGAATGGCCTACTCCTGCACCTATTGTCTATTTAATAGGAACCTTAGAAGTAATTTTTCACACAAAGCGTGGTGGGTGTATGGAACGAGCTGCCATAGGAGGTAGTTGAGGCAGGTACTATCACAACGTTCAAGAACCGTTTAAGGTACATGGATAGGACAGGTTTAGAGGGATATGGGCCAAACGCAGGCAGGTGGGACTAGTGTAGACGGGACATGTTGGTCTGGGTGAGTTTCTCCAGAGATGCTGCCTGACCCGCTGATTTACTCCAGCATTCTGTATCTTCTCTCCTAATTCCATTTTATTTCTGTCTACAATCTTTGCTGCATGGTCTGGAAGGGAGTGGAATACATGACGCTTGCAGTCAGCCCTGTGTATCTTGCAAATTGACAACGTCCTTGGGTTACTTAGTGTCTCTGTAAAATAATTGTTTAAAGAGCGGTAAGGAAGAAATGTGTTTCAATCAATGTCTATTTCTCGTAGCAATAATCAGGCAGACAGCTTCCTGTCAACGTACTGTTGCCCTGAACCCAACACCATGGTGGATAAGGCATGTCTATGTACCATTACCGGCTTTATCATTCCTGAAGGAATAAATCGCTTGTTGGACCAGCTGGGGTAAGCATGTTGTAAATGCTGCTGAGTTTAGTATAGTTTAGAGATACAGTGTGGAAACTGGCCCTTCAGCCCACGCCGAACAGCGATCACCCCGTGCACTAGCACCATCCTACACGCATTAGGAACAATTTGCAATTTTTACTGAAGCCAATGAACCTACAAATCTGCACTTCTTTGGAGTGTGGGAAGGAACTGGAGCATCCGGAGAAAACCCTCATGGTCATGGAGGGGAACGTGCAAACTCCGTACAGACAGTAAGGATGGAACTGGGGTCTCTGGCGCAGTAAGGCAGCAACGTTACCGCTGCGCCACTGAGCCGCCCTCTTTGTACTTGGAGTAGAAAATCATCCTCCTGTTGCTGTAGAATCAGCTGGAGTATGTGTCAGCACACGGCATCCCTCGCGTACATCAGCCCCGCAACTCCCTCCATAAACCTCTCTCCCTCTTTCTCTGCCTTTTAGTGGTGCAGCTGGTAGAGCCACTATCTCACAGCGCCAGGGACCCGGGTTCAATCCTGACCTCGGATGCTGTCTGTGTGTGGAGTTTGCACGTTCTCATTGTGATCACGCGGGTTTCCTCTGGGTGCTCTGGTTTCCTCCCACTTCCCAAAGACGTGCGGGTTTGTAGGTTACTTGGCCTCTGTAAATTGCCCCTAATGTGTATGGAGTGGATGAGGAAATGGGAAAACACAGAACTAGTGTGAACGGGTGGGTGGATGGTCAGAGCGGACTCCGTGGGCCGTGGGGCTTGCTTCCTTGCTGTGTCGCTAATCTACAGTAAACCCTCGCAATAACAGATCACGGAGGGGGTGGATGCTGTCCGGAATCAGGGGATATGGGGAGAAGGCAGGAACGGGGTACTGATTGTGGATGATCAGCCATGATCACATTGAATGGTGGTGCTGGCTCGAAGGGCCGAATGGCATTCTCCTGCAACTATTTTCTATGTTATTGCCGTTTGTCCGCTATAACCAAGTGGGGGGGGGGGGGGTAAAGTTTAACCCTAGGCTGGGAGGGAAGAAACAAGGCGTGGGGGGGTGGGGGGGTTCAGAGGCCGGGGAGCCGCAGTGACCCTGTCCCCACATGCGGTGGGTGCGCCGGGGACGGGCCCGGTACTCGTGCCGCCTTCAAGCCGCTCCCTCTCTCCCCTCCCACAACCGCAATCTCCGCCTGCGTGGCGCCAGCTCGCTGGGTAACTGGCGGCAGTGGGGGGGGGGGGGGGGGGGGGAGGTACAGCGGGAGTCTCGGACCCCAAAAACCAAAATCCATTATACGAAGGGTCGGTTATATTCATGTTCACTAGTGATAGGAGCAGATCTTGCCAGTGGTGGAAGGCCTATGGAGCTGTACGCCTCTTTAACATTGGCAGACAGCAATGTTTTCATATCCCTATGGGACAGCCAACAATCTGAGTGAATGTGTGACGGGCAGCGTCCAAAGTCACAATAGACAATAGGTGCAGGAGTAGGCCATTCGGCCCTTTGAGCCAGCACCGTCATCCAATGTGATCGTGGCTGATCATCCACAATCAGTACCCCATTCCTGCCTTTTCCCCATTTTCCCTGACTCCGCTATCTTTAAGAGCCCTATCCAGCTCTCTCTTGAAAGCATCCAGAGAACCTGCCTGCACCGCCATCTATCTCTCCCTCTCAAACCCATTCTCCTGCCTTCTCCCCATAACCCCTGACACCAGTACTAATCAAGAATCTATCTATCTATCTCTGCCTTAAAAATATCCATTAACGGCCTCCACCGCCGTCTGTGGCAATGAATTCCACAGATTCACCACCCTCTGACTAAAGAAATTCCACATCTTCTTTCTAAATGTTCGCCCTTTCAATCTGAGGCTGAGACCACTGGTCCAATTCTGCCGCTTGTGGAAACACCCACTCCTCATCCACTCTATCCAGGTTATTGTGAGAGTTTACGGTAAACTAAACAAATTGGTCATCTGATGCAAGATATTTTTACACAACTGTTACCTGTACATTTAGTTTCATTATTAGTTTAGTTTAGTTTAGAGATACAGCGCGGAAACAGGCCCTTCGGCCCATCGAGTCCGTGCCGACCAGCGATCCCCGCACACTAACACCACACTAGAGGACAATTCACGAATCGTACCAAAGCCATTAACCTGCAAACTTGCACGTCTTTGGAGTGTGGGAGGAAACTGGAGCACCTGGGGAAAACCCACGTAGGTCACGGGAGAACGTGCAAACTCTGCACAGACAGCACCTTTGGTCAGGATGGACCCCGGGTCTCTGGCGCTGTGAGTCAGCAGCGCCGCCTATTTTGAAATGATAGTTCTTTTTGCCTCAGCTGCATTGTTGCCGCATTCTGACATTCATCACTGCCTTTCCATTTCCTCGCAGGTTGTACTTTGAAGAACCGAAGCTGGCCCAGTGGCTCAGTATGACAGTGCATGGCTTTGCAGACAGCCCAGTGTCCTGGGGACAGAGTGAACACGGCTACCACAGAGGAGGAGAGAACCTCTACAATGTTGTTCTGTTCAGTAATCAGGATCGCTGGTTGCACATGGCAGTGGGCACACAGAGTGACTGTCCACCATAACTCTCTGAACACCATCTCTCTGCCTCCTGCTCCCAAGTCCAACCTCTGGAGAAAGGAAGAGTTGACATGGGCGTTACAGTGGCGTATCGGTAGAGTTGCTGCCTTGCAGCACCGGTGACCCGGGTTCCATCCTGACTACGGGTGCTGTCGGTATGGAGTTTTGTACATTCTCCCTGTGAAAGTGTGGATCTTCGGTTTGCTCCTACACTCCAAAGACGTGCAGGTTTGTAGGTTAATTGGCTTGGCGTAAATGTAAAATTGTCCCAAGTAGGATTGTCGGGTTCAGTCTTCGGACTGAAGAAGGATCATGATCCGAAACGTCACCTATTCCTTCTCTCCAAAGATGCTGCCTGTCCTGCTGAGTTACACAAGCATTTTGTGTCTATCATACATCATAAAAATAGGTACTGTGACCAAGATGCCCTATCCACACTAGTCCCATCTACCTGCATTTGGCCCATATGCCTTCTAAACCTACCTATCCATGTACCTGTCTAAGTGTCCTTTAAAGGGTGTTGCAGTACCTGCCTCAACTACCTCCTCCGGCAGCTCATTCCATACACCCACCACCCTTTGTGTGAAAATGTTGCCCCTTAGGTTCCTATTAAATCTTCCCCCTCTCACCTCAAGCCTATGTCCTCTGGTTCTCGATTTGCCAACTCAAAAGACTCTGCATCGACCTTATTTGTTCACCTCTTCATCATATACACCTCTATGAGATCACTCCTGTGCTTCAAGGAATAAAATCCCCGCCTGCCCAACCTCTCCCTACAGCTCAGGCTCCCAAGTCCTGACAACATCCTCGTAAATCTTCTCTGTACTCTTTCTAGTTTAACATCTTTCCTATATCAGGGATCCAAATAACATAATATTCTAAATGTGGCGTCGCTAAAGGGTTGTAGAACTGTAACATAACATCCCAACTTCAATATCCTGACCGATGAAGGCCAATGTACTGAAAGCAAAGCCTTCTGACCACCCAATCTACAGTGAGGGCTGGGCTACCGATGAAAATGTCTTATTCCCAAGATAAACAGAAGCATATAAAATAGGTGCAGGAGTATGCCATTTGGACCTTTGAGCCTATTGTTTATCACATATGAAATGCAGCACAATCACCTGGTAGTCCTGGATGTCATTCATTGTATGGGTTTGTGTAACATGACAAGTATTCTGTCACCTAATACTTTCTCGGTCTGAAGTAATGTTGTAATATGTGTAAGTCTCGTTTTCATTGAGAATAGCTTGCACGTCACAGCTGATAAATCAAAAAGAAAACCCTTGTCCCAAAAGATACCTGAAACTTGATCACGTTTAGCAATAGCTACACAAATACTTGGTCAAAGATCAGACTTGGATTTTTTTAAAGTAAACATGAATTCCAGTGCAACTAAATTCCTACCATTTCACCAGAAACACAGCAGGTTGACAGGCAATAGTGCCAGACATTCACCCCATGACTGAATCAGAATAAACAAGGCTTATTGCCACCAATTTTATGAATTACATATTTCTCTGTATTTCTATTTACTTGATACGCCAAATGGCCTACTTCTGCTTCTACCACTTACCAACATGTTTTAAATTGGAATCAATAATAAAATGAAAATATTTCTCGAGGTTGACTAATTAAAATAAAAATCAAACTACTTCACTGAGCTGGTACACACATTGGTGCAATGGGTGGCACAGCGGTAGAGTTGCTCCCTTAGGACGCCAGAGACCCAGGTTCGATCCTGACTACAGGTACTGTCTGTATGGAGTTTGTACATTCTCCGTGTGACCACGTGGGTTTTCTCTGGGATCACTGGTTTCCTCCCATACTCCAAAGACGTACAGGATTGTAGGTTAATAGGCTTGGTTTAATTGTAAATTGGCCCTGTGATGTCCGCTGTAAGACCCTGTTGTGACTAGCACCTGAATACACGTCCGTCATCTTGTAAGAAAGATTGAACAACCAACGGAAACTTCTAGAAGGTCACCTGACCTCAGTCACGAGGCACAGGCACATTTGCCAGCTTCATTACATATACATCACATCTCCCCCTTCAACGTTGGGGTCAATACTAATAACTTGAACCTTTAATCAATTTAATGTGGATAAAGTACCACAAATAACACAGTGCTCTTCATACAACAAAACGATAAAATAATTGCCCAACTATTTTACATAACAAGTCGAGTTGGGGGTTTTGACAACTTTAACAAGTCGTATTTCCAACTCGTTCATTGTCGTATTTCTGTTGTGTGTGAGTGTGGCAAGGCACGCGTTGAGCCGGTTTCCCCACCACAGAACCTGGTGATGCGGCCCGTGTTGGTTCTCTTGAGTCTGGGAGAGGGGTTCCTCCTTGTGGGCGAATGTTCGCGCTCGTCTGCCGCGTGTTGCCAGGGCATGGCTCAGCTGCTTCGTGCTCTGAGGGGACAGGTTTTCTCTTGCAATCCGGCCACGTTGCCATCCGGTTGGTTTGGCACAAAACCACACCTGTTGCTGTTGTTCCAGGCGCGGCAGCGGCTTGGCACTTGCCTACTCATTGAAGTATGCTGCCTGTATGTTGTGGTCCCATGGGCGGGACATGATGAGGCAGAAAGAGCGATAGAGGCGATGGCATTTTGCTTCTTAACAGTCTACTGTTCAGTAATTGTGAGGGGGCATAGCCGCCTGTCCTGTCAAGCGTGGTGTTGCGGTATTCGAGGTTGGTGTACATCTGGTCACGGCCGCTGCGGTTGGCTTTCCTTGTGATACTTTTTATAGTTTGCACACCGCTCTATCTGCCCGTTGCTCTGGGGATATATGGGACTTGAGGTGACATGAGCAAATTCCCAGTCATCCTGGAAACAGCGAAACTCAGCACAGTCAAATTGTCTCGCGTTGTCTGTCATCAAGTCAGGAATGCCATTCCGGGCAAACATGCCCGTCATCTCACGTATCACCGAATGTGACGTTATGTCTGGCAGTCGCGCTATTTCTGGGTACTTGGAGTAATAGTCCACTACAAGCAAATGGTCAACTCCATCCAGATGGAAGATGTCTGTGCCAACCTTAGACCAAGGTCTGCTGGGGATGAAGTGTGGTTGGAGCAGCTCGCTTGCTTGTGTTTTCCTGGTCGCCTGGCATATCGAGCAAGTTCCCACAGTGTCCTCAATCTGTGCATTCATTCCTGGCCACGCAAATACATTGCCGGCTCGTTGTTTAAGTTTCACTACTCCCAGATGCAGATTCATGTAGCGCGTTCAGCATCTGCCTCCGCATGCTTTGGGGGACTACGATTCGGTTTTCCCTCAAGACTAATCCATCGACTTCAATCAGCTCGTCATGTTATGTATGAAACGGAGTCAAGTCCGAGGGCAGATCACGCCTGATATTAGGCCAACCCTTTCTTATATACTCACACAACAGTGTTAGGGTTCGATCTTTTTTTGTTTCAGCTTTGAACTGTGCAAGGCACTCGTCTGACATGTGTAGGATGGCTTCTACAGCATGAATCACGTTCGGCAATGCAGTGTACTCATCCGCAGGCGTGTTTGCACTGGGCAGCCGGCTCAGGGCATCGGGGACAAACATTTCATGTCCTGGCTTCCACTGTATTTCCAGGTCGTACCGTAGCAGGTGCATTCGCATGCGCTGGAGTCTGGGGCTTAATTTGTGTAGCGGCTTGGCGAGCAAGCCTACTAACGGCTTGTGGTCAGTAAAGATTACTGTGCGCTGACCAACAATGAAGTCATGAAACTTTCTGCATGCGTACAATATGGAGCACAGCTCCTTCTCTAAAGTCGCATAGTTGCGCTCAGCCGCGTTCACATGCGAAAGGTTCGGAATAAACTTGGCCATGTATGTCACCATCCCCAAGAACGTTTGCACTTCAGCCTTGTTTGTCGGGTATGGCATTTGTAGCATGCTGCTGACACGAGATGGGCTTGCTGGCACACTTGCTTGCAAGATGACATGTCCACATACTCAATCTCATATGAGCGCATTACTGACTTTCTAGGATTGAGCTTTAGCCGGGATTCTTTCACCCGTTCGAGTAGGGCTTTCACCCTTGCGTCATGTTGTGCTGCATTCACACCCTAAACGAGAATGTCGTCAAATCTCACTTGCGGATGAGATTCCAAATGGAAGCACGAGGTATCGGTATCTCCCAAAGGGAGTATTAAATGTGGTCAGACGCGAGCTGTCATCACTCAGTGGGAACTACCAGTACCCACTTGTAGCGTCAAATTTCGAGAACCATTCTGCCTTTGGCATGCGGGCTGCAATGTTCTCGAACGTCGGCATCGGGAAATGCTCCCTACGAATGGCAACATTGAGGTCACGTGGGTCAAGGCATATGCGGACTTCGCCATTAGGCTTGCTAACCACAGTCATTGAATTCACCCAATCCGTCGGTTCGCTCATGGGCTTTATGACTCCCAAGCTTTCCATGAGCTCTAATCCGGCTTTGACCTTATCCCTGATCTTATAGGGGATAGTGCGGGGCGTGTTTTGCTTAAGTTGCACGTTCTCTTGCAGCACTATGTTGTACTCATGTTTTTTTAGCCTTCCCAGCCCTTGGAAAATCCCGTGGTTTTCCTCAATGATCCTCGCAGTGTATGATGGGCTCGCACTCACGCCATCAACCGCCTCCTTTCGCACAAGAAGCCCTAACTTTTCACACGTTAGTTTCCCAAATATGGGTTTCACGTTCCCCCTCACTATTTGAAAGACAACCCTGTGCTCTTTCTTGCCTACTTTGACGTTCCCTTTTGCCTGCCCCACAGGCTTCATTGTATGTCCAGAGTATGACCTCAGTGTCACGTTCGTGTTCAGTAAGGCAAGACCAGTCTTTCTGAACAAGTGCTCTGGCAGGATGTCCACTTGAGCTCCAGAGCCAAGTTTGAACTCAATGTTGACATTGTTGATGCTGCACATCTGCCCCATTCATGCGTCGACTCAATCGCAGCGTCAGTCACGGCGTCAATGTGGAACACATCAACATCGTCGTTCACTGCCTCAGGCAGCGGTGAAGGGTTCATCTGGAACTCAACGTCGCGGACGTCACGGCTCCAGTCCCTGGCCTTTTGTCTGATTAACCGGTCATGTTGTCGGGGACGTGGGCGGCTGTTGAGCGCTCTAGTTACCGGGCAGTCGGGGGATCTGGAAAGATGTCCAATCTCTCCGCAGGTATAACATCTCATGTACTGAGCAGGGCAGTAGTTGCCTTTATGCCTGCGGGTGCATGACCGGCAGACGGTATCCTTACCAGAATCACGGATTTCTGTCTGTGGTTGTCTGGGTCGCGAATACCTGCCTCGGACCCATGGCCGACTGGCGTTGTCCCGTTTCACGTAATCAATAGTGTCTTCGGTGTCGATGGAGGTTGGGGCAATCTGCTTCATGTGCTCGGCTGATGCTTCTGCGATCATACACGTCACTGCATTTTTCCAGTATTAAATCATCGCATTGTAGAAGTTTCTCCCGGAGCGGCTGGCTGGTGATGCCGCAGACAATTCTGTCTCGCAGCAATGAGTCATGGAGAATGCCAAACTCGCAATCATTAGCTAAAGACGTCACTGCAGTCAGGTAGCTGGAGAAGGTCTCCCCTCGCCGCTGATTACGTGTATTAAAGATATATCTTGTGACAGGCACGTTCCTTTTTGGTTCACAGTATGTGTGAAACGTATTCTTCAGCGGTTGTATTTTGTCACATTCCTCCGGCGTGAACCGAAAGGCCTCATAAATCTCCTGAGCTGCCAGCCCGGCCACATGGAGCAATCTTATCTGGCTTACCCGCCAGTTCTGTTGCCGTCTCGTACAGCTGGAATGCCCTTATCCAGCCCTTATAATTCTTAGCCAAGTTCCCTTGCATGGAGAGTGGTCCAGGTGGCTTGAGTCCAGCCATTCTTTCTTCTGACACCATGTAATGTCTGCTGTAAGACCCTGTTGCGACTTACGCAATGAATACACGTCCGCCATCTTGTAAGAAACATTTAACCTGAACAACCAAAGGAAACTTCTAGAAGGTCACCTGACCTCAGTCACGAGGCACAGGCACATTTGTCAGCTTCTACTTTTGGCCTCAATGGGCATGCATTTATATTACATATACATCACAGTCCCTATAGTCCAGTTAAAGCAGTACCTTCACCCACCACTAATTGCAATATAATTTATTTTACTGCAGTGAATTACAGTATGGTCCCCTAAACACCAGACTAAAAATCCTAGCATGGGAAAGTGGTGTAATTTGCATAATATGCAAATTCACTTCCGCCATCAGAGAAAATTCACTATAATTTGCATCGTAAGTACCCGATTGAAACAAACGAAGCGTCCAAACCCATGTTTTCATGGTCAAACACATTTGCGAATCAATATTCTGAACATAATTTGCATTTTATGCAAATCAGCTTCAACCACAACAGATTATTCAAATTTTTGCTATAACTTTGCATGTAAGAACCCGATGGGGAAAAAAATCAAAAGTCAAAACTCATGTTTTTGTTGTGAGTGAACCTGACATTTTCTCAGATTAACAGTGTCAATGTTATTTGCATGATATGCAAATTAATTCCGCCATTACAGAAATTCATAACTTCCAGTGTCATTTGTAATATATGCAGCAATTCAAGTATCCAAAACCATGTCGTCATCATCTGGGAAAATGATGAACATATTACATATGATGAATATGTTACATATTCACAGGTTAATAGGCGTTCAACTTGCATGATTTACCTTTTTCAATCAGAGAAAATACAAATTTATATCTTTGCACCCGATTGTCTGATACAAAAAATAGCATCTAAAAATAATAATAATAATAATATCTTTTATTATCATTACACATAAGTGCAACGAGATTTGGTTTGCAACTTCCATCCTCTATCATAACTTAATCGACAAATAAAATTTAGGTTTAAATACCCCGAGAACAAGGTTTGTAAAAACAAACATTAGACCAGTAAATTCAACACAGACTAAAGTGCGAGGCTGGGGGAGACGGTCCATGGGGGTGGGGGGGGTACTCAGCAGGGCTGGTTCAGAGCCGCTATAGTTCTGGGAATGAAGCTGTTCCTGAGTCCTAAGTCACAAGAAAGCAAGGATGAAAAATTGGATAAAGCAGCAAGAAATAATATCTGGAATATTTAAGGTGGTGTCACCCAATCAAGATGAGAATGGCCATATAGAAACATAGAAAATAGGTGCAGGAGGAGGCCATTCGGCCCTTTGAGCTAGCACCGCCATTCATTGTGATCATGGCTGATCGTCCCCAATCAATAACCCGTGCCTGCCTTCTCCCCATAACATAGAAAATAGGTGCAGGAGTAGGCCATTCGGCCCTTCGAGCCTGCACCGCCATTCAATATGATCATGGCTGATCATCCAACTCAGTATCCTGTACCTGCCTTCTCTCCATACCCCCTGATCCCTTTAGCAACAAGGGCCACAGCTAACTCCCTCTTAAATATAGCCAATGAACTGGCCTCAACTTCCTTCTGTGGCAGAGAATTCCAGAGACTCACCACTCTCTGTGTGAAAAATGTTTTCCTCATCTCGGTCCTAAAGGGATTCCCCCTCATCCTTAGACTGTGACCCCTTGTTCCACTAGCCCCTAGAGCTCTAACTAACTCTCTCTTAAATCCATCCAGTGACTTGGCCTCCACTGCCCTCTGTGGCAGGGAATTCCATAAATTAACAACTCTCTGGGTGAAATTTTTTTTTCTCACCTCAGTCTTAAATGACCTCCCCTTTATTCTAATATTTTACATTCACTTTCACAACTATAACTTGGCTAGTGTTCTTCATGAAATTTCAGGCAACAACACTCAGCAGCACTGCTGTCATTATCTCCACCCAAGATGAATTTCCACAACTTAGACCTTTACACACTCCACACATCCATGTTCAGTCAATGGGAATACTCTTGCAGTTGCATCTTCTGGCGCTGCACCCGGTCTTGCAGTTACACCTAAATATCTTGGTCAACTTCTCTGGTGAAGCGGGGAGATGTGTCTGTCCTGGCATTAATGGACCATCAGTGATCTTCCATCCCCATTCTTCTGGTTTCAATTGTCCAGTCATCTCTTTCCAGGTCTGAATCTGAAAGTATACTCACAGACTATGATACTGTGTAGCAGCAGATGTTGGTGGCAATGTCTGACGTTCCACGAATGTGTTGCTTTTTGCCACCTTCTCACAGAAACGCTTGTACCGCAGAGCAGCTGTGCCTTCACCCTTCTTGCCATTAAAGATGTAGACTAGGGCTTTCCCTCCTGCATCGATGATACCTTTCTTTACAGCACCCTCTTTTGTAAACAGGCCAGCAACTTGCTGGAAATCAACATTGTTCTGGATTTGCTTTTAGGGCTTCTGCTTTGCCAACACCATAAACTCTCGATGTATCTCATCCAAGCAATGCATGTACGAAGAGTAGTCTGGAACAGATTATCTTTCCCAAGATCTTCAATGTCTTCTATACGTTCCATACCCTGTGCTTGATGGTGTCTCCATGGTAGCACACAGGATTAGCAGATCTGTATCATCATCACCAGTGAGAATGGTGTCAACAACCTTCCCTGACTCTACTGCTGTCTTGACGATCAGGATGTCATGGTTTGATGGTGACAGGGTTAATTGTGAAATAAAATTGAATTTCAATGTTGAAATTGAAAGAATATATCAAACAAAATTCCTGGAAGTGATTATAGATCATAAACTTTGTTAGAAGCCACATATAGAATATATCAAACGGAAATTATCTAAATCCATTGCTATTCTTTACAAAACAAAGGATCTGTTGAATAAGAAGTGTTTGTATACATTGTATTGCTCGCTTATAATGCCATATATTGTGTTGAAGTTTGTGGAAATGTATATAAAACAAATATAGGCCCTATAATTAAACTCCGGAAAAGAGCTATTAGAATAATACATAAAGATTCTTACCGTGAAACTACAAATCCATTATTCATAAAGTCCGGTACCTTAAATTTTTTGGATATTGTGCATGTAGAGACATTAGAAATACTTTTCCGAGTTAGGAATAAAAATCTTCCTGTTAGTATTCAAAAACATTTTAAATTAAGAGAAGGACATTATAATTTAAGAGGGTTGTGTATTTTTGACACATGTAAATTGAGAACCAATGTCAAATATAGATGTGTTTTATTATAGTTTTGATATAGTTGTGGAACGGCTTAGTGATGAGTTGAAATTGTGTAACTCTCTGTCGAGTTTCAAAAAAGCCTTAAAATGTAAAATAATTAAGGATTATAATGTAAAATGATTAAAATGTAAAATAAGTAAGGATTACAATTTAGAGTAAATTTCATTTTTTTTCTTTCCTTTGTAATGCTGATATTCTGGGTTATTTTATGGATTGTATCGGATGGGCAAAAATAATCTTTGTGGCTTCAGCCTACTCCTTTTTCGGTCATTATGTGAACGTTGTGTGAAATGGATACAGTGTCGGTTCATATTCACACAGATTGTAAAGTTTGGTTCTTTTTAATGTATGACAGAAATAAACTATTCATTCATTCATGTCTGCATCTCCTTCGGCATGAATCGTGCAGCCTGCCCTCTCAAGGAAGGAACCCAGAGTATGAAGAAACCTTTGTGTGTTTACTTTACTTTACTCAGAGCTCCCGTGGATTTGGAAGCAACAGCAACAAAGATAAGCAGGAGAAAACACTGATTGGCTCTAGCCCGAGTGGGAGGAGAGTTAGCAGTGAGTCAGAGGGCGAAAACAGTTAAACTGAGGAATTTGATGGTAAATTAGGTAATTTATCAGTCAATATAAGCAAGACAGCTCTGTGGGAGCGGCAGTGAGGGAGCGGCCCTGTGAGAAAAGTGCTAGTCTTTAGCTCGAGAGTCTTCGGCGAGGAGGCTGAGGAGATGAGGCTACGCAAAACGCTGGAGAGGGAGAGATGAAAGAAGGAGATGTCAAGCAAGGTGATTCAGTGCGATGCTTGCAGTATGTGGGAGGTCAAGGACACTGCTGGTGCCTCTGGCTGTTACAAATGTGAGAAGTGCATCCAGGTACAGCTCCTGAAGGACTGTGTTGGGGAACTGGAGAAGCAAGTGGATGACCTCAGGATCGTCCGAGAAACGGAGTCGTTCCTCGACAAGTCCTACAGTGAGATTGTTACGCCTAAGGTACTGGAAGAGAGAAAGTGGGTGACGGTGAGAAAGGGAGGGAAACATGGAATGCAAAGGTCCCCGGGTGTTGTACCTCTTGTGAACAGGTTCACTCACTTAGAAGCTGTACTCAGGGTACTCAAGGAAGTAGCCACAGAAATAGTGGATGCATTAGTGATAATTTTTCAAAACTCCTTAGATTCTGGAGTAGTTCCTGAGGATTGGAGGGTAGCTAATGTAACCCCACTTTTTAAAAAAGGAGGGAGAGAGAAAACGGGGTATTACAGACCAGTTAGTCTAACATCGGTAGTGGGGAAACTGCTAGTCAGTTATTAAAGATGGGATAGCAGTGCATTTGGAAAGTGGTGAAATCATTAGACAAAGTCAGCATGGATTTACGAAAGGTAAATCATGTCTGATGAATCTTATAACATTTTTTGAGGATGTAACTAGCAGAGTGGATAAGGGAGAACCAGTGGATGTGTTATATCTAGACTTTCAGAAGGCTTTCGACAAGGTCCTACAAGAGATTAGTATACAAACTTAAAGCACACGGTATTGTCGGTTCAGTATTGATGTGGGTAGAGAACTGGCTGGCAGACAGGAAGCAAACAGTAGGAGTAAATGGGTCCTTTTCAGAATGGCAGGCAGTGACTAGTGGGGCTCAGTGCTAGGACCCCAGCTATTTACAATATATATTAATGATTTGGATGAGGGAATTGAAGGCAATATCTCCAAGTTTGCGGATGACACGAAGCTGGGGGGCAGTGTTAGCTGTGAGGAGGATGCTAGGAGGCTGCAAGGTGACTTGGATAGGCTGGGTGAGTGGGCAAATGCATGGCAGATGCAGTATAATGTGGATAAATGTGAGGTGATCCACTTTGGTGGCAAAAACAGGAGGGTAGACTAATATCTTAATGGTGGCAAATTAGGAAAAGGGGAAATGCAACGAGACCTGGGTGTCATGGTACACCAATCATTGAAAGTAGGCATGCAGGTGCAGCAGGCAGTGAAGAAAGCAAATGGTATGTTAGCATTCATAGCGAAAGGATTTGAGTATAGGAGCAGGGAAGTTCTACTGCAGTTGTACAGGGTTTTGGTGAGGCCACACCTGGAGTATTGCGTACAGTTTTGGTCTCCAAATCTGAGAAAATACATTCTTGCCATAGAAGGGGTACAGAGAAGGTTCACCAGACTGATTCCTGGGATGTCAGGACTTTCATATGAGGAAAGACTGGATAAACTTGGCTTGGACTCGCTAGAATTTGGAAGACTGAGGGGGGATCTTATAGAAACTTACAACAGTAGCTGAGTGCAGGTAGATGGGACTAGGGGAAAACAAATGGTCGGCACAGACTGGAAGGGCCGAGAGGGCCTGTTTCCGTGCTGTAATTGTTATATGGTTGTTATATGGTTATATAACATTTTTAAGGGGTTGGATAGGCTAGATGCAGGAAGATTGTTCCCGATGTTGGGGAGGTCCAGAACAAGGGGTAACAGTCTAAGGATAGCGGGAATTCCTTTAAGACCGAGATGAGGAAAACATTTTTCACACAGAGAGTGGTGAGTCTCTGGAATTATCTGCCATAGAAGGTAGTTGAGGCCAGTTCATTGGTTATATTTAAGAGGGAGTTAGATGTGGCCCTTGTGGATAAAGGGATCAGGGGGTATGGAGAGAAGGCAGGTACAGGATACTGAGTTGGATGATCAGCCACGGCTAAAAGAAGATATGAAGTTGCTTTGGCAAGAAAGGTGAAAGTAAATCCAAAGGGTTTCTACAGCTATATTAATAGCAAAAGGATAACGGGGGATAAAATTGGACCATTAGAGAACCAGAATGGACAGCTATCTGCAGAGCCAAAAGAGATGGGGGAGATATTGAACAATTTCTTTTCTTCGGTATTCACAAAGGAGAAGGATATTGAACTCTGTGAGGTAAGGGAAAAAAAGTAGAGTAGCTATGGAAACTATGAGATTCAAAGAGGAGGAAGTACTGACACTTTTGAAAAATATAAAAGTGGATAAGTCTCCAGGTCCTGACAGGATATTCCCTAGGACATTGAGGGAAGTTAGTGTAGAAATAACAGGAGCTATGACAGAAATATTTCAAATGTCATTAGAAACGGGAATAGTGCCGGAGGATTGGCGTACTGCGCATGTTGTTCCATTGTTTAAAAAGGGGTTCAAAGAATAAACCTAGCAATTATAGACCTGTTAGTTTGACGTCAGTGGTGGGCAAATTAATGGAAAGGATACTTAGAGATAATATATATAAGCATCTGGATAAACAGGGTCTGATCAGGAACAGTCAACATGGATTTGTGCCTGGAAGGTCATGTTTGACAAACCTTCTTGAATTTTTTGAAGCGGTTACTAGGGAAATTGATGAGGGTAAAGCAGTGGATGTTGTCTATATGGATTTCAGTAAGGCCTTTGACAAGGTTCCCCATGGAAGGTTGGTTAAGAAGGTTCAATCTTTGGGTGTTAATGGCGGAGTAGCAAGATGGATTCAACAGTGGCTGAATGGGAGATGTCAGAGAGTAATGGTGGATGGCTGTTTGTCAGGTTGGAAGCCGGTGACCAGTGGGGTGCCTCAGGGATCTGTGTTGGGTCCACTGTTGTTTGTCATGTACATCAATGATCTGGAGATGGGGTGGAAAATTGGATAAGTATGCAGATGATACTAAGATAGGTGGTGTTGGGAAGTCAAAGGGAAATCATGCTTGACTAATCTTCTGGAATTTTTTGAGGATGTGACAAGTAAAATGGATGAAGGGGTGCCAGTGGATGTAGTGTATCTATACTTTCAGAAAGCCTTTGATAAGGTCCCGCACGGGAGACTGGTGACTAAAATTAGAGCACATGGTATTGGGGGTAGGGCGTTGACATTTATAGAAAATTGGTTGGCAGACCGGAAGCAAAGAGTAGGAGTGAACAGGTCCTTTTCAGAATGTGGCGAGTGGAATGCCGCAAGGCTCGGTGTTGGGGCCGCAATTGTTTACCATATATATTAATGATTTGGAAGAGGGAATTAGGAGCAACACTAGCAAGTTTGCGGATGACACAAAGCTGGGTGGCAGTGTGAACTGTTAAGAGGATGTTAGGAGGTTGCAGGGGGACCTGGACAGGTTGAGTGAGTGGGCAGATGCGTGGCAGATGCAGTATAATATAGATAAATGTGAGGTTATCCACTTTGGCAGTAAAAACAAGGGGGCAAATTACTACATAGAAACATAGAAACATAGAAATTAGGTGCAGGAGTAGGCCATTCAGCCCTTCGAGCCTGCACCGCCATTCAATATGATCATGGCTGATCATCCAACTCAGTATCCCGTACCTGCGTTCTCTCCATACCCCCTGATCCCCTTAGCCACAAGGGCCACATCCAACTCACTCTTAAATATAGCCAATGAACTGGCCTCAACTACCCTCTGTGGCAGAGAGTTCCAGAGACTCACCACTCTCTGTGTGAAAAAAGTCTTTCTCATCTCGGTCCTAAAGGATTTCCCTCTTATCCTTAAGCTGTGACCCCTTGTCCTGGACTTCCCCAACATCGGGAACAATCTTCCTGCATCTAGCCTGTCCAACCCCTTAAGAATTTTGTAAGTTTCTATAAGATTCCCCTCTCAATCTCCTAAATTCCAGAGAGTATAAACCGAGTCTATCCAGTCTTTCTTCATAAGACAGTCCTGACATCCCAGGAATCAGTCTGGTGAACCTTCTCTGCACTCCCTCTATGGCAATAATGTCCTTCCTCAGATTTGGAGACCAAAACTGTACGCAATACTCCAGGTGTGGTCTCACCAAGACCCTGTACAACTGAAGTAGAACCTCCCTGCTCCTGTACTCAAATCCTTTTGCTATGAAAGCTAACATACCATTCGCTTTTTTCACTGCCTGCTGCACCTGCATGCCTACTTTCAATGACTGGTGTACCATGACACCCAGGTCTCGCTGCATCTCCCCTTTTCCTAATCGGCCACCATTTAAATAATAGTCTGCTTTCCTGTTTTTTGCCACCAAAGTGGATAACCTCACATTTATCCACATTATACTGCATCTGCCAAACATTTGCCCACTCACCCAGCCTATCCAAGTCACCTTGCAGTCTCCTAGCATCCTCCTCACAGCGAACACTGCCCCCCAGCTTAGTGTCATCCGCAAACTTGGAGATATTGCCTTCAATTCCCTCATCCAGATCATTAATATATATTGTAAATAGCTGGGGTCCCAGCACTGAGCCCTGCGGTACCCCACTAGTTACTGCCTGCCATTGTGAAAAGGACCCGTTTACTCCTACTCTTTGCTTCCTGTTTGCCAGCCAGTTCTCTATCCACATCAATACTGAACCCCTAATACCGTATGCTTTAAGTTTGTATACTAATCTCTTATGTGGGACCTTGTCGAAAGCCTTCTGGAAGTCCAGATATACCACATCCACTGGTTCTCCCTTATCCACGCTACTAGTTACATCCTCGAAAAATTCCACAAGATTCGTCAGACATGATTTACCTTTTGTAAATCCATGCTGACTTTGTCCAATGATTTTCACCACTTTCCAAATGTGCTGCTATCCCATCTTTAATAACTGACTCTAGCAGTTTCCCCACTACCGATGTTAGACTAAACTGGTCTGTAATTCCCCGTTTTCTCTCTCCCTCCCTTCTTAAAAAGAGGGTTACATTTGCTACCCACCAATCCTCAGGAACTACACCAGAATCTAAAGAGTTTTGAAAGATTATCACTAATGCATCCACTATTTCCGGAGCTACTTCCTTAAGTACTCTGGGATGCAGCCTATCTGGCCCTGGGGATTTATCGGCCTTTAATCTATTCAATTTACCCAACACCACTTCCCGACTGACCTGGATTTCACTCAATTCCTCCTTTGACCCACAGTCCCCTGCTATTTCAGGCAGATTATTTATGTCTTCCTTAGTGAAGACGGAACCAAAGTAGTTATTCAATTGGTCCGCCATATCCTTGTTCCCCATGATCAACTCACCTGTTTCTGACTGCAAGGGACCTACATTTGTTTTAACTAACCTCTTTCTCTTCACACATCTATAAAAACTTTTGCAGTCAGTTTTTATGTTCCCTGCCAGTTTTCTTTCATAATCTATTTTTCCTTTCCTAATTAAGCCCTTTGTCCTCCTCTGCTGGTCTCTGAATTTCTCCCAGTCCTCTGGTATGCTGCTTTTTTCTGGCTACTTTGTACACATCATCCTTTGCTTTGATACTATCCCTGATTTCCCTTGTTATCCACGGATGCACTACCTTCCCCGATTTATTCTTTTGCCAAACTGGGATGAACAATTTTTGTAGTTCATCCATGCAGTCTTTAAATGTCTTCCATTGTATATCCACCGTCAACCCTTTTAGAATTAATTGCCAGTCAATCTTGGCCAATTATTATCTCAATGGGGTTAGGTTAGGTAAGGGGGAGGTACAGCGGGACCCGGGTGTCCTTGTACACCAGTCACTGAAAGTTGGCGTGTAGGTACAGCAGGCAGTGAAGAAAGCTAATGGAATGTTGGCCTTCATAACAAGAGGATTTGAGTACAGGAGTAAAGAGGTTCTTCTGCAGTTGTATAGGGCTCTGGTGAGACCACATCTGGAGTATTGTGTACAGTTTTGGTCTCCTAATTTGAGGAAGGACATCCTTGTGATTGAGGCAGTGCAGCGTAGGTTCACAAGATTGATCCCTGGGATGGCGGGATTGTCATATGAGGAAAGATTGAAAAGACTAGGCTTGTATTCACTGGAGTTTGTAAAGGATGAGGGGGATTTTATAGAAACATATAAAATTATAAAAGGACTGGACAAGCTAGATGCAGGAAAAATGTTCCCAATGTTGGGTGAGTCCAGAGCCAGGGGCCATAGCCTTAGAATAAAGGGGAGGTCATTTAAGACTGAGGTGAGAAAAAACTTTTTTACCCAGAGAGTTGTGAATTTATGGAATTCCCTGCCACAGAGGGCAGTGGAGGCCAAATCACTGGATGGTTTTAAGAGAGTTGGATAGAGCTCTAGGGGCTAGTGGAGTCAAGGGATATGGGGAGAAGGCAGGCACGGGTTATTGATTGGGGACGATCAGCCATGATCACAGTGAATGGCGGTGCAGGCTCGAAGGGCCGAATCGCCTCCTCCTGCACCTATTTCTATGTTTCTATGTTACTTTGTTGATGAGAAACTCACTTTTCTTCAGCTTCAGCGAAGTCTCTCCAGTGCATATCACATTTGGTCCCTTGGAGCTGCCAGTGTGTCTGCAGTGTGTAGCATCCTTGAGGGCAGACCCATCTTTGTAACCATTGAAGACTTTCCGTTCCGATTTGTCACATATGTGATATGCATATGACAAAAGCTGTCAAAGGTTTTACCTCTTGACCATGGTAGACATTGCAAGAGTGCACCACCGTCAAGCACGTAATGTAGTTCATCACCAGTAGGGACTTTCTGATCCCGTTTCACCATCTCCCAAAGGGCATCACCTAGTGTTGCTTTGGTTGGCTCTCCTGGCAGCCGAACATTGTCAAATAACGCTGTGGGATGACTACAAAGCTCGTGTTGAAACACGGCTGCCGGATTTTCCTGATCTTCCCGGGAGGCAGTAACACTCAGCCGCTGGAAAAGCAACTGTGGGTCGACCCGAACTGAATCTCCGCCAATGAACACGGCTGTCTTGGATCCAAGTATCTGCTTGATTTTGCCTTTGGAAAGAGTACTCGCTCACATTCTTCCCAACCATTGGCTCTGGTATCCCCTGGCCTACACATCTTGCCATGTTGACATTCACTTTATCATGTGCAGCAACGCCACTCATGATGTTATAGTGAAATTATGAATTTTCTCTAATGGCAGAAGCTAATTTGCATATTATGCAAATTACACCGCTTTCCCGTGCTTGGATTTTTTCCGACTTTTAGTATGGTGTTTGGAGGACCATACCGGAATGTGCTCCAATAGAATAAATTATTTTGCAATTAGTGTTGGGTAACCCCCTCAAATTTGCTAGATTGGACTACTAGTCTGTGTGAAGGACAGTGTTAATGTGCGGAGATCGCTGGTTGGCGCGGACTTGGATAGCCTAATGGCCTGTCTCTGTGCTGTATCTCTAAAATTAAATTAAAACAACAGTCTGTCTTGATCAGCACATAACTGCTGTGTGTAGATTATTTTCCCAAAGCTAGGCTGTTATAGAATGTGTAAAACACAAACCTTTCTGTCAATTTATGAGCTTCCTTCGCTGGTTACCACAACTATAATATATATCTAAAACACAAAGTGCTGGAGGAACTCAGTAGGCCAGGCAGCATCTGTGGGGGTAATGGACAGATGTTTTGGGTTATTTGCTCCTTAACATAGTGGTAGCGGTGAGTGGAGGAGTGGATCGGTGTCAGTGAGCTGGCTATGGGGCTGTATCCTGTACTGTAGGGGGGGTGCGTTAAGAGTTCTGCTGCAGAAGGCGCCAGGGGCATGGAGGTTGAGAGAGGTGAGGGGACTGAGGCAGAGGGAGGTCCGTGGGTCGAGGTACGGGTGGAGTGGGCTCCAGGAGGCCCCGCAGCAGCCTGGGGCTCTATTAGACCAGGTGCCACTCCAAGTGGCCGAGCGTGTGGATCGGACATGGCCTGCAGCGGCACGGACCACAGGACCCGGGCAACAGTACAGTCGCCACAAGTCAATGAATATTTTAAAGGCAGAGATTGATACATTCGTGAGTAGACTTGATGGGCCAAAAAGTCTAATTCACTTGTGAAGTTACGAACATGATAACGGACCTCTATGGCAAAGAAATACTAAATTTTGAAGAATATTGAAACTTGAAAGACATGATGGCGTCAGAAATATGGTGGCTTTTGTGTGCTGCCTTTTTGTGTGAAGTCCACAATTCATGATTTAGTTGAGGCTGGGACTATCCCAACGTTTAAAAAACGGTTAGACAGGTACATGGATAGGACAGGTCTGAAGGGATATGGACCAAGAGCAGGCAGGTGGGACTAGTGACCGGTGTGGGCAAGTTGTGCCGAAAGGTCTGTTTCCACACTGTATCACTCTATGACTAATATACCATTGAGTCCAGAACCAGGGTCCACAGTTTAAGAATAAGGAGTAAGCCATTTAGAACGGAGACGAGGAAACACGTTTTCTCACAGAGAATGGTGAGTCTGTGGAATTCACTGCCTCAGAGGGCGGTGGAGGCCGTTTTTCTGGATGCTTTCAAGACAGAGCTGGATAGGGCTCTTAAAAATAGCGGATTCAGGGGATATGGGGAGAAGGCAGGAACGGGGTACTGATTGGGGATGATCAGCCATGATCACATTGAATGGCAGTGCTGGCTGGAAGGGCCAAATGGCCTACTCCTGCACCTATTGTCTATGGTCTATTGACTGAAACTGAAGTTGACTGAAGGTCTATTTCCCTTTACAGATGCTGCCTGACCCGCTGAATTCCTTCAGCATTTTGTTTGCTCAAGATTAGTACGGGTATGAGGGGGTACGAGGCAAAGGCAGGAGGAGAATGGGGTTGAGAGGGAAAGATAGATCAGCCACGATTTAATGGCGGAATAGACATCACAGTGAGGAATGTTGAGTCTCTGTGGTGGATGTTTATATTAAAATGTGTTTTGTGTGTTCCTTTGCTTTTTATTTGTGTGACTGACTTGGCAAATGAAATTCCTCATATGTTGCAAAACATACTTGGTTAATAAAGTATTATTGTGATTGTGTCAGGGGTTATGAGGAGAAGGCTGGAGAACAGGGTTGAGAGGGAGATATTAGTCATAATTGAATGCGGAATTGACTTGATGGGGCTGAATGGCCTAATTCTGCTCCGACAGCCTAGGAACTTATGAACTATAATCGTAGTAGTAGGCCCTCTCGGTCATGACTGACCATGGGTGATGCATCCTGGTCGGATGCGAGCCAGGGCGATGTCATATGGAGGACAGGCTGTTGCCCATGCAGCACGTTCCCCCTCTCCACGTCGCTGATCGATCCAAAGGAACAGCAGGGCCGTTACAGTTTGGCACCAGCGCCGTCGCAGGAGCTGCCAGAGCGAGGTTGTAGACAACGATGAACTGCCTTAGGGGCTCCGACTCCGGATTTTCTTGAGGTTTACTCCTGGAGCCTTTTCCATGACTGGATGTGGCCACAAGGCAGTGGAGGTTTTAAATCAGAGTTTTCCCTCTCCTAGATGGACTGCCTTCCCAGGCTGACGAGCCCCATCTGCCCGAGACTCGTGGGGACGGGAGCGTCTACCTTCCCCTGCAGGTCTATAGCACCTGCCCACTGCCCATAGTACTATAATACACATATGTACATTGTGAACACCGAGACAGAGCAGTCTGGAGAATAAGCACAACAAGTTTTGCAATTTGGATGCACTTTTGAATATGAAATATTAGTTTTATTTCCCCAGATCTTTTCACAGCTCATTTTAATTAATAACCTATAAAACTTTACAGATTGTACAGTTTATAATATAGTTTAAACTACTGAACAAAAGTAGGTCCCACAGATGCAAAAATACTGTACCAATCCAAAGTAAAGGCAGATTTACACAATGTACAGCTCTCCACTGGAGGGAGGTGATCATTTATAAGTACAAACAAACTGTACAAAAATAAGATTTAATTTCCATTCATACATTCAGAGAAGATTGCGAATGCAGATCTCTACAGATCCAGTGAGATATGTGCAAACAGGAATTAGTTACCACTCCTAGCTGGAATGCACAATACTATTTATCTGGGGCACCGTTAAGAACATGGCATAGTGTAACATTTAAACAAAAAGATACAAGAATCACCTACTTTTAAAGGTTTTTTTTAAAAGAATTTTTGTTTTGAATAGTGTGCCAAAGGGAGTTTTTGATTTAAAAGCTTATTAAATTAAGAAAAGGTTTCTAAAGTGGCACTAAGACCATAGTTATGAATTCATAAAGCATTTTTGGTGTAATACATTGAAACTGGCAACGAAACACAAGCTCTTTCTATAATTTATATTTACCCAGAAACAGAAGGATACATTTTGAATTTGATTAAAAAGAAATGGAAAACCCTACACTTTAAAAAACACGAAAACTAATACTTAACTTATGTTGTTTCCTTATATAAGATTGACAAGGATTCACTAATACTGCAAGGCGTGTTTTGTCTTAAGGAGCCAGTGGTTTCTTCATGCGTATTGGAGAATATAGGAATAAATTCTGGAACTGGGTCAAACATTTAATAACACCTCCTGAGCACATTTAACATGTACACACAGACTCTTTGAAAGGATGTGTTGTATCGTCGGAAGGATTTATGTTGTAGATGGGATCGACTGTCAGAAATCACACCTGTCCTTTATTGTTGAGGTATTTGTAATCCTCTCTCCCCCCCCCCCCCCACAAACAATATACCTATGACCTTTTTTAGAATCTTTTTTGTGAGTATTTATATATTTTTAGTTAAACCAGCCTCGTTATTCTCTGGCAGTGAGAAGCGGGCTGGTTTGTTACCCGTTTTCTTTCCTCTCATTTTCCGAAGCCGAGCGTCGTTCCAAACATTCCCCTCTCGAACGCATCAGACAACACGTTTGAAAGCATCGTAGAGTGCAGTAACCGTCGAGGACAAAAGCTACCGGACAAGCAAAGGACAAACTGCAAAGTTTGGTAGTGCACGGCAAATCATTCAGCTCTCCCCAGCTAGCTCTCCCATTGTCGTGTGGACTGATGGGCACACAGCACGAGTTCAGGTCTTCACCTTCCAGCCTTTGCTTCTGGGCAGATGCCTCTCAAGGATGTGTCTATCGTTGGGTTCTCCTGCTCCTCTGCTTCCGTGCGAGGGCTTTCAGAAGCCAACAAGGCAAGCCAGCAGGAAATAATTTTTCCAAAGACAATCCACGTTCAGAACTCATCGATCTTCTTCTGTAGGTACCTCAGCATAGAATCCATCCCCTGAGAAGAACTCCAGATTTTCCTTAGAACATAAGATTCATTTTCGTTGGTCTGTTCCAAATCGCCCTTCATGGCATTTCGGACAAGGGCTTTGGATTCTTCAAGTACCTAAATAAAGTGTACAGATATTTGTTAGGGCAGTAATAGCATTTTATAGCAGAGAGTACACTAAAGCTATAGGAATCATGACTCAGTGAACCACATTGCATATCCACATTAAGGGTCGAGCCAGAGACCCGGGTTCAATCCCGACTACGGGTGATGTCTGCACGGAGTTTGTACGTTCTCCCCGTGCCTGCGTGGGTTTTCTCCGAGGTTTCGGTTTCCGGTTTCCTCCACACTCTGAACAAGTACAGGTTTGTATGTTTAATGGCTTTGGTAAAATTGTACATTGTTCCTAGTGTGTGTAGTGGGATAGTGTTAGCGTACTGGGATCACTGGCACGGAATTACCATCTGACCAGTTTATTTGCAAGGTACAACGCAATAAAGTAGTGGAACTGTGGATGCTAGTTGGCACAAAAGGACAGAGTGCTGGAGTAACTCAGCGGGTCAGGCAGCATCTGTGGAGAACATGGATAGGTGACGTTTCACAGAGTGCTGGAGTAACTCAGCGGGTCAGGCAGCATCTGTGGAGAACATGGATAGGTGATGTTTCACAGAGTGCTGGAGTAACTCAGCGGGTCAGGCAGCATCCCTGGAGAACATGGATAGGTGACGTTTCACAGAGTGCTGGAGTAACTCAGCGGGTCAGGCAGCATCTGTGGAGAACATGGATAGGTGACGTTTCACAGAGTGCTGGAGTAACTCAGCGGGTCAGGCAGCATCTGTGGAGAACATGGATAGGTGACGTTTCACAGAGTGCTGGAGTAACTCAGCGGGTCAGGCAGCATCTGTGGAGAACATGGATAGGTGACGTTTCACAGAGTGCTGGAGTAACTCAGCGGGTCAGGCAGCATCTGTGGAGAACATGGATAGGTGACGTTTCACAGAGTCTATGAAACTCTGTGAAACGTCACCTATCCATGTTCTCCAGAGATGCTGCCTGACCCGCTGAGCTTAGTTTTTTTAAAGTTTAGTTTAGAGATACAGCACGGAAATAAGCCCTGCACGCATCGAGTCTGCACCGACCAGCGATCCCCGCACATTAACACTATCTACACACACTAGGGACAATTTACATTTGTACCAAGCCAATTAACCTACAAACCTGTACATCTTTGGAGTGTGCGAGGAAACCAAACATCTCAGAGAAATAAAATTCATGAAGACAGAAGAAACGGCAGATGCTGGAATCTTGAGCAAAACTCAAAAGTGCTGGACTTTAGATAAACAGGTCCTTGAAACCGGAGAACCCGGATAAATCCACACAGCACAAGGGGAGATTGCACAAACTCCGTACAGACAGCACCCGTAATCAGGCTCGATCCTAAGACCTGGGGCTCTGGCGCTGTGAGGCAGCGACTCCACCACTGCGCCACCATGGAGTTACTCCAGCACTCTGTGTCTATCGGGTACATCACATGAAGTGCCTGCTTCTGTGCTGGATGACTCTAACTCGATCCGTATGACATTAGTTAGAAGCATTTTTCTTTCCATTACAAAACGGTGCTTTATACAGAGTCTGAAGAAGGGTTTCGATCGGAAACGTTGCCTATTTCCTCTGCTCCATAGATGCTGCCTCACCCGCTGAGTTTCTCCAGCATTTTTGTCTCCCGGTGCTTTATACAGGTCCACCTTCTGGCATCTGGTGGTCTGGCACCTCCTTAAATCCGGACAAAATTACGAGAGTGCACTCAAAATCCCCCATGGAGTCCCCCCGAAAATGTGTCGCCTAGGCCGGGTGAGGTGGCCGATCTTGACCTCATCGGGACTTCCGCGACCAGACCTAGGGCACTTGGTCAACGCCGCGCTAACCTGGCGGTATTGGCGTTCAGAAATCCACCCAAAAACGGTGATGCGACCGGCTTGGGACCCGGGCTTGTGTTTCTGCGGCCCGCGGTTCTCCCCTCCACGGGCCACGACCTGCCGGGAAAGGGGCGCCTCGGTCCCAGGTACGGTCGACGTTCCGACCCTCGTCGGGACTTCCCAGGGCAACTCGTTAACCAGCATCCGGGCAAGAGGCGCTAAGAAGCTTCACTGGCAATTTAATTCACATTTTATATTTGTTTCATTTAACTTAAGGGCCTGTCCCACCAGCATGCGATTGCATGTGTCTAGCGCGACCAAACGTGGTCGCTTGAGGCCTATGGCCTCACGGGGCCGGTCCCAATTCGAACCGTGGAGGCGTCTGGAGTTGTGCGGGCCTGGTCCCAACATCGCACGGGGCTCCAAAAATCCTGCACTGTCCGAAAATTCTGCGCGCCAACGGCCTGTCGGCCCGCAGGCGCATTGAGGGCGTACGCAGCGTCTTGACGGCGTACGTCTAGCACGTGGCGTTGCGCGATGACGTCACCACCCGACGCCGTGCGACGTCCAAATTCAGTCGGCCCGCCTCCTGGCCAGCTGATTGGTGAGTATGATGTCGGGACCAGCCCCGCACAACTCCAGACGCCTCCACGGTTCGAATTGGGACCGGCCCAGCGAAGCCGTACGCCTCAAGCAACCACGTTTGGTCGCGCTAGACGCATGCAATTGCATGCTGGTGGGACAGGCCCTTTACTGCAGTCCATGGTGCTTTAGAGAGGGGGGAGATATATAATTAGAGGGTTAGAGGTTTAGTATAGTTTAGAGATACACTGTGAAACGTCACCTATCCATATTCTCCAGAGATGCTGCCTGACGTGCTGAGTCATGGAAACAGGCCCTTCGGCCCACTGCGACCACATCATATTATCGAATTATTATTACGTGACCAGGATGGATTGATGGGCCTAATTGTACTCCTATAACTTACGAACTTAGAGCCTCTGTGGGTCTGGCAAAACGGATAAACTGGCAAGGCATGTGGGAAGGAACTGTAGATGCTAGTTTACACCAAAGATAGAGACAGAGTGCTGGAGTAACTCAGCGGGTCAGGTTTAGGTGGGAAGTGACCTTTGGGGTCGATACCCTTCTTCAGTGTGGGTGACGATTCGGGTCGAGACGCTTCTTCAGACTTCAGAAGGTTCTCAACCTGAAACGTCATTCTCTCAATGAATTCATTCTCTCCAGAGATGCTGTCTGACCCTCTGAGTTACTCCAGCATTTTGTGTCTGTCTTCGGTGTAAACCAGCAAGGCTCTGGAACTAAAGCTGCCGTAAAATTGGTGATAGGCCTGTGCTACATAAAACATTTAATTTGCATGTTATAAAAAGCCTCTGTTCGAAAAAGGATGACATTTTAAAAACAACAAAGGATGACATTTTAAAAACAACTAAAGTGAATGCTGCATTTGACGGAGTGTGAGGAAGCTGCGTTCAGTGGGATGTGGACAGTTCAGTTGCCGACTTACAAGGGAATTACAGGCGACGAGTTCCTTAATACGGACCATGACCTCCTGACTGAAGGTTCCAGGCCAGAAAACCTGCGACACCAATCCTTTAGCACAAGCCTCCTGTGCAGTCAACTTCCGTCCACTGAATAGCATTTCATTCGCCTGTAAACAAAAATCAAAATCTTAGCATAAATGGTGAAAAATAAGTCTGACAGAGAAGACACAGAGTGCTGGAGTAACTCAGCGGGTCAGGCAGCATGTGTGGAGAACATGGATAGGTGACGTACTGGGTGGAGACACTTCTTCAGATTGAGAGTCGGGGAGAGGGAAACTGGAGATATAGAAAGTGTGAGCAGCGAGAGGGTGTTGACGCTTGGTGTTCAAAACTTCCCCTTTCATAGAAACATAGAAACATAGAAATTAGGTGCAGGAGTAGGCCATTCAGCCCTTCGAGCCTGCACCGCCATTCAATATGATCATGGCTGATCATCCAACTCAGTATCCCGTACCTGCCTTCTCTCCATACCCTCTGATCCCCTTAGCCACAAGGGCCACATCCAACTCACTCTTAAATATAGCCAATGAACTGGCCTCAACTACCCTCTGTGGCAGAGAGTTCCAGAGACTCACCACTCTCTGTGTGAAGAAAGTCTTTCTCATCTCGGTCTTAAAGGATTTCCCCCTTATCCTTAAGCTGTGACCCCTTGTCCTGGACTTCCCCAACATCGGGAACAATCTTCCTGCATCTAGCCTGTCCAACCCCTTAAGAATTTTGTAAGTTTCTATAAGATCCCCTCTTAATCTCCTAAATTCCAGAGAGTATAAACCGAGTCTATCCAGTCTTTCTTCATAAGACAGTCCTGACATCCCAGGAATCAGTCTGGTGAACCTTCTCTGCACTCCCTCTATGGCAATAATGTCCTTCCTCAGATTTGGAGACCAAAACTGCACGCAATACTCCAGGTGTGGTCTCACCAAGACCCTGTACAACTGAAGTTAGAACCTCCCTGCTCCTGTACTCAAATCCTTTTGCTATGAAAAGCTAACATACCATTCGCTTTTTTCACTGCCTGCTGCACCTGCATGCCTACTTTCAATGACTGGTGTACCATGACACCCAGGTCTCGCTGCATCTCCCCTTTTCCTAATCGGCCACCATTTAAATAATAGTCTGCTTTTCCTGTTTTTGCCACCAAAGTGGATAACCTCACATTTATCCACATTATACTGCATCTGCCAAACATTTGCCCACTCACCCAGCCTATCCAAGTCACCTTGCAGTCTCCTAGCATCCTCCTCACAGCGAACACTGCCCCCCAGCTTAGTGTCATCCGCAAACTTGGAGATATTGCCTTCAATTCCCTCATCCAGATCATTAATATATATTGTAAATAGCTGGGGTCCCAGCACTGAGCCCTGCGGTACCCCACTAGTTACTGCCTGCCATTGTGAAAAGGACCCGTTTACTCTCTGAAGTGAATGGTACGTTCCATGATCTGATGACGTGAGCAAGCGGTTGTGATGTTCAGCAACATATTTCAGGCAGGAGAATACAATTGGGGGTGTGATAACCATCAACATTTTAATAAGCGAGAGAACTATGACAGATAATTAGCTAGAGAATTGATAAGATCATTTTCATTAAAGATAAGTAGAAATGTGTTATTGAGGAACAATGTTTAGAGGCCAAATTCTACATGGACACACAGCCTTGAACAGGCCCCTCGGCGCAACGTACCCATGCCGACCTAGAAACCCAATTTACAATTTGTGTGAACGGGCTGCACAGTGGTGCAGGGGCAGAGTTGTTGCCTTACAGTGTCAGAGACTGGGGTTCAATTCTGACTGTGTGCTCTGCTTTCCTCCCACACTCCAAAGACATGCAGGTCTGTAGGTTAATTGAAGTGTAAATTGTCCCTAGTGCGCAGGATAGCACTAGAATCCAGGGCGATTGTTGATCGGCGCGGACTCGATAGACAATAGGTGCAGGAGGAGGCCATTCGGCCCTTCGAGCCAGCACCGCCATTCAATGTGATCATGGCTGATCATCTACAATCAGTACCCCGTTCCTGCCTTCTCCCCATATCCCGACTCCGCATCGGGAACATGTTTCCTGCCTCTAGCGTCCAAACCCTTAACAATCGTATATGTTTCAATGGAGCACCCCTCATCCTTCTAAGCTCCAGAGTGTACAAGCCCAGCTGCTCCATTCTCTCAGCATATAACAGTCCCGCCATCCCGGGAATTAACCTTGTAAACCTACGCTGCACTTCCTCAATAGCAAGAATGTCCTTCCTCAAATTAGGGGACCAAAACTGCACACAATACTCCAGATGTGATCTCACTAGGGCCCTGTACAACTGCAGAAGGACCTCTTTGCTCCTATATTCAATTCCTTTTGTTATAAAGGCCAACATGCCATTCGCTTTCTTCACTGCCTGCTGTACCTGCATGTTTACTTTCATAGACTGTTGAACAAGGACCCCCCAGATCCCGTTGTATTTCCCTTTTTCCCAACTTGACGCCATTTAGATAGTAATCTGCCAAGCCAATTCGCCTACAAACCTACAAGCCAATTAACCAAATTACGTCTTTGGATTGTGGGAAGAAAGCAGATGTCCCGGAGCAAACCCACGCAAATGACGTACAAACTCCGTGCAGACGGCACATGTGGTCAGGATTGAACCTGGCGCTATCAGGCAGCAACTTTACCGCTGTGCCACCGTGTTTCCACGCTGGACCTCAAAACTAAACCGCACTAGTCCCACCTGCCTGCGTTTGGCCCATATCGTTCTAACACACTTGGGACTATTTACACATTTATTATTTATTCAGACTATTGAGTATGAAGAAGGGTCTCAAAACATCACCTATTCCCTTCTCTCCAGAGATGCTGCCTGACCCGCTGAGTTACTCCAGCATTTTGGGTTTACCTTCGATTTAAACCAGCATCTGCAGTTCTTTCCTACACAGGGACTATTTACATTCATACCAAGCCAATTATTAACCTACAAACCTGTGGGTCTTTGGAATGTGGGAGGAAAGTGAAGATCTTACAGTGCTTGCAGCGCCAGAGACCCGGGTTCGATCCTGACTATGGGCGCTAGTCTCCCCGTGACTTGCCCATGCAAGAACGTAAAACTCTGCACAGATTAGCACCCGTAGTCAGGATGGAACCCGGGTCTCTGGCGCTGCGAGCGCTTGTAAGGCAGCAACTCTACTGCTGCACTACTTGCTGCCCCTACAGAGAGTAGTTGATGAGTTGAAGCAGATGTGGAACTTACTGAGGCGAGGCCCATTATTCTGGGAAAGGTCAGTGATGAGCATCCATCAGGAGTTTGTCCAAATGTAGTGTAGGGAGTCTGGAACCATGCTTTCTCATTCGCCCACACCACATCACAGAGAGGCAAAATGGAAGCTCCAAGGCCGATCGCAGGACCATTCACAGCTACGATGATCGGTTTCTTAAACTGGATAAATGTGTTGACAAAACTTCTGCAAGTGGAAAAAATAGCATCAATCCGCATTACATTTAGCATCAATTCCTCTGCATCAACATTCATAAGGGATAGGAGCAGAATGTGGCCATTCGGCCCATCAAGTCTACTCCGCTATTCAATCATGGCTAATCTATCTCTCCCTCCTAACCCCATTCTCCTGCCTTCTTCCCATAGTTCCCGACACCGGTACAAATGAAGAATGTTCGGAGTAACTTCCCCTATCGGGTGGCGCCGCCAGCCGGCAGCTGTTCATCCTTTTGACCTTTTTCGCTGGCCTGGTGAATTGGCATCATGCGGTTGTGGTCTGCGGAGCTTCTAGCCGCGGGAGTGGAGTGGACTTGCCAGTTTGGGATCCCTCGCCGGGGATCGCCAGAGAAGAGCTCCGACCGCCGGCCTGCGGCCTATAACATCCTGAAGCCCCAGTCTCCGGTAGGAAAGTGGCCGATTCAGGACCTCCAAGCCTCGGAGTGTCCGTCCGTCCCGACGTCGGAGTTTGGATCATCCGAAGAGAGGGCCTGTACATCGGGCCGTCCGTAGCGACGACTGCGGAGGGATCATGGCCCCGACCACGGGTGAACAAAGGAGGACTGGCTGAACTTTGTTGCCTTCCACCACAGTGAAGAATGTCGATTCCACTGTGGTGGATGTTCATGTTGCATTCTATTGTCTGTTGTGCTCTTTTGGTTTGTATGGCTGCATGGGAAATCAAATTCCACTCTACCTTAAATGGTTCATGTGGCAACAAATGTGAACTTGAACATGAATCTGTCAATCCTTAAAAATACCCAATGACTTGGCCTCCTCAGACTACTGTGGCAATGAATCTCACAGATTCACCACCCTCTGACCAAAGAAATTCCACCTCATCTGATATAGATACATAGACAATAGGTGCAGGAGTAGGTCATTCTAAAGGTGTGTCCTTTTATTCTGAGGCTGTGCCCTCTGGTCCTAGAGTCTCCCACTAGTGGAAACATCCTCTCCACATCCGCTCTATCCAGGCTTTTCCCTATTTGGTAAGTTTTAATGAGGCTCCCCCTCATCCTTGCAAACTCCAGTGACTACAGGCCCAGTGCCATCAAATGCTCATCATATGTTAACCCACTCGTTCCAGGGATTATTGTTGTAAACCTCCTCTGGACCCTCTCCAGCACCGGCACATCCTTCCTCAGACCACAATTGCTCACGATACTCTACATTCAGTCTGACTAGCGCCTTATAAAGCCTCAGCATAACATCCCAGTGTTTGTATTCTAGTCCTTTCAAAATAAATGCAAACATTGCATTTGCCTACTTTCAATCTTAGTACGGGGGATGATGACAGAAGCCTCCTGGTGGCCATCCCTGGTAGCGACGAGGCGATGCACTCGGTGACGGGTCGGGCAACAATTCTGTCAACATGTTGGACGATGACAGAAGCCAACAGCGAGCTACATCGTCTGACACGTGAATGAACGAATCTTAGTACAATCTTACCTACAACCCTGCTGTAACACCAAACTGCCATGGACTTTAATGTTGTACGACATACGTTGGCTTAGACTGTTAAGATCTAGTTACCTCGTATAACTGAGCATTTCCCCACTGTGCGCTACTCTCCCCCCCTGTGACACTCTCCCCCTCCCAGCTACTCTCCCCCACCCCACTGTGAGCTACTCTCCCCCCCCTCCCCACTGTGAGCTACTCTCCCCCCCCCCTCCCCAACTTGTGAGCTACTCTCCCCCCTCCCACATGTGAGCTACTCTCCCCCCCTCCCCACTGTGAGCTACTCTCCCCCCCCTCACTGTGAGCTACACATCCCCCCCCACTGTGACTATCCCTCCATCCCCACTGTGAGCTACTCTCCTCCTCCATCCCCACTGTGAGCTACCTCCCCCTCCCCACTGTGAGCTACTCTCCCTCCATCCCCACTGTGAGCTACTCTCCCCCTCCCACTGTGAGCTACATCCGCCCCTCCCCACTGTGAGCTACTCTAACCCCCCTCCCCACTGTGAGCTACTCTCCCTCCCCCCACTGTGAGCTACTCTCCGTCTCCCCACTGTGAGCTACTCTCCCCCCTCCCCACATTGTGAGTTACTCTCCCCCCCTCCCCCCCCCCCACTGTGACCTACTTTCCCCCCCCCACTGTGAGCTACTCTCCCCCCCACTGTGAGCTATTCTCCCTCTCCCCACTGTGAGCTACTCTCCCTCCATCCCCACTGTGAGCTACACTCCCCCCCCCCCCACTGTGAGCTATTCTCCCCCTCCCCACTGTGAGCTACTCTCCCCCTCCCCACTGTGAGCTACTCTCCCTCCATCCCCCACTGTGATTACTCCTCCCCCCCCACTGTGAGCTACTCTCCCCACCCCCCCCCACCGTGAGCTACTCTCCATCTACTCTCTATTAATATCTATTTTCATTTCCTGTAAGTTTGCTTTCTTAAATTTGCTTCATTTAAAAATGAAGAAGAGTATTGACCCAAAACGTTGCCTATTTCCTTCGCTCCATGGGTGCTGCCTCACCGGCTGAGTTTCTCCAGTATTTTTGTCTATCTTCAATTTTCCAGCATCTGCAGTTCCTTCTTAAACCCTTAATCTCATCACCCCTGATCTCATTGAAACTTACCGAATAGTGAAAGGCCTGGATAGAGTGGATGTGGAGAGGATGATTCCACTAGTGGGACAGAGGTCATAGCCTCAGAATAATAGGACGTTCCTTTAGAAAGGAGATGAGGAAGAATTTCTTTTGTCATTGGTGAATGCCTCAGATGGCTGTGGAGGCCAAGTCAGTGGATATTTTTAAAGCAGAGATAGATAGATTCTTGATTAGTGTGGGAGTCAGGGGTTATGGGGAGAATGGGGTTAGGAGGGGGAGATACATCAGCCATGATTGAATGGCGTAGTAGACTCGATGGGCTGAATGGCCTAATTCTGCTCCGATCACTAATGACCTCATGAATCCTTTTGTCGCCGCCATTTATAACAAAGAATTTCACTTTGAATCATCATATGTGACAGTAAAGTACACATTCATTCATTTTGCAGTTGCAAGGAGAGGCTGGATTAGACAATGGACAATAGGTGCAGGAGGAGGCCTGTGATCATCCACAATCAGTACCATCGTTCCTGCCCCCCCCCATTATTGCCTTCTCCCCGTATTTGATTAGCTCGGAAGGAGGTAGAAGGGTGACCTTACAGAGGCGTAATAACCATGAAGAGTGCAGATCACGTGGATGGTTATAACGTGCAGGAAAGAACTGCCGCTGCTGGTTTAAATCAAATGTAGACACAAAATGCTGGAGAAACTCAGCGGGACAGGCAGCATCTCTGGAGAGAAGGAAGAGAAAGGAGGAAGAGAAGAAGAGAAGGTGGATAGTTATAGTCTCTTTCCCAAGGTGGGGGGGGGGGGTCAAACAGCAAAAAGGGTAAAAGTTTAAGGTGAGAGGGGGGGATAATTTAAAGGGGCATGAGAAGCAACTTTTTAAACACTGAGGATGCAAGGAATGAGATGCAGAGGAAGCTGTAGAGCAGGGGTGGGCAACCTTGTTCTACATAGGGGCCGGGACGCATGTCTGTGAGCGGATGGCGGGCCACTTCTATCACGTGTACACATGGATCCCTCCCGGATGGCAGGCATCAAATCACGTGTTCACAGAAGGTTGGACAAAAATACTGGGGAAACTCAGTGGGTGAGGCAGCCTCGCGCAACCCTTACATGTCCCCACCCTCTGAGTTTCTCCAGCATTTATTGCCTACCTTCGATTTTTTCCAGCATCTGCAGTTCTTTCTAAAATGTGTTCACAGAAGATGCGCGGGTGGCCCTTCTGGCGGCTTTGCATAGAATGTGGTACAGACAGAGCTCCGCGCTCCGGATGATTACGGGAAAATAAAACCACCCACGGGCCGGATGATTTCGGGTTGCGGGCCGCATTTGGCCAGGGGGCCGTGGGTTGCTTATCCCTACTGTCCATATGTCTTTTAAACGTTGTAACTGCATCTACCTCGATCCAGTTACAACGTTTAAAAGACATATGGACAGGTACACGGATAGAAAAGGTTTAAAGGGAGTCGAGGAAAATGTTTCCCACTCTGATTAGTGGAAGTCGAGATCTCACTCCCTGAAAAGGTGAAGGAGGAAACACTGGCAAATGGATGTAGCTCAGATAGGCACCTTGGTCAGCATGGACAATTTGGGCTGTCAAGGGTCAAGAGTGGGATATTTCTGCCAAGGGTCAAGAGTGTTTAATTGTCATATGGGTCGAAACAGAACAATTCTGTAAAAGGAACATGGTTTACATGTAAACCATGTTATAGGGTCAGGGTAAGGGTTATCGGAAAGATGTTGTCAAGTTGGATAGGGTGCAGAGAAGATTTACAAGGATGTTGCCAGGACTCAATGGCAGAGATGCCAACCCTAAATTTAGTTCACAGTAACATTCAACCCATTTGTCCGTAACAAATGGGGTTAAATGCATTTCTCTCCGTAACATACTCACTTGGGGTTGTTGCCGGCGGCTATGCGCCTGCGCACTGGTGCAGATCAGCGGGCTGCCGGCGGGCGGGTGCGGCACATGCGCACTTTGACAAGGTTGCCGGCGGGTCTGCGCCTGCGCACTGGGTGGGGGTGGGGGTGGGGGGGTTGGGTGTGACCCACGGTGATGGGGCTGCGCGAGCGGCCGGCTGGCGGCAAGAAAGTGCGCTGATCGCGCGGGCCGGGGCGCCGCCCCGGGCTTGGCCCCAGGCGTTGCTTGCGTGGCTCGAAATGGCGCCAGGCTCGGCACCCTCCCCAATTCGCACGCGCGGCCACTGGGGCCCGGCAACCTCCCCAACTGGCAGGCGCGGACACTAGGGCCCCGGCAACCTCCCCCCACTGCGCACGCGCTCGGCACTGGGGCCCGGGCAACCCCCCCCCCCCCTGGCCCAACCCCCCCCCCCCCCCCCCCCACAACGCGCAGGCGCGGACACTAGGGCTCGGCCAAAGTGCCCCGCGATCGCCGGCGGGCCGGCGCGCGCCCGGGCTCTGGGCCGGGCGTGGCTGCGAGCTGCCGGGCTGGCAAACCGGGGACACATGGCGCCGGCGTTCACCACGGGAGGAACACCGGCGCGGCGGTGTTCCGTAACAGCATGTTTGGCTGCCGGAACACCGTAAAAAGGTTATTTCGCCGGGACAAAATACGGCGAATCCGGGACACTTGGCATCTCTGCAATGGTCTGATCTATAGGGTGAGGTTTAGTAAGTTGGGACTCTATTCCCTGGAGCGCAGGAGGATGAGGGGTCTTCATCTTGCGTAAGGCATGCACAGCCTAAAGCTGTAGGACAACTTGTTCTATTTGATCTTATTTGATTGTGCACGCCATGGTGATTGCATTCGTTGAAACAGGGCGGACCACGTGAAGGTTGCAATCTTCCCACCCCAGGATGAGGGGTGATACAATAGAGGTGTATAAAATCATGAGAGGAATAGATCGGGTAGACGCACAGTCTCTTGCCCAGAGTGAAGGAATTGAGAACCAGACGACATAGATTTAAGGTGGATGGGGAAAGATTGAATAGGAACCTGAGGGGTCACTTATTCCACACAAAGGTTGTATAGAACGAGCTGCCGGAGGAGGTAGTTGAGGCTGGGACTATCCCAACGTTTAAGAAACTTTTTGACAGGTACATGGGTTTAGAGGGATATGGACCAAAAATGCTGGCAGGGCAGCTGGGACAAGTTGGTCCGTGTGGGCAAGTTGGGCTGAAGGGCCTGTTTCCACACTGTGTCACTCTATGACTTTATGTCCCGACAAGGAACAATGAAATTCTGTGAAATGAAATGCTGTAAAACTATGAATCCTGACCCCACTTTAACACAGAGCTGCCATTGCTTACAAGGTGTTAAATATCTAGCCTTCCAAGTCCATGAAAGCTCAAGGAAACTGGAACTTTGACTATTTATTTCTCCACAGGTGATCATTCCCGGCAATGCAATGCCAATATTAGAAGCTGCGTACCTGATGGACTCGGTCATTTTAATACTCTCTCTTTTGCGGTCATCTGTTAATCGTCGAATGAAATAAATAAAATCAAGACCACAACAAAACACACTTCCTACAGCGCTCAGCAAAACCAATTTGCTATCATCAGCTGCTGCTGTGTTCAGAGCACTTTGCATTTCCTTCATTACCTGCAAACAAAACAATTAAAAGTGATTAGAAGCCAAACCAAACTTTGCAATAGAAACATAAAAAACGTAGAAAAATAGCCATTTGGTGCTTCGAGCCAGCACCGCCATTCTATATGATCATGGCTGGTCATCTACAATCAGTACCCCATTCCTGCTTTTTCCCCTTTCGCTGTAAGAGCTAAATCTACTCTCTTGAAAACACCCAGTGACTTGGCCTCCACTGCCTTCTGTGGCAGAGAATTCCACAGATTCACAACTCTCTGGGTGAAGACATTTTTCCTCATTCTTAATTGCAGAAACAAGTTTCATGCAGTTATAAACAAACCTCTATGCAGACAGAATGTGTAGGACGAAACCATAGATGCTGGTTTACACCGAAGAGACACACAAAATGCTGGAGTAACTCAGCAGGGAGCATCTCTGGAGAGAAGTGACTTTTTGGGTCGAGTCCTTTCTTCAGATTAAGACAGGCACGGAAATCTCTATCAAAACATGGGGGGGGGGACAATTTCTTGGCTGCCGCGCATGTATGGACACACGCGAGGCTTCTGCCGTGGGCCCTGTGGACGGTGACATTAGGAGCTGACCTGGTTGGTGACCGAATCTTGACTCCAGCAAACAGCAGCTTCGTCCGCCACCTCCGAATTGTGGGGCTTCGCAATCGGCGCGTTCGCGGGAGCTTCACCCATCGGGAACCTCAAGATCGCCTCGATGCAGCAATTACGACCGCTGGTCCCGGTCGGAAAGATCCCGCGGCCGGCCTCGCCGTGCCTGGCGATGAAAATCCCTGCGAACGGGCCGATTCAAGCTCCGCTCTATGATCTCTGCTCCACGGACATCTCCCTCCCCCAATCACCGCGCTCAATCCTCAGTCCCCACCCACCTACTTCCGCCTCTGACCGACACCTCCCTCCTCCAATCATCGCGCTGAATCATCATACTCCCCCTCCCCACTGTCAGCTGACCGACGTCTCTCTCGTCCAATTGGCGCCCTCCTCGATCATCAGTCCCACCCCCACTGTCTCGCAGAAAGCGGAGATTTTTAATCACCGAGCTTTTTTTTCACCGAGTTTTAAAATACCGATTACAAAACATGGGGGGATCGTCCCCCACCTCTCAAAACATGGAAGGGACGTGTCCCCCTGTCCCCCCTGGGATTCCCGCCCCTGAACATAACTTTCCATATCTCTAGACTCCCCTACCTCAGTCTGAAGAAGGGTCTTGACCCGACAAATCACCCATTCCTTCCCTCCAGAGATGCTGCCTGTCCCGCTGGGTTATTCCAGCATTTTGTGTCTATAGTTGGTGTAAACCAGCACCTGCAGTTCCTTCCCACACATTTTTGTCTGCACAGAGGTCTGCTTTTGTATCTATTCTCTATGCAGACAGTCCAGTATTTAGCATTCAATACATTGCACTATCAATACCTCCTTGGTTTCACAACAGTCCTCGTTATTCATTGAAGATCTCTTCTACGTCAAGCTTTTATTCATTCAAGGTCAACATTTATGGTCCATCCCTAATTACTGACTGAACTTAGTTTAGAGATAGTTACGGCGAAGTGGCGCAGAGATAGCGTTGCTGCCTCACAGCGCCAGAGACCCGGGTTCAATACCAACTACGGGCGCTGTCTGTACGGAGTTTGTACGTTCTCCTCGTGACCTGCATGTGTTTTCTCCGAGATCTTCAGTTTGCTCCCACACTCCAAAGACGTACAGGGTTGTAGGTCTATTCTCTATGCAGACAGTCAAGGATTTAGCACACAAATCATGATCTTGGTTTGACAACATTCCTCGTTATTCATTGAAGATCTCTTCCACGTCCATGCATCAGCATTTATTCACTCTTTCCTTCGCTCCATAGATGCTGCCGCACCCGCTGAGTTTCTCTAGCAATTTTGTCTACCAACATTTATGGCACATCCCTAATTAACTACTGAACTTAGTTTAGAGAGACATCATGGAACTAGGCCCCGCGGCCCATCAAGTCCCACTTTCTCATCCACACCCTGCACACTAGGGGAAATTTACAGAGGGCCAAGTAACCTACAAACTTGTGCGTCTTTGAAACCGGGGCACCTGGAGGAGAGCCACGCAGTCGCAGGGAGAACGTTTGAACTCCACACAGACAGCATTGGAGGTCAGCACGTACAGTGGCAGGCAGTCGATAGGACTGTTTGGTACTTATGTAACTTTGTCACGCGGTGACACGTGTGCTGCCGAGGCGGCGTGCGAAGCGTTTCACTGTGCCTGGGGACACTGCGGTACTTGCGACCACAAAGGTTCATTCATTCAAAGTTACTCATTGAGAGATGTTCACACCGACAAGTGTGAAATCCCCACACAAAATGGAAATACCCACTCGGAAAATCATCATGCCCTTTCAGTCAGAATGGGGAAAGGAGAAGTCATTTCTCTACATTATGCTTTAACATTCAGTAACAGCTGTCTTCAATTCAACATATATTAATTGGCATCGGCATGTAGTATGCCTTTAGTTGTATTATCAGGTTGTTCTACATACCCCAATATCCCATTTAATTAGGGCGTTAAACATTCCTTATTTATCACTTTTTCTGTGCCTTACATGCATAGATGAGAAACCTTGAATCTGCCCAACCCCACCACGCAGATCAATTTCCCTCCTGGGATAAAGTTGTATCGTATCGTTCAAAGTAATTTTCTGCAGACGATTTTTCTTCACAGCTTACAATATTTCTACAGTGATCTTGACATCTTACAAGGTTCCTCAGCCTGTAGTGCTTCTGTTTCCTCTTATCCGTCAATACTTTGTATAGGACTTTTTCTGAAGTTCCCCAGGGATTGAATATTCATGCTATTGAGGAAGTGCAGCGTAGGTTCACAAGCTTAATTCCCGGGATGGCGGGACTGTCATATGCTGAGAGAATGGGCTTGTATACTCTGGAATATGTTGAGTGAATGCCATATGCTGAGAGAATGGGCTTGTCTACTCTGGAATGCGGCTGGGCTTGTATACTCTGGAATTTAGAAGGATGAGAGAGGATCCTATTGAAACATAAGATTATTAAGGGTTTGAACACACTAGAGGCAGGAAAGCTGGTTCACTGGATACTTTCAAGAGAGAGCTAGATAGGGCTCTTAGTGGAGTCAGGGGATATGGGGAGAAGGCAGGAACTGGGTACTGATTGGGGATGATCAGCCATGATCACATTGAATGGCGGTGCTGGCTCGAAGGGCCGAATGGCCTACTCCACCTATTGTCTATAGGTATGGAGTGAAGGCAGGTGAATGGGGTTAGCAGCGAGAGAGAGATCAGCCATGATTGAATAGGTAGTAGAATTGATGGGCTGAATGGCTTAGTTCTGCACCTATCACATTAATTTATGGACCCTTTAAGTTAGAATCCTTTTCCCTGTTGAATCCGTAAGTGTTCGTTTACATATATTTTGATAATTATCGAACATAGATGCCAAACAGGATGCTGTGAGACCAAGCCTGATCTGCCGGCACATAATCGGCATGCTGCCATTACCAGCATAACCATGTGCCTATCGAGAAGCCTCTTGAATGCCATTGTCAAATCTGCCCTCACCACCACCTCATCAGCACCTTCTAGGCCCTCACTGACCTTAGGGTGTCACGGTGGCGCAGCGGTAGAGTTGCTGCCTCACAGCGCCAGAGACCCGGGTTTGATCCTGACCATGGGTTCTGTCTGTACAGAGTCTGCACGTTCTACCCGTGACCCGCGTAGGTTTCCTCCCACACTCCAAAGAAGTACTTGTTTGTAGGTTAATTGGCTTTGGTAAAAAAAATTGTCCCTAGTGTGCGAAGGATAGTGCTAGTGTATGGGGATCGCTGGTCGGTGCGGCCTGTTTCCATGCTGTATCTCTAAACGAAGCTAAACTAAACACTGTGTTTAAAAAAGAAACATCGTCTTTCATCTTTGCCCCTCTCGCCTTCAAGCTATGCCCTCGAGTACTTGCTCTTTCTGGGGAAATAGGTTTTTACTGCCTGCTCTATCCATGCCTCTTGTAATTTTATATCATTCAATCAGGGTTCCTCGCAACCTCTGCCATTCCAGAGAAAACAACCCAAGTTTGCCCGGCCTCTCCCTGCAGCTTATACCCACTAATCCAAGCTTCATTATGAAATATTTCTTTAAACATCTGCTATTGTTATACCCTTTAATCTGGCTTTATAATCCACTTGAGCCAAGCTTTTCCCTTGTCTGTGTAATTGCATTTACTTAACTATAAGACCTGATCTCCTCCCAGGAGGATGTCAAAGGCAAGAATTTTAACAGCAAGGGAGTTCTCTGTTTATTCTTCACTGAGATGTATTAGATTCATAGAGTGATACAGCGTGGAAACAGGCCCTTCAGTCCAACTTGCCAACATGCATGGCCCAGCTACACTCGTCCCACCTGCCTGCATTTAGCCCATAACCCTCCAAACCTGTCCTATCCATGTACCTGTATAACTTTCTCAAACATTGGGATAGTCCCTACCTCAATTACCTCCTCTGGCAGCTCTTTCCATACACCCACCACCCTTTGTGTGAAAATGTTACCCCTCAGATTCCTATCAAATCTTTCCCCCTTCACCTTAAACCTATGTCCTCCGGTCCTTACAAGAAATGCTGTCTGACTAGCTGAGTTACTCCAGCACTTTTCTTTTGTAAACCAGCATCTGCAGCTCCTTGTTTCTGCTTTGGGTATTCACCTTGCCAGAATGTGATGGGTTTCGAATTCTCCGAGTGCTGAGTTGTGCTGTGTCCATACGTAGTCACAGGAATAGAAGTAGTCGTAGTCCTAGTTACATCCTCAAAAAATTTGAGAAGATTAACAAGCGTGATTTCCCCTTCGTAAATCCATGCTGACTCGGACCTGTTACTGCTATCTAAATGTGCCGCAGTTTCATCTTTTATAATTGACTCCAGCATCTTCCCCACCACCGACGTCAGGCTAACTGGTCTATAATTCCCTGTTTTCTCTCTACCGCCTTTCTTAAAAAGTGGGATAACATTAGCTACCCTCCAATCCACAGGAACTGATCCTGAATCTATAGAACATTGGAAAATTATCACCAATGCGTCCACGATTTCTTGAGCCACTTCCTTAAGTACTCTGGGATGCAGACCATCAGGCCCTGGGAATTTATCAGCCTTCAGTCCCATCAGTCGACCCAACACCATTTCCTGCCTAATGTGGATTCCCTTCAGTTCCTCCGTCACCCCAGATCCTCTGGCCACTAGTACATCAGGAAGGTTGTTTGTGTCCTCCTTAGTGAAGACGGATCCAAAGTACCTGTTCAACTCATCTGCCATTTCCTTGTTCCCCATAATAAATTCACCCTTTTCAGTCTTCGAGGGTCCAACTTTGGTCTTAACTATTTTTTTTCTTCTTCACATACCTAAAGAAGCTTTTAGTATCCTCCTTTGTATTCTTGGCTAGCCCCAATTCCTGTACCAATCAAGAATCTATCTAACTCTACCTTAAAAATATCTACTGACTTGGCCTCCACAGTCATCTGTGGCAATTAATTCCACAGATTCACAACTGACTAAATAATTTCTTCCTCATCTCCTTTCTTAAGGAACGTCCTATTATTCTGAGGATATGATCTCTGGTCCTAGACTCTCCCAGTAGTGAAACATCCTCTCCATATCCGCTCTATCCAGGCCTTTCACTATTCGGTAAATTTCAATGAGGTCAGGAATGATGAGATTGAGGGACTGGATTTATAACGTTATGAGGAATAGTTGCAAGCTCGGCGCTTGGAAATTATTTTTTTAAAAGGGCTAAGAAAGATTTTTTTTTAAATGAAGCGAATTATAAGGCGACTGAATCATCTAACTACAACCAGAGAGCGGTGCTGAACCATCATCTATCTAATTAGTGCCCCTTGGAATATCCTTGACCGGGCGTTGCTGGCTTTACCTTGCACTAAATGTTATTCCCTCACACCGTTAAACGGCTCGATTATAATCACGTGCAGTCTTCCCGCTGACTGGTGGCACGCAACTAAAGCTTTTCACCGTACTTCGGTATTGTGACAATAAACTCAACTGAACTCCTTACTACAGGTACATATTTTTATTCTGAGGCTGTGCCCTCTGGTCCTAGTCTCTCCTTTCCACTAGTGGAAACTTCCTATCCACATCCAATTATGGATTTTCAAATGCATTCATGAAGGTGTCACATGAAAGGCTACAACATGAGTTAAGACTTTGTGGTGCAGGGAAACATATTGACATGGATAGATGAGCAATAGTTTGCGGAAAATTGAGATTTGCGATAAAAGTCGTTTTCAAGTTGGCAAATTTTGAACCAGTAGCATGCCAATTGGATCAGTACTGGGGTCCCAACGATTCGACTTGCAAATTAACTTTTTGGGAATTCAGCTCCAGCATTTATTGAGAGGCATAGATAGGGTAGACAGACACAGCCTTTTTCCAATATTGCACTGTCAAAGGCGAGAGAGTATAGTTTTAAAGCGAGAGGGGCAAAATTTAAAGGAGATGTGCAGAACAAGATTTTGTTTCGACAGAGTGTGTTGGGTGCCTGGAACGCAATGCCAGGGGAAGTGGTGGAGGCTGGAATTAAAGTGGCATACGAGAGGCTTTTGGATGGATATACAGGGTATGGAGGGATATGGATCATGTGCAGGAAGAGCAGCCAAAGGGCCAGGTCTTGTGGCACACCCTCCATGTTCACTTCAGTTTATTGGCACGTGTATCAAGGTACAGTGAAAAGCTTTTTGTTGTGTGCTATTCAGTCAGCAGAAAACCAATATATGATTACAATCAAGCTATTTCCAGTGTATAGATACATGATATGGGAATAACGTTTAGTGCAAGGCAAAGCCAGTAAAGTCTGGTCAAGGATAGCCGAGGGTCACCAATGTGGTAGATAGTATTTATAACCATATAACAATTACAGCACGGAAACAGGCCCTCTCGGCCCTTCCAGTCCGTGCCGACCATTTGTTTTCCCCTAGTCCCATCTACCTGCACTCAGACCATACCCCTCCATTCCCTTCACGTCCATATACCTATCCACTTTAGTCTTAAATGTTAAAATCGATCCTGCCTCCACCACTTCTGCTGGAAGCTCATTCCACACAGCCACCACCCTCTGAGTAAAGAAGTTCCCCCTCACGTTACCCCGAAACTTCTGTCCCTTAATTCGCATGTCATGCCCTCTTGTTTGAATCTTCCCTACCCTCAATGGGAAAAACGTATCCACGTCCAGTTCTGGACTACCCACTGGTTGTGGTAGGATGGTTCAGTTGCCTGATAACAGCTGGGAAGAAACAGTTCCTGAATCTGGTGGTGTGCGTTTTCACACTTCTGTAGTTTTTGCCCGATGCTGTATGTTGGATACAGTCAAAGCTGAAGTGCAGAGATCCTTAGATATGATAGGAATCAACAATGTTATAGGAACAAGGTGTCTTGGACTTTTTATGAATCCATATCATTCCTCATGTTGCTATACTGTAAATTTTCAGTGGACGTATAGCAGATCAGTCAACATACCGTTTAACTAAAGGTCGACACAGAATGCTGGAGTAACTCAGCCGGACAGGCAACATCTCTGGAGAGAAGGAATGGGTGACGTTTCGGTTCGAGACCCTTCTTCAGACTGAGAGTCAGGGGAGAGGGAGACGAAAGATATGGAAGGGTAAGTTGTGCAACCTACAGATCAAAGCAGATGGTGATAAGGAAATGTAGAATGGTTCATTGTTAGCTATGGGGAAGGTGACAATGTGGAGGACAATCAGTAATATTTATAATATTTCATCAGGAGGATAGTAGAACTACTCGGAGAACGAGGGTGGGACGGAGAGAGAGAGAGAAAGAAAGCAAAGTATAACTAAGCATAAGGTAGACACAAAAAGGGTCTCGACCTGAAACGTCATCCATTCCTTTTCTCCAGAGATGCTGCCTGTCCCGCTGTGTTACTCCATCATTTTGTGTCTGTCGTCAGAGTGTGTCCTGTCGTGGAATATTGTTACACAGTTTTTATATTACTTTCTGTATCGGAGCGGGGGTTTTAGATAATAGACAATAGGTGCAGGAGGAGGCCATTCGGCCCTTCGAGCCAGCACTGCCATTCAATGTTATCATGGCTGATCATCCACAATCAGTACCACGTTCCTGCCTTCTCCCCATATCCCCATATCTTTAAGAGCTCTATCTAACTCTCTCTTGAAAGCATCTTGAGAATTGGCCTCCATTGCCTTCTGAGGCAGAGAATTCCACAAGATTCACAACTCACTGGGTGAAAAAGCTTTCCGTCATTTCCGTTCTAAATGGCTTACCCCTCATTCTTAAACTGTGGCCCCTGGTACTGGACCCCCCCAACATCGAGAACAGGTTTTTTACCTCTAGCATGTCCAATCCCTTAATAATCTTCCATATTTAAATAAGATTCCCTCTCATCCTTCTTTGTTTCAGTGTGTACAAGCCCAGTCGCTCCATTCTTCAAACATATGACAGTCCCGCCATCCCGGGAATTAAACTCGTGAACCTACGCTGCACTTCCTCAATAGCAAGAATGTCCTTCGTCAAATTTGGAGGTCAAAACTGCACACAATACTCCAGGTGTGGTCTCACTTGGGCCCTGTACAACTGTAGAATGATCTCTTTGCTCCTATACTCAATTCCTCTTGTTATGAAGGCCAACAGGCCATTTGCTTTCTTCACGGCCTGCTGTACCTGCATGCTTACTTTCAGTGACTGATGAACAAGGACACACAGATCCCGTTATACTTCCCCTTTTCCCAACTTGACACCATTAAGATAGTAATCTGCCTTCCTGTTTTTGCTACCAAAGTGGATAACCTCACATTTATCCGCATTAAACTTCATCTGCCATGCATCTACCCACTCACCCAACCAATTTCCTGTCTGCCAACAAATTTTCTATCCACGTCAGCACTCTACCCCCAATACCATGTGCCCTAATTTTCCCGACTAATCTCCTATGTGGGACCTTATCAAATGCTTTCTGAAAGTCCAGGTACACTACATCCACTGGCTCTTCCTTGTCCCTCGTTACATCCTCAAAAAGTTCCATAAGATTAGTCAAGCATGATTTCCCCTTCGTAAATCCATGCTGACTCGGACCGATCCTGTTACTGCTATCCAAATGTGCGGCTATTTCATCTTTTATGATTGACTCCAGCATCTTCCCCATCACCGATGTCAGGCTAACTGGTCTATAATTCCCTGTTTTCTCTCTCCCACCTTTCTTAAAAAGTAGGATAACATTAGCTACCCTCCAATCCACAGGAACTGATCCGGAATCTATAGAACATTGGAAAATGATCACAAATGCATCCACGAAAATCTAGAGCCACTTCCTTAAGTACCCTGGTATGCAGACCATCAGGTCCTGGGTATTTATCAGCCTTCAGTCCCATCAGTCTACCCAACACCATTTCCTGCCTAATGTGAATTTCCTTCAGTTCCTCCGTCACCCTAAGTCCTCTGTACACTAGTACATATGGAAGATTGTTTGCGTCTTCCTTAATGAATACAGATCCAAATTATCTGCCATTTCCTTATTCCCCATAATAAATTCACCTTTTTCTGTCTTCAAGGGGCCCACATTTGTCTTAACTATTTTTTTCCTCCTCACGTACCTAAAGCGTTTACTATCCTCCTTTATATTCTTGGCTAGCTTACCTTCGTAACTCATCTTTTCTTCGTTTTGCCTTTTTAGTTATCTTCTGTTGCTCTTTAAAAGTTACTCAATCCTCTTGCTTCCCACTCATCTTTGCTACGTTATACTTCTTCTCTTTTATTTTTATATTGTCCCTGACGTCCCTTGTCAGCCACAGTCACCTCTTACTCCCCTTAGAATCTTTCTTCCTCTTTGGAATGAACTGATCCTGCACCTTCTGTATTATTCCCAGAAATACCTGCCATTGTTGTTCCACTGTCATCCCTGCTAGGGTATCTTTCCAGTCAACTTTGGCCAGCTCCTCCCTCATGCCTCCATAGTCCCCTTTGCTCAACTGTAACACTGACACCCCCGATTTTACCTTCTCCCTCTCAAATTGTAGATTACAATTTATCATATTATGGTAGCTACCTCTTAATGGCTCCTTTACCTTGAGTTCCCTTATCAAATCCGGTTCATTACACAACACTAAATCCCGAATTGCCTTCTCCCTGGTAGGCTCCAATACAAGCTGCTCTAAGAATCCATCTCCTCCACAAACTCCCTTTCTTGGGGTCCAGTACCAATCTGATTTTCCCAGTCTACCTGCATGTTGAATCTCCCATAACAACCGTAGCATTACCTTTGTTACGTGCCAATTTTAACTCCTGATTCAACTTGCGCCCTATATCCAGGCTACTGTTTGGGGGCCTCTAGATAAGTCCCATTAGGGTCTTTTTACCCTTACAATTCCTCCATTCTATCCATACTGACTCCACATCTCCTGATTCTATGTCACCCCTCGCAAGGGACAGAACTTCATTCCTCACCAACAGAGCTATCCCACCCCCTCTGCCCACATGTCTGTCTTTTCGAAAGGACGTACTCCCTTGAATATTCAGTTCCCAGCCCTGATCCTCTTGCAGCCATGTCTCTGTAATTCCCCCAACATCAAACTTGCCAATCTCTAACCGAGCCTCAAGCTCATCCACTTTATTTCTTATACGTTGCACATTCATATACAGCTATACAGTCACTATTGGCCCTGACCTTACTCTCTTATCCCTTCTCGAACTTTCTTTCCCATTAATTTTGGAGTCTTTTGTAACTTTTCCTGCACTCACTTCCCCTTTAACGCCACCTTTATAGTCCCAATTTGTCAACCCCTCCCCCCCTCTATTTAGTTTAAACCCACACGTGTATTGTGATTAATTTGCCTGGACATTTAAATTCCTTAGTTTTAAAGAAGAAACTGCAGATGCTGGAGAATCGAGGGTACACAAAAAGCTGAGAAACTGTGCAGCAGCATCTAAGGAGCGAAGGAGATGACGTTTCGGGTCGAGACCCTTCTTCAGACTCGTTTCGGGTCGAGACCCTTCTTCAGACGTTTCGGGTCTGAAGAAGGGTCTAACGTCGCCTATCTCCTTCGCTCCTTAGATGCTGCACCGCTGAGTTTCTCCATACCCACCTAGATCCTATGCATCTCCTACTCCCTTGCCATTTAGAAAATATTCCAGGTTGCATTTTTTGATCCAAAGTTGATGATGTTACAACCACATTGAGTTCCAGCTGTAACAGCTTTATCCACTGATGTATCTACTGCGGTACCAACGTACATTAATTACAACCTCCTAAACTGCCGTTAATCTGTGAACAGAATGCAAATATTTTTATAAAAGTCATTGAAATATACAGTGAAAGCTTGCTAGATCCTGTCAATAAAGTCCTTTACCTGTCATAGAGTGATACAGGTCGAACCGACAGATCAAAGCAGATCGTGATAAGGAAATGTAGAATGGTTCATTGTTAGCTATGGGGAAGGTGACAACTGCGAATAATCAGTAATATTTAATCAGGAGGACAGTAGAACTAGTCAGAGAACGAGGGTGGGGGAGGGACGGAGAGAGAGAGAGAGAAGGCAAAGTATAACTAAGCATAAGGTAGACACAAAAATCTGGAGTAACTCAGCGGGACAGGCAGCATCTCTGAAATGAAGTTTCGGCTCGAGACCCTTCTTCAGATTCCTCCTCCCCAGAAATGTTGCCTGTCCCGCTTGAGTTACTCCAGCTTTTTGTGTCTATCTTCGGTTTAAACCAGCATCTGCACTTCCTTCCTACACATATAACTAAGCATGTTTGAGAAGCCATACTGCTAATTTCTAAATTTCTAAATCTGCTAATTGGCTAAAGTTCCTGTCAGATTTCTTAATCCTTTCTGCAGATGTTGCCAGATTTACTTTCTTTATTACTGCGTGATTCGAGTTAAGGTTTAACCATGAGTGTTTTGGTGTAACAAATATCTTTGCTGAATGTTGCAATATCAGAGGTTAACCTTCAGATGGCACTCAAAACCAATAACTAAACGGACCAAGTGTTAAAGAAGGAACTGCAGATGCTGGAGAATCGAGGGTTACACAAAAGGCTGGAGAAACTCAGCGGGTGCAGCAGCATCTAAGGAGCGAAGGAGATAGGCGTTGTTTCGGGTTGAGACCCTGAAGAAGGCCTCGACCCGAAACGTCGCATATTTCCTTCGCTCCTTAGATGCTGCTGCACCCGCTGAGTTTCTCCAGCCTTTTGTGCAACCAACTAAACGGACCAATCCTTCTTCCAAGCAGAGTTGTTTCTTTTAGCTTAGTTCAGTTTACAGATGCAGTGTGGAAACAGGCCATTATGCCCACCAAATCCATGCCGAACAGCCATCCCCGCACACTCACACTATCCTACACACACACGAGGGACAATTTACAATTATATCAAGCCTGTACGTCTTTGGAGTGCGGGAGGAAACCGAAGCACCCGGAGAAAACCCATGTGGTCACAGGGAGAACGTAGAAACTCCTTACAGACAGCACCTGTAGTAGGGATGGAACCTGGGTCTCTAGCGCTGTGAGGCAGCAACTCTACCGCTGCGCCACCTCGTAAATTGTACACTGTACAATCGTACATTGTAAATTTCAAGAAAGCAAACTTGCCTATCAAATACTCGTAGCTGGGCATTCGCTAACTCTGTATGAATGATTGTAATTAAGTTTCAAACTGGACTACAAGATAACGGAGGTGAGGAAGTAAATGCATTCGGAGAACAACTTTGCTCTACCTCAGAAGAAAAGCAACAAATGAACTACTCACCTCTGGATTTAAGGAATTATTTTCCGATGACTTAGTAGAAAGTAAAATGTGTGTAAACCCATCTTGTTTCCTGACAACAATATCTCTGTATCGGTAGGCACTTTCAGTTTGTCTCACACTGAATCTTAGTCTCTTATCAAAAGGTTGGTCCCGTCTGTCATCTATAAATTTCCTCTTGTTTCCCGTACCTCCTGTTGCTGAACTTTGAATAGTTGTACCGTTAGCCCCCAAGGCATCCAAGAATGTAGGAGAACCTGCAGGAAGAACAAGATTTTATGCTTTACAATCTATGAAAAGGAACAATTGGGATTCTCTGTAGAAACAAGGGACTGCAGATGCTGGTTAATAGTGAAAAGGGCAAAGTGCTGGAATAACTCAGCGGGTCAGGCAGCATCTGTGGAGAACATGGATAGGTGACGTTTCACAGAGTGCTGGAGTAACTCAGCGAGTCAGGCAGCATCTCTGGAGAACATGGATAGGTGATGCCAGGACCTTCAGACTGAAGTGGGGGGGGGGGGGGGGGGAGGGGAGGTGTTAGGGTGGGGAAAATAACCCAACAATTAAAACTTTTTGAGTTCTCTGATCAGAATTATGGTAAAACCAGACTCTTAAAAGGACACTCTTACAAGGATAAAATAATTGTAATACAATTGGAAACGAGTACAGCAGACATTACTGAAATATTGTATTGCTTACATCCCTTCCACTTAGATAAAATATAATGGTTAAATAACACCATAAAAAAATTAGGCATATTATGGGATTGGAGGACCACTTTCACAAGAGTATAGAAATCATAGGATGGAATTCTTGCAGAGGATTTATGAGAATTAGATTTCATTCTGGAGGCTACAGGGCATGCTCATTAATGCAATATATACTCTATAATTTTAGTTTAGTTTAATTTCCAGCATGTCTTTGGAGTGTGGAAGGAAACTGGAGATCTCGGAGAAAACCCACACGGGTCACGGGGAGAACGTACAAACTCCGTACAGACAGCACCCGTAGTCGGGATGGAACCCGGGTCTCTGGCGCTGCAAGCGCTGTAAGGCAGCAACTCTACCGCTGCGTCACCGTGCCACCCCGATAATATTACCAGAAAACTCTCTATTCCTTTCACAATAAGACAATGCCAATTAATATGGAAGTTGAAATCTCCTATTACTACAATCGTACGCTACCTACACCTCACTGTGATTTGCCTTTATACTTACAATATAGAATGTTTCCTGGTTATCCATATATCTATAGAAAAGTCTCTTAAATGCCACTATATCTCCCTCAACCACCAACCCTGGGAGCGTGTTCCAGGCACTCAGCACCCTCTGTGTAAAGTGCAAACGTTGAACGTCCTTTAAACTTTGCCTCTCTTATCTTAAAGCTATACCCTCAAATAATTGATATTGTCTGAATAAACTCTCCCATCTAGCTAATACTCTCTAATCCAGGCATCGTTCTGGTTAAGATAGACACAACATTTTTGAGTAAAGGGCCTGTCCCACTTGGGCGTAATTTGCACGTCATTTACGCGACATCATTTACGCGTTACGATGCACGGGATGCGCGCATGGCGCATGGTGAGGCGTGATGACGTAGGCAGTGACGCCCGCGTCGCCCCGGGATTTGGGGATTCGTAAAATCTTCACGCGCCACTTGCGCTCAGCGGGACAGGCAGCATCACATTGACGTTTCACAGAGTGCTGGAGAGCGGGTGCATCAACATGGATAGGTGACGTTTCACAGAGTGCTGGAGTAACTCACCAAAACTGGAGGTTTCACAGAGTGCTGGAGTAACTCAGCGGGTCAGGCAGCAGAACCGTTTCACAGAGTGCTGGAGAGCGGGGGAACATGGATAGGTGACGTTTCACAGAGTGCTGGAGTAACTCAGCGGGTCAGGCAGCATCTGTGGAGAACATGGAGAGGTGACGTTTCGGATCAGGACCCATCTTAAGACTGATTATGGTCGGTGGAGAAAGCTGAAAGAGGGGTGGGGGGCAGGAGATCCAGCAGGCTAGAGACCAGACACCTCCTCCTTCTGAATCTTAAACTGACTTTCAAGTTCAAGTGAGTTTATTGTCATGTGTCCCTGACAGGACAAAGAAATTCTTGCTTTCCTTCAGCACAACAGAATATAGCAGGCATTGACTACTAAACAGATCAGTGTGTCCATATACCATTATATACATAAATACACAAATGAATAAATAAACTGATAAAATGCAAATAACAGACAATGCATTATTAATGTTCAGAGTTTTGTCCGAGCCAGGTGTAATAACCTGATGGCTGTGGGGAAGTAGCTATTTCTGAACATGGTCGTTGCAGTCTTCACGCTCCTGTACCTTCTACCTGAAGGCAGCGGGGAGTGTGTGGCCAGGATAGTGGGGTCCTTGATGATGCTGCCAGCCTTTTTGAGGCAGCGACTGCGATAAATCCCCTCAATGGAAGGAAGATCAGAGCCGATGATGGACTGGGCAGTGTTTACTACTTTTTGCAGTCTTTTCCGCTCCTGGGCTCTCAAGTTGCCGAACTAAGCCACGAGGCGACCAGTCAGCAAGCTCTCTACTGAGGGAGCAGGAGTAGGTGCAGGAGTAGGCCATTCGGCCCTTCGAGCCTGCACCGCCATTCAATATGATCATGGCTGATCATCCAACTCAGTATCCTGTACCTGCCTTCTCTCCATACCCCACTGATCCCTTTAGCCACAAAGGCCACATCTAAAATATAGCCAATGAACTGGCCTCAACTACCTTCTGTGGCAGAGAATTCCACAGATTCACCACTCTCTGTGTGAAAAATGATTTTCTCATCTCGGTCCTAAAAGACTTCCTCTTTGTTCTGTACCTCCCCAACATCGGGAACAATCTTCCTGCATCTAGCCTGTCCAACCCCTTAAGAATGTTGTAAGTTTCTATAAGATCCTCCCTCAATCTTCTAAATTCTAGCGAGTACAAGCCGAGTCTATCCAGTCTTTCTTCATATGAAAGTCCTGACATCCCAGGAATCAGTCTGGTGAACCTTCTCTGTACCCCATCTATGGCAAGAATGTCTTTCCTCAGATTAGGAGACCAAAACTGCACGCAATACTCCAGGTGTGGCCTCACCAAGACCCTGTACAACATCAGTAGAACCTCCCTGCTCTTATACTCAAATCCTTTTGCTATGAATGCTAACATACCATACGCTATCTTCACTGCCTGCTCAACCTGCATGCCTACTTTCAATGACTGGTGTACCATGACACACAGATCTCATAGAAACATAGAAAATATGTGCAGGAGGAGGCCATTCGTCCCTTCGAGCCAGCACCGCCATTCATAGTGATCATGGCTGATCGTCTGCTATCAATAACCCGTGCCTGCCTTCTCCCCATATCCCTTGACTCCACTAGCCTCTATCCAACTCTCTCTTAAATCCATACAGTGATTTGGCCTCCACTGCCCTCTGTGGCAGGGAATTCCATATAATCACAACTCTCTGGGTAAAAAAGTTTTTTCTCACCTCAGTCTTAAATTACCTCCCCTTTATTCTAAGACTGTGACCCCTGGTTCTGGACTCACCCAACATTGGGAGCATTTTTCCTGCATCTAGCTTGTCCAGTCCGTTTATAATTGTATATGTTTCTATAAGACTCCCCTTCATCCTTCTAAACTCCAGTGAATACAAGCCTAATCTTTTCAATCTTTCCTCATATGAAAGTCCTGCCATCCCAGGGATCAATCTCATGAACCTACACTGCCTCAATCACATGGATGTCCTTCCTCAAATTAGGAAACCAAAACTGTACACAATACTCCAGATGTGGTCTCACCAGAGCCCTATACAAACTGCAGAAGAATCTCTTTACTCCTGTACTGAAATCCTCTTATTATGAAGGCCAACATTCCATTAGCTTTCTTCACTGCCTGCTGTATCTGCACGCCAACTTTCAGTGACTGGTGTACAAGGACACCCAGGTCTCGCTGTACCTCCCCCTTACCTAACCTAACCCCATTGAGATAATAATCTGCCCCCTTGTTTTTGCCGCCAAAGTGGATAACCTCACATTTATCTATATTATACTGCATCTGCCAATTCACTCAACCTGTCCAGGTCCCCCTGCAACCTCTTAACATCCACTTCACAGTTCACACTGCCACCCAGCTTTGTGTCATCCGCAAACTTGCTAGTGTTGCTCCTAATTCCCTCTTCCAAATCATTAATATATATGGTAAACAGTTGCGGCCCCAACACCGAGCCTTGCGGTACTCCACTTGCCACTGCCTGCCATTCTGAAAAGGACCCGTTCACTCCTACTCTTTGCTTCTGGTCTGCCAATCAATTTTCTATCCATGTCAACACCCTACCCCCAATACCATGTGCTCTAATTTTAGTCACCAGTTTCCCGTGCGGGTCCTTATCAGAGGCTTTCTAAAAGTCTAGATACACTACATCCACTGGCACCCCTTCATCCATTTACTTGTCACATCCTCAAAAAATTCCTCAGAAGATCCTCAGAAGATTAGTCAAGCATAGAAACATAGAAATTTTAGAAACATAGAAAAGCATGATTTCCCTTTCATAAATCCATGCTGACTTGGACTAATCCTTTTACTGCTATCCAAATGCTCCATTATTACCTCTTTAATAATTGACTCCAGCATCTTTCCCACCACCAAAGTCAGGCTAACTGGTCTGTAATTCCCCATTTTCTCTCACGCTCCTTTCTTGAAAAGTGGGATAACATTATCTATCCTCCAATCCACAGGAACTGATCCTGAATCTATTGAACATTGGAAAATGATCACCAATGCATTCACTATTTATAGAGCCACCTCCCTGACGACCCTGGGATGCAGACCATCAGGCCCAGGGGATTTATCATCCTTCAGTCCCATTAGCCTACCCAATACTATTTCTCAACTAATGAAAATTTCTTTCAGTTCCTCTCCCCCCTTTGATCTTCTGTCCTCCAGTACATCTGGGAGATTGTTTGTGTCCTCCTTAGTGAAGACAGATCTGAAGTAGTTATTCAACTCTTCTGCCATTTCCTTGTTGCCCATAATAATTTCACCCATGTCTGACTTCAAGGGACCCACATTTGACTTTGGTACTCTTTTTCCCTTAACATATCTAAAGAAGCTTTTACTGTCCTTCTTTATATTCCTGACCAGCTTCCCCTCATACTTCATCTTTTCAGCCCGTACTGCCCTCTTGAAAAGGAGGCGCAGTCCGCTTTCTTACAGTTCGGCTTTCTTCCCAACCCATTGTTCAAGCGCTTTTGATTGCAACATGTGCCTTAATTTAGTTCAACAAAGAAACTGACAAGTTACTAGAGAACCCGTTTTGTTTTCTTCTGTTGTCCTACGAAAGTTTCCCAATCCTCTGGCTTCCGGCTATTCTTTGCTGTGTTATACATCTTTTCTTTTAGTTTTATTCTATCCCCAACTTCTCTTGTCAGCCACGGTTGCCTCCTACTCCCCTCAGAATCTTTCTTCCTTATTGGAATGAAATGATCCTGCATCTTCTGGATTATGCCCAGAAATTCCTGCCATTGCTGTTCCACCGTCATTCCTGCTAGGATCCCTTTCCAGCCTACCTTGGCCAGCTCCCCTCTCATGCCTTCATAGTCCCCTTTGTTCAACTGCATCACTGCCACTTCCGATTTAATGTTCTCCTTCTCAAATTACAGATTAAAACTAATCATATTATGATCACTACCTCCAAGCGGTTCCTTTACCTCGAGTTCTCTTATCATATCTGGTTAACCATATAACCATATAACAATTACAGCACGGAAACAGGCCCTCTCGGCCCTTCCAGTCCGTGCCGACCATTTGTTTTCCCCTAGTCCCATCTACCTGCACTCAGACCATACCCCTCCATTCCCTTCATGTCCATATACCTATCCACTTTACTCTTAAATGTTAAAATCGATCCTGCCTCCACCACTTCTGCTGGAAGCTCATTCCACACAGCCACCACCCTCTGAGTAAAGAAGTTCCCCCTCACGTTACCCCGAAACCTCTGTCCCTTAATTCTCATGTCATGCCCTCTTGTTTGAATCTTCCCTACCCTCAATGGGAAAAACGTATCCACGTCAACTCTGTCTATCCCTTTCATCATTTTAAAGACCTCAATCAAATCCCCCCTTAACCTTCTGCGCTCCAAAGAATAAAGACCTAACTTGTTCAACCTTTCTCTGTAACATAGTTGCTGGAACCCTGGCAACATTCTAGTAAATCTCCTCTGTACTCTATTTTGTTGACATCCTTCCTATAACTAGGCGACCAAAATTGTATACCATACTCCAGAATTGGTCTTACCAATGCCTTGTACAATTTTAACATTACTTCCCTACTCCTATATTCAATGCTCTGATTTATAAAGGCCAGCACACCAAAGGCTTTCTTTACCACCCTATCTACATGTGATTCCACCTTCAGGGAACTATGCACAGTTATTCCTAGATCCCTCTGTTCCACAGCATTCCTCAATTCCCTACCATTTACCATGTACTTCCTATTTTGATTTGTCCTGCCAAGATGTAGCACTTCACACTTAACAGCATTAAACTCCATCTGCCATCTTTCAGCCCACTTTTCCAAATGGCCCAAATCTCTCTGTAGACTTTGAAAATCTACTTCATTATCCACAACACCACCTATCTTAGTATCATCTGCCTACTTACTTATCCAATTTTCCACCCCATCATCCAGATAATTCATTGGACAACACTAAATCCAGAATTGCCTTTTCTCTGGTTGGCTCCATTACAAGCTACTCTATTAATCCATCTCGGAGGCATTCTACAAACTCTCTTTCATGGGGTCCTGAACCAACCTGATTTTCCCAATCTACATGCATATTGAAATGCCCCATCACCACAGTGGCATTACCTTTGTTACATGCCAGTTTTAACTCCTGCTGCAACTTACACCCGGGCTACTATTTGGGGGTCTGTAAATAACACCAATTAGTGTCTTCTTGCCTTTACAATTCGTCAACTCAATCCACAGTGACTCTACCTCGTCAGTCCGTATGTCTTCCCTCGCAAGGGACTGAATTCCATCTCTCACCAGCAGAGCTACCCCCCCTCCTCTGCCCACCTGCCTGTCCTTTCTATAGGATGTATAACCCTGAATATTAAGTCTCGTTGCATCTCCCCTCTTCCTAATCGGCCACCATTCAGATATTAGTCTACTTTCCTGTTTTTGCCACCAAAGTGGATAACCTCACATTTATTAGATTAGAATTAGATTAGAATGCTTTACTGTCATTGCAAGTGTGACATGCAACGAGATTACTGTGTTTCTCCATTTAAAAGAACTTCAAACATTCACATACTCATACATTTTACACTCCCTCCCTCCCTCCCCAAAGCCACGCATGGATTCACATTTACATAAATTAACATTGTCTCCCACCCCCCCCCCCCCCCCCCTTCCCCATAACCCGCTCCCGAGACAGAGTTCAGTTCCAAGATTGCTGATGGGTAAAAGCTGTTCTTGAGTCTGGCAGTGCGTGACTTTAACGACCTGTACCTTTTTCCAGAGGGCAGCAGTGTGAAAAGGTGGTGACAAGGATTGTGTAATGTTAAGGAAGTAGCCCCAGAAATAGCAGATGCCTTAGTGATAATTTTTCAAAACTCTTTAGATTCTGGAGTAGTTCCTGAGGAGTGGAGGGTAGCTAATGTAACCCCACTTTTTAAAAAGGGAGGGAGAGAGAAAACGGGGAATTACAGACCAATTAGTCTAACATCGGTAGTGGGGAAACTGCTAGAGTCAATTATTAAAGATGGGATAGCAGCGCATTTGGAAAGTGGTGAAATCATTGGACAAAGTATCATTAGTATCAAAGAAAAGATGAAGCATACTAGTATCAAAGAAAAAGATGAAGCGTACAAATTTGCCAGAAAAAGCAGCCTACCAGGGGACTGGGCGAAATTCAGAGACCAACAGAGGAGGACAAAGGGCTTAATTAGGAAAGGCAAATTGGAGTATGAAAGAAAACTGGCAGGAAACATAAAAACTACTGCAAATGTTTTTATCGATATGTGAAGCGCAAAAGATTAGTTAAAACAAATGTAGGTCCCTTGCAGTCAGAAACGGGTGAATTGATCATTGGGAACAAGTACATGGCAGACCAATTGAATAACTACTTTGGTTCTGTCTTCACTAAGGAAGACATAAACAATTTGCCGGAAATAGCAGGGGATCGCGGGTCAAATGAGATGGAGGAAATGAGTGAAATCCAGGTTAGCCGGAAAGTGGTGTTGGGTAAATTGAATGGATTAAAGGCCGATAAATTCCCAGAGCCAGATAGGCTGCATCCCAGGGTACTTAAGGAAGTAGCCCCAGAAATAGCAGATGCCTTAGTGATAATTTTTCAAAACTCTCTAGATTCTGGAGTAGTTCCTGAGGATTGGAGGGTAGCTAATGTAACCCCAGTTTTTAAAAAGGGAGGGAGAGAGAAAACGGCGAATTACAGACCAGTTAGTCTAACATCGGTAGTGGGGAAACTGCTAGAGTCAATTATTAAAGATGGGATAGCAGCACATTTGGAAAGTGGTGAAATCATTGGACAAAGTCAGCATGGATTTACGAAGGGTAAATCATGTCTGACGAATCTTATTGAATTTTTTGAGGATGTAACTAGTAGAGTGGATAAGGGAAAAGTAGTGAATGTGTTGTATCTGGACTTTCAGAAGGCTTTCGACAAGGTCCCACACAAGAGATTGGTATACAAACTTAAAGCACACGGTATTGGTGGTTCAGTATTGATGTGGATAGAGAACTGGCTGGCAGACAGGAAGCAAAGAGTAGGAGTGAACGGGTCCTTTTCAGGATGGCAGAGTGTGACTAGTGGGGTGCCGCAAGGCTTAGTGCTGGGACCCCAGCTATTTACAATATACATTAATGATTTGGACGAGGGAATTAAATGCAACATCTCGAAGTTTGCAGATGACACAAAGCTGGGGGGCAGTGTTAGCTGTGAGGAGGATGCTAGGAGGCTGCAGGATGACTTGGATAGATGCATGGCAGATGCAGTATAATGTGGATAAATGTGAGGTTATCCACTTTGGTGGCAAAAACAGGAAGGTAGACTATTATTTGAATGGTGACCGATAAGGAAAAGGGGAGATGCAGCAAGACCTGGGTGTCATGGTACACCAGACATTGAAAGTAGGCATGCAGGTGCAGCAGTCTGTGAAGAGAGTGAATGGTATGTTGGCATTCATAGCAAAAGGATTTGAGTACAAGAGCAGGGAGGTTCTACTGCAGTTGTACCGGGTCTTGGTGAGGCCACACCTGGAGTATTGCGTGCAGTTTTGGTCTCCTAATCTGAGGAAAGACATTCTTGCCATAGAGGGAGTACAGAGAAGGTTCACCAGACTGATTCCTGGGATGGCACGACTTCCATATGAAGAAAGACTGGATAGACTTGGCTTGTACGCGCTGGAATTTAGAAGATTGAGGGGTGATCTCATTGAGACTTACAAAATTCTTAAGGGGTGGGACAGGCTAGATGCAGGAAGATTGTTCCCGATATTGGGGAAGTCCGGGACAAGGGGTCACAGTTTAAGGATAATGGGGAAGTCTTTTAGGACCGAGATGAGAAAATCATTTTTCACACAAAGAGTGGAGAATCTGTGGAATTCTCTGCCACAGAAGGTAGTTGAGGCCAGTTCGTTGGCCATATTTAAGAGGGAGTTGGATGTGGCCCTTGTGGCTAAAGGGATCAGGGGGTATGGAGAGAAGGCAGGTACAGGATACTGAGTTGGATGATCAGCCATGATCATATTGAATGGCGGTGCAGGCTCGAAGGGTCAAATAGCCTGATCCTGCACCTAATTTCTATGTTTCTATGTCTTTCACAATATTACAGGTCCTGCTGCGGCATCTGGAGTGGTAAATGTCCTCCAGAGGGGACAGGGGGAGTCCAATGATACCCTGGGCAGTTTTTGACACCCTCTGGAAAGCTGCTCTGTCAGCTGCTGAACAGTTCCCAAACCAGGCAGTTATGCAGTAAGTCAGTATGCTTTCTACCGAACAGCGGTTGAGACTCCAGCAGTTTCATCCACATTATACTGCATCCACTCACCCAACCTATCCAAGTTACCTTGCAGCCTCCTAGCATCCGCACAGCTAACACTGTCCCCAGCTTCGTGTCATCCGCAAACTTGGAGATGTTGCATTCAATTCCCTCATCCAGATCATTAATATATATTGTAAATAGCTGGGGTCCCAGCACTGAGCCTTGCGGTACCCCACTAGTCACTGCCTGCCATTCTGCCAGCCAGTTCTCTATCCACATCAATACTGAACCCCCAATACCGTGTGCTTAAAGTTTGTATACTAATCTCTTATGTGGGACCTTGTTGAAAGCCTTCTGAAAATCCAGATATAACACATCCACTGGTTCTCCCTTATCCACTCTACTAGTTACATCCTCAAAAAATTCTATAAGATTCGTCAGACATGATTTACCTTTCATAAATCCATGCTGACTTTGTCAAATGATTTCACCGCTTTCTAAATGTGCTGCTATCCCATCTTTAATAATTGACTCTAGCAGTTTCCCCACTACCGATGTTAGACTAACTGGTCTGTAATTCCCCGTTTTCTCTCTCCCTCCCTTTTTAAAAACTGGGGTTACATTAGCTACCCTCCAATCCTCAGGAACTACTCCAGAATCTAAAGAGTTTTGAAAAATTATCACTAAGCATCCACTATTTCTGGGGCTACTTCCTTAAGTACTCTTCGATGCAGCCTATCTGGCCCTGGGGATTTATAGGCCTTTAATCCATTCAATTTACCTAACATCGCTTCCCGGCTAACTTGGATTTCACTCAGTTCCACCATCTCATTTAACCCCCGGTCCCCTGCTAATTCCGGCAGATTATTTATGTCTTCCTGAGTGAAGACAGAACCAAAGTAGTTATTCAATTGGTCTGCCGTGTTCTTGTTCCCCATGATCAATTCACCAGTTTCTGACTGCAAGGGACCTGCATTTGTTTTAACTAACCTTTTTCTCTTTACATATCTATAAAAGCTTTTGCAGTCAATTATTATGTTCCCTGCCAGTTTTCTTTCATAATCTATTTTCCCTTTCCTAATTAAGCCCTTTGTCCTCCTCTGCTGGACTGAACTTCTCCCAGTCCTCTGGTAGGCTGCTTTTTCTGGCTAGTTTGTATGCTTCATCTTTTGTTTTGATACTATCCCTGATTTCCCTTGTTATCCACAGATGCGCTACCTTCCCTGATTTATTCTTTTGCCAAACTGGGATGAACAATTGTTGTAGTTCATCCATGCAGTCTTTAAATGCCTTCCATTGCATATCCACCGTCAACCCTTTAAGAATCACTTGCCAGTCTATCTTAGCCAATTCACTTCTCATACCCTCAAAGTTACCTTTCTTTAAATTCAGAACCCTTGTTTCTGAATTAACAATGTCACTCTCCATCCTAATGAAGAACTCAACCATATTATGGTCACTTGCCCAAGGGGCCACGCACAACAAGACTGCTAACTAACCCTTCCTCATTACTCAGTACCCAGTCTAGAATAGCCTGCTCTCTCGCTGGTTCCCCTACATGTTGGTTTAGAAAATTATCCCGCATACATTCCAAGAAATCCTCTTCCTCAGCACCCCTGCCAATTTGATTCACCCAATCTATATGTAGATTGAAGTCACCCATTATAACTGTTTTACCTTTGTTGCACGCATTTCTAATTTCCTGTTTGATTCCATCCCCAACTCCACTACTACTGTTAGGTGGCCTGTACACAACTCCCACTTGCGTTTTCTGCCCTTAGTGTTTCGCCACTCTACCCATATCGATTCCACATCCTCGAAGCTAATGTCCTTCCTTTCTTTTGCGTTAATCTCCTCTCTAACCAGCAACGCTACCCCACCTCCTTTTCCTCTCTGTCTATCCCTCCTGAATATTAAATATCCCTGGATGTTCAGCTCCCAGCCTTGGTCACCCTGGAGCCATGTCTCCGTGATCCCAACTATATCATATTCATTAATAACTACAGTGGCTTGCAAAAGTATTCATACCCCTTGAACTTTTCTACATTTTGTCACGTTACAACCACATACGTAAATGTATTTTATTGGGATTTTATGTGATAGACCAACACAAAGTGGTGCATAATTGTGAAGTGGAAGGAAAATGATACATGGTTTCCAAATTTTATCACAAATAAAAAACTGAAAAGTGTGGCGTGCAAAAGTATTCAGCCCCCCTGAGCCAATACTTTGTAGAACCACCTTTCGCTGCAATTACAGCTGCAAGTCTTTTGGGGTATGTCTCTACCAGCTTTGCACATCTAGAGACTGAAATTTTTTGCCCATTCTTCTTTGCAAAATAGCTCAAGCTCAGTCAGATTGGATGGAGAGCGTCTGTGAACAGCAATTGTCAAGTCTTGCCAGAGATTCTCAATTGGATTTAGGTCTGGACTTTGACTGGGCCATTCTAACACATGAATATGCTTTGATCTAAACCATTCCATTGTAGCTCTGGCTGTATGTTTAGGGTTGTTGTCCTGCTGGAAGGTGAACCTCTGCCCCAGTCTCAAGTCTTTTGCAGACTCTAAAAGGTTTTTTTCCAAGATTGCCTGTATTTAGCTCCATCCATCTTCCCATCAACTCTGACCAGCTTCCCTGTCCTGCTGAAGAAAAGCATCCCCACAGCGTGATGCTGCCACCCACCATGTTTCACAGTGGGGATGGTGTGTTCTGGGTGATGTGCAGTGTTAGTTTTCCACCACACATAGCGTTTTGCATTTATGCCAAAAACTTCAATTTTGGTCTCATCAGACCAGAGCACCTTCCTCCCAAATGTTTGCTGTGTCCCCCACATGGCTTGTGGCAAACTGCAAACGGGACTTCTTATGGCTTTGTTTCAACAATTGCTTTCTTCTTGCCACTCTTCCATAAAAGACCCGATTTGTGGAGTGCACGACTAATTAGTTGTCCTGTGGACAGAATCTCCCACCTGAGCTGTGAATCTCTGCAGCTCCTCCAGAGTTACCATGGGCCTCTTGGCTGCTTCTCTGATCAATGCTCTCCTTGCCCGGCCTGTCAGTTTAGGTGGACGGCCATGTCTTGGTAGATTTGCAGTTGTGCCATACTCTTTCCATTTTCGGATGATGGATTTTTTGAACAGTGCTCGTGAGATGTTCAAAGCTTGGGACATTTTTTTATAACCTAACCCTGCTTTAAACTTCTCCACAACTTTATCCCTGACCTGCCTGGTGTGTTCCTTGGGCTTCATGCTGCGCAAGGAACATTGTTTGTTCACTAATGTTCTCTAACAAACCTCTGAGGCCTTCACAGAACAGCTGTATTTATACTGAGATTAGATTACACACAAGTGGACTCTATTTACTAATTAGGTGACTTCTGAAGGCAATTGGTTGCACATGATTTTATTTAGGGGTATCAGAGTAAAGGGGGCTGAATACTTTTGCACGCCACACTTTTCAGTTTTTTTATTTGTAAAAAGATTTGAAAACAATGTATCATTTTTCTTCCACTTCACAATTATGCGCCACTTTGTGTTGGTCTATCACATAAAATCCTAATAAAATACATTTACGTTTGTGGTTGTAACGTGACCAAATGGGGAAAAGTTCAAGGGGTATGAATACTTTTGCAAGCCACTGTATGTGCACATTCAACTCATCCACCTTATTACGAATGCTCCTTACATTCAAGTCATCCACCTTATTACCAATGCTCCTTGCATTGAGACACAAGCCTTTAGGCTTGTTTTTACAACACTCTTGCCCCTTATACAATCGTGTTGTGGCCCTTTTTGATTTTTGCCCTGGATTTTTCTGCCTGCCACTTTTACTTTTCACCTTGCTACCTATTGCTTCTACCCTCGTTTACACCGCTCTGTCTCTCTGCTCATGCTTCCACCCCCCTGCCACATTAGTTTAAATCCTCCCTGACAGCACTAGCAAACATTCTCCCAAGGACATTGGTTCCATTCCAGCCCAGGTGCAGACCGTCCTGTATGTACTGGTCCCACCTCCCCCAGAACTGGTTCCAATGCCCGAAAAATTTGAATCCCTCCCCCTTGCACCATTTTTGAAGCCACGTATTCATCTGCAATATCCTCCTATTTCTACTCTGACTAGCACGTGGCACCGGTAGTAATCCAATAAACCATATGGACAGTTGCTCGATCTCTCTTCTATACTCCGACTCATCCCCATCATTGATACGTCCCACAATAGTGGTGTCATCAGCGATGTAATTCGCACTATGACCGGCTACGCAGGCATGAGTATAGAGTGAGTACAGCAGGGGTCTGAGCACGCAGGCTTGAGGTGCTTCCGTGCTGATTGTTATCGAGTCTGACACATTTCCACCAATACGAACAGACTGTGGTCTGTGAATGAGGAAGTCGAGGATCTAATTGCAGAGGGATGCGCAGAGACCGAGTTCTGCGAGTTTGGTAACCAGCTTGGAGGGGATGATAGTATTAAATGCCGAGCTGTAATCGATGAATAACAGCCTGACATATGAGTTTTTGTTGTCCAAGTGGTCCAGAGCGGAGTGGAGATCCAGCGAGATCGCATCCACTGTTGATCTGTTGTGGCGGTAAGCGAACTGCAGTGGGACCAGGTTTTTGTCGAGGTAGGAGTTGATTTGCGCCATGATCAACCTTGTATATAAATTCAGAATAGATAAGAGCAGAATTCGGTCATTTTGCCCATCAAGTGTAAAATCATGAGAGGAATAGATTGGGTAGATGCACAGAATATCTTGCCCAGAGTAGGGGAATCGAGGACCAGAGGACATAGGTTCAAGGTGAAGGGGAAAAGATTTAAGGGAAATCTGAGAGGAAACATTTTCACACAGAGGGTGGTGCATGTTTGGAACAAAAGCTGAAAGAGGAGGTAGTTGTGGTTGGGACTATCCCAATGTTTAAGAAACAGTTAAACAGGTACATGGATAGGACAGGTTTGGAGGGATATGGAACAAGCACAGGCAAGTGGGACTAGTGTAGCTGGGGCATGTTGGCCGGAGTGGGCAAATTGGGCCTGTTTCCACACTGTATAACTCTATGACTCTACACTGCCATTTAACCATGGCTGACCTATCTCTCCCTCCCAACCCCATTTTCCTGCCTTCTCCCCATAACCCCCGACACCCGTACTAATCAAGAACCTGTCATTCTGCACCATAGAAATATCCATTGACTTGGCCTCCAGGACTTGATGGTCTGAATGGCCTAATTCTGCTCCTATCACATATGAACATGAACCTCCCACTAAAAAGGGCGCAATTTAGCCTTCCACCCATCATTATGCATCTACTGTGTTGACCGGACCAGTTTTTATTCAGTATTTGACTTTACCATCCCCACCCCACAACTATACAGCTACCCTGTGTCCCACTCTCTCATCAAATTTGTTTAAACTCTCCCCAGTATCAAAAAGACCTCTCCCTCCCGGTAAAATTTAGTCTGCCTGTACAGGTCTCACCTTTCCCAGAAACTGTTCCGATGATCCAATTGCATACTCCAAAGATGAGCATGTTTGTCGGTTAATTGGCTTCAGAAAGATCGTAAAGTGTCCCTAATGCGTAGAGTGGTGCTATTGTATGAGGTGATCACTGGTCAGCGCGGGCTCGGTAGGCCAAAGGGCCTGTTTGAAAATTTGAGCTTAGGAGCAAGGAGGTCCTACTCCAGTTGTACAGGGCCCTGGTGAGACCGCACCTGGAGTATTTGGTGCAATTTTGGTCTCCTAATTTGACGAAGGACATTCTTGCTATTGAGGGAGTGCAGCGTCGGTCAATTCCCTGGATGGAGGGACTGACATATGATGAAAGAATGGGTCGACTGGGCTTGTATTCGTTGAAACTTGGAAGGATGAGAGAGGATCTTATAAAAACATAAAATTCTTAAAGGATTGGCTAGGCTAGATGCAGAAAAATGTTTCCGATGTTGGGGGAGTCCAGAACCAGGGATCACAGTTTAAGAATCAGGGGTAGGCCATTTAGGACTGAGATAAGGAAAAACTTCTTCACCCAGAGAGTTGTGAATCTGTGGAATTCTATGCCACAGAAGGCAGTGTAAAATTTAGTTTTATCAAATAAGAGTTTAATAACTCTTTAAGTTTATTTAAGTTGTGAGAACACATCTGGATAACTCTTAAAATGTGACAGTAATTATGAATTTGGAATAAAATTTCCCACTGGAGAAACACGAGATTAAACAAAGCACAACAGGAAAAGATTGGACATATAAAACAAATACTGCTTCACAGTTAAGGAAAAGGGCAGAAGAAACTAAAACTGAGAGAGTGATTTGTTGCATTTAATATGTTAAAAATGGAAGCAAAGTAAATGAGGCTTAAAGTAGAAAAAACACTAGGGTTTGATTATTTGGAAATCATTTTGTTACATGAGATGCAAGGAGATTGCCGATCATTAATCCAGAAAACATAAACTCTTTCCTGATTCCAGAGCTGTGCCTTTGGATCGGAAAATTACAAATGACACTCCATTATTTAAGAAGGGAGAGAGAAAGTAGGTTAATACAAACCAGATAGAGTGTCAGTTGTGGGATTGTTACTGGAAAGCACTATGTACAGTGCAAGTCAGAGTCATCCAAGTGAGTTAGCAGAAATATGTGAACGGAAGTTTTGGCTCAGTAATCCAGCTGTACGTAGACTGGTCACTATCAGTTGAATCTAGTTTATTGTCACGTTTACCGAGGTGCAGTAAAAGCTTTTGTTGCGTGCTGACTAGCCAGTGGAAAGACAATACATGTATTCAATCAGGCCATTCGCAGTGTACAGATACATGATAAGGGAATAACGTTTAGTGCAAGGTAAAGTCCGATCAGCTCGCTGGTTGCAGTAGGATGGTTTAGTTGTCTGATAACAGCTGGAAAGAACCTGTCCCTGAATCTGGAGGTGTGCGTTTTCATGCTTCTATACCATTTGCCAGATGGGAGAGGGGGAGAAGAGGGAGTGGCCAGGGAGCGACCATAGGGAAGGCCATAGGGAAGTGTCAATAGATTTTGTCTTATGGGAATACCGTGACAAACACTGATCGTTCAATGCTACTGAAAAGATGAAGGATTATGAAAAGTAAAAACAAAATTAATAAAACCGGTATGTATAAAAAATTTGTTGTTAATGAGAAAGAGGAAGTATAAAGGTCAAAATGGTAGCCTGAGTGTGGAAGTTGAAGATATACCTAAAACACAGTACAGTACAGTAAATCTCTTTGGCTCATGATGCATGTACCAAATATGATGCCGAATTAAACTAATCCCTCCTGCCTGCACATGATTCATATCCCTCCATGCTCTGCCTATTCCCAATAAAAGTAAAAATGTTAAAGAAGGAACTGCAGATGCTGGAAAGTCGAGAGCACACAAAATGCTGGAGAACCCCACCCCCCATCAGTCTGAAGAAGGGTTTTGGCCCGAAACGTTGCCCATCTCCTTCACCCAATAAAAGTAAGTTAGCACGCTTCAATGACTACTGGCTCTGGCACCATGAAGTGTTTCAAGAGATTGGTGATGATGCACATTAAGCCAAGCCTCCCAGCCAGCCCTGATACACTGCAGTTCAGTTACAACAGGTCCACAGCAGACCCCCATCTCCCTTGCCCGAAGCATCTCTGGAACACCCCGACACCAAGGACTTCTACTTTAGAATCCTGTTAATCCACTTTAGCTCAGCATTTAACAACACGAGATCGATCCCTGGGATGGCGGGACTGTCATATGAGGAAATATTGAAAAGACTAGGCTTGTACAGAGGCAGAGGCCCACAGGAGCCGTTGGAAGAAGAGGAGGAGGGGGAGGAGCGACACCCGACCGGTAAGGTTTAAAATCCAGCGCGGGGCTTGTTTTTACCGAAATCCATAACATTCCATTTGGAGAAGTGGGTTTTTTTTTTTGAGGAAGCCGCTGATTGGTGGGAAGTGGACTAGGGAAAGCAGCTGATTTACAGTCAGATCCCAGCTGTTTGTTGTGTACTTTGTATTGTGTTGATATTGTATCCTGTGTAAGGGGGGAGTATGAAGGCCAGGGCAGTGTACTGTTTCTGGATGTCGGATGTGGGAGGTCAGGGAATCTGATAGCCGCTCCAGACGTCCATATCTGCGCCAGGTGTGTTGAGATGGGGGCTCCTAAAGGACTGTGTTAGGAACCTGGAGCAGCAGCTCGATGACCTCCGTCTGGTCAGGGAGAGTGAGGAGGTAATAGAGAGGAGCTACAGGGAGGTAGTCACTCCCAAACCACAGGAGGCAGACAAGTGGTCACAGTTAGGAAGGGCAAGGGGCAGAGGCAGGGGCTAGAGAGTACCCCTGTGACCGTGCACCTGGAAAATAGGTACTCGGGTTTGAGTACGATTGGAGGGGACAGCCTAGCTGGGGGCAGCAACAGCGGCCGGGCCTCCGGCACAGAGACCGGCCCTGATGCTCAGAAGGGTAGCAAAAAGAAGAGCGCAATTGTAATAGGGGACTCTATAGTTAGGGGGTCGGATAGGCGATTCTGTGGACGCAGTCGGGAGACCCGGATGGTAGTTTGCCTCCCTGGTGGCAGGGTCGCGCATGTGTCAGAACGTGTCCAAAAGATTCTGATAAGGGAGGGAGAGGAGCCTGATGTTGTGGTACACATAGGTACCAATGACATAGGCAGAAAAAGTGACGAGGTCCTGAAGGGAGAATTTAGGGAGTTGGGGGGAAAGTTAAGGAGAAGGACCAAAAGGGTAACGATTTCAGGATTACTGCCTTGTGCCGCGTGACAGTGAGAGTAGGAATGAAATGAGGTGGAGGATAAATGCATGGCTGAGGGGACTGGTGCAGTGGGCAGGGATTCAAGTTCCTTGATCCACTGGGACCTCTTTTGGGTAAGGCATGATCTGTACACAAAGGACGGGTTGCACTTGAACCCGAGTTGGGACCAATATCCTGGCAGGGAGATTTGCAAAGGCTACTGGGGAGACTTTTAAACTAGAAAGGCTGGGGGGAGGGACTTCGGGTAGAGGGGCTAGGGTCAGGGTGTGGGGCAAGAGGCAGAGAAGGGAAGCACTCGGATCCAAAATGTAGGCAAGAAAGATGAAAAAGATAATAGACAGAGAATAAGGGATGGTGGGTTTCTAAAACGTGTTATTTTAATGCTAGGAGCATTGTAAGTAAGGTGGATGAACTTAGAGCCTGGATTGACACCTGGAAATATGATGTTGTGGCAATCAGTGAAACATGGTTGCAGGAGGGCTGTGATTGGAAACTAAATATTCCAGGATTTTCGTTGCTTCAGGTGTGATAGAATTGGAGGGACCAGAGGGGGAGGTGTTGCATTGCTTGTCAGAGAAGATATTACAGCAGTGCTTTGACAGGATAGATTAGAGGGCTCGTCTAGGGAGGCTATTTGGGTGGAACTGAGAAATGGGAACGGTGTAGCAACACTTTTAGGGGTGTACTATAGACGCCAAATGGGGAGCGAGAATTGGAAGAGCAAATATGTAAGGAGATAGCAGATATTAGTAGTAGTAAGCACAAGGTAGTGATTGTGGGAGATTTCAATTTTCCAAAAATAGACTGGGAAACACATTCTGTAAATGGGCTGGATGGTTTGGAGTTTGTAAAATGTGTGCAGGATAGTTTTTTGCAGCAGTACATAGAGGTATCGACCAGAGAAGGGGCAGTGCTGGACCTCCTGTTAGGAAATGAGGCAGGTCAGGTGACGGAGGTATGCGTTGGTGAGCACTTCGGGACCAGTGATCACAATACCATTAGTTTCAATATAATTATGGAGAGAGTCAGAACTGGACCCAGGGTGGAGATTTTTGATTGGAGAAAGGCTAACTTTGAGGGAATGCGTAAGGATTTTAAAGGAGTGAATTGGGACACTTTGTTTCATGAGAAGGATGTAGAAGAGAAATGGAGGACATTTAAAGGGGAAATTGTAAGAGTACAGAATCTTTATGTCCCTGTTAGGTTGAAAGGAAATAGTAAAAATTGGAAAGAGCCATGGTTTTCAAGGGAAATTGGACACGTTTCGAAAAAAGAGAGATATAACCATATAACATATAACCATATAACAATTACAGCACGGAAACAGGCCCTCTCGGCCCTTCCAGTCCGTGCCGACCATTTGTTTTCCCCTATCTACAATAATTATATTATTCATAATTATTATGGAGTAAATGAGGTGCTAGAGGAGTATAAAGAATGTAAAAAGAATCTTAAGAAAGAAATTAGGAAGGCTAAAAGAAGATATGAGGTTGCTTTGGCAAGAAAGGTGAAAGTAAACCCAAAGGGTTTCTACAGCTATATTAATAGCAAAAGGATAACGAGGGATAAAATTGGACCATTAGAGAACCAGAATGGACAACTATCTGCAGAGCCAAAAGAGATGGGGGAGATATTGAACAATTTCTTTTCTTCGGTATTCACCAAGGAGAAGGATATTGAACTCTGTGAGTTAAGGGGAAAAAGTAGAGTAGCTATGGAAACTATGAGATTCAAAGAGGAGGAAGTACTGACACTTTTGAAAAATATAAAAGTAGATAAGTCTCCAGGTCCTGACAGGATATTCCCATGTAGGACAATTGAGGGAAGTTAGTGTAGAAATAGCAGGAGCTATGACAGAAATATTTCAAATGTCATTAGAAACGGGAATAGTGCCAGAGGATTGGCGTACTGCGCATGTTGTTCCATTGTTTAAAAAGGGTTTTCAAAGAATAAACCTAGCAATTATAGACCTATTAGTTTGACGTCAGTGGTGGGCAAATTAATGGAAAGCATATTTAGAGATAATATATATATAAGCATCTGGATAAACAGGGTCTGGTCAGAAACAGTCAACATGGATTTGTGCCTGGAAGGTCATGTTTGACAAATCTTCTTGAATTTTTTTTTTGAAGCGGTAACTAGGGAAATTGATGAGGGTAAAGCAGTGGATGTTGTCTATATGGATTTCAGTAAGGCCTTTGACAAGGTTCCCCATGGAAGGTTGGTTACGAAGGTTCAAATCTTTGGTGTTAATGGCGGAGTAGCAAGATGGATCAACAGTGGCTGAATGGGAGATGTCAGCGAGTAATGGTGGATGGCTGTTTGTCAGTTGGAAGCCGGTGACCAGTGGGGTGCCTCAGGGATCTGTGTTGGGTCCCACTGTTGTTTGTCATATGTACATCAATGATCTGGATGATGGGGTGGAAAATTGGATAAGTAAGTATGCAGATGATACTAAGATAGGTGATGTTTGTGGTTAAATGAAGTAGATTTTCAAAGTCTACAGAGATATTTGGGCCATTTGGAAATGTGGGCTGAAAGATGGCAAGATGGAGTATAATGCTGTTAAGTGTGAAGTGGCTACATCTTGGCAGACAAATCAAAATAGGACGTACATGGTAAATGGTAGGGAATTGAGGAATGCTGTGGAACAGAAGGATCTAGGAAATAACTGTACATAGTTCCCTGAAGGTGGAATCGCATGTAGATAGGGTGGTAAAGAAAGCCTTTGGTGTGCTGAGGGCCTTTAAAAATCAGAGCATTGAATAATAGGAGTAGGGAAGTAAGGGTTAAAATTGTACAAGGCATTGATAAGACCAATTCTGGAGTATGTTGTACAATTTGGTCGCAGCTAGTTATAGGAAGGATGTCAACAAAATAGAGAGAGTACAGAGGAGATTTAAACTAGAATGTTGCCAGGGTTCCAGCAACTATGTTACAGAGAAAGTTGAACAAGTTAGGTCTTTATTCTTTGGAGAGCAGAAGGTTAAGGGGGACTTATTGAGTGACTTGTAAAATTATGAAAGGGAGATACAGAGTTAACGTGGATAAGCTTTTCCCCATTGAGGGGTAGGGAAGATTCAAACAAGAGGGCATGACATGAGAAATTAAAAGGACAGAAGTTTCGGGGTAACGTGAGGGGGAACTTTTACATCAGAGGGTGGTGGCTGTGTGGAATGAGCTTCCAGAAGAAGTGGTGTAGGCAGGATCGATTTTAACATTTAAGAGTAAAGTGGATAGGTATATGGACGTGAAGGGAATGGAGGGGTATGGTCTGAGTGCAGGTAGATGGGACTAGGGGAAAACAAATGGTCGGCACGGACTGGAAGGGCCAAGAGGGCCTGTTTTTCCGTGTGCAGCTGATAATGTTATATGGTTATATGGTTATATGTATTTACTGGAGTTTAGAAGGATGAGGAGGAATCTTACAGTAACATCTATATTACTAAAACTCTGATCTTGACCGCTTTTGGCTCACTGTAGTGTGATTTCCGAGAGAACGCTGCCACCTACGGACGTCATTTTTGGCCAGCTCGCTCAGAGCCTCCCTCCGCCTTCCTGGACCAGAGGATATTTCCAATTGATGAAAAATCAGAGAGATATTAATGTTTATTTTTAAATCACCATTCTCTCTGCTGCCCCTGCTGGAGGGACAATAAAACCAGGAAGTGGTGTGCCTCACTCAGGCTCTGCAAGATGGAAGCCAGAGGGTCACATATCTCTGAGCTCTGAATAGCACTCTACACATGTCTACTCAACTGTGAGTGCCCTTAATGTGGTTTTATAAATGCTTGTAAAAAGTGTCTCTATTGGTTCTAAAATGCTTGCAAAAAGTGTCTCTATTGGTTCTAAAATGCTTGCAAAAAGTGTCTCTATTGGTTCTAAAATGCTTGCAAAAAGTGTCTATTGGTTCTAAAATGCTTGCAGAAAGTGTCCATTGGTTTTCTAAAATCTTTGCAGAAAGAAAGTGTATTGGTTCTATAGGTTCTAAAATGCTTGCAAAAAAAAGTGTCTCTATTGGTTCTAAATGCTTGCTAAAAGTGTCTATACTTGCTAAAATGCTTGCAAAAGGTGCCTCCTAGAGGTTCTCTAAAATCTGCAAAAATGCTTGAAAAAAAGTGTCTATAGGTTCTTGCAAAATGCTTGCAAAAAATGTCTGTTGGTTCTAAAATGCTTGCACAAAGTGTCGGTTGGTTCTAAATGTTCGTAAAAAGTGTCTCCATTGGTTCTAAAATGGTTGCAAAAAGTGTCTCCAGTGGTTCTAAAATGCTTGCAGAAAGTGTCTCTTGGTTCTAAAATGCTTGCAAAAAGTGTGTCCATCGGTTCTAAAATGCGTTCAGAAGAGTGTTTTGGTTCTAAAATGCTTGCAAAAAGTGTCTCCATTGTTCTAAAATACTGCCTGGCCAGAGTGATTGAGGCTGCCCTTGCAAGTGCCTGAAAAAGAGTGAGCTGCCTGGCCAGAGTGACTGAGCTGCCAGCCCAAGAATCCATTCAGCCCACAATGTCCATACTAGCCCGCTGGAAACTAGTCCCTTTGACCCACAACACACATACTAACGCTCCAGAAAGCCCCACCCCCCACACCCTGTTTACAAGAGAGAGTTAGATTTGGCTCTTATGGTTAAGGGAATCAAGGGATATGGGGGGAAAAAGCCGGAAGGGGGTACTGATTTTGGATGATCAGCCATGATCATATTGAAGTAAAGTAAAGTGGATAGGTATATGGACGTGAAGGGAATGGGTGGGGGGGGGGGGGGGGGGGGTATGGCAGGTAGATGGACCTAGGGAAAACAAATTGTCGGCACGGACAGGAAGGGCTGAGAGGGCCTGTTTCCGTGCTGTAATTGTTATATGGTTATATGAAAGTAGGAGTATAGGAATAGGCCAAATGGCCTACTCCTGCACCTATTGTCTATTGAATGGCGGTGCTGGCTCGAAGGGCCGAATGGCCCTACTCCTGCACCTATTTTCTATCTTTCTGTCCTGCTGAGTTACTTTAACTTGTTGTGTCTATCTTCAGTTTAAACCAGCATCCTGTAAGATGGAAGCCAGAGGGTCACGTATCTCACGTATCCGTCCTGCACACACTCTAATGACGACTGAATGTGAAAGAATGACTTGATGCAGGGTCTGAACAAAGCTCGATGTGTAGGGAGGAGCTGCAGATGCTGGTTCAAACTGAAGACAGATGCAAAAAGCTGGAGTAACTCAGCGGGTCAGGCAGCATCTCTGAAGAAAAGGAATAGGTCTGAAGAAGAATCTCGACCTGAAACACCACCTATTTCTTTTCTCTGGAGATGCTGCCTGATCCGCTGAGTTTTTGTGTCCGTCTTCTGAACAAAACTCTCGGGAGCTGGCCAATCACTTACTTTCTCTTGTACTGGAACTCTCTGAGATAAAGGCTATCATTCCTTAAGTTTTCTTTAAAAAAAAGGGGTGGCACAGCAGTAGAGTTGCTGCCTTACAGTGCCAGAGACCCATCCTGACTATGGGTGCTCTCTGTACGGAGTATGCACCTTCTCCCTGTGACTGTGTGCAGTGTTGGAGGTTGCCTCCAACACTCCAAAGATGTACAGGTTTGTAGATTAATTGGCATGGTATAAATGTAAATTGTCCTCAGTGTAGTATAGTGCGGAGATCGCTGGTCGATGCGGTCTAGCTGGGCTAAAGGACCTGTTTCCGTGCTGTATCACTAAACTAATAGTGAGGTAGTAACAAATTCCAAGGCTCCCATCGGCTTCTCCGCTATCAGCAGCTACAGTGCCCTCCATAATGTTTGGGACAAAGACCCATCATTTATTTATTTGCCTCTGTACTCCACGATTTGAGATTTGTGATAGAAAAAAATCACATGTGGTTAAAGTACACATTGTCAGATTTCATTAAAGGGTATGCTTATACATTTTGGTTTCACCATATAGAAATTACAGCTGTGTTTATACATAGTCCCCCCATTTCAGGGTGTCATAATGTTTGGGACACATGGCTTCTCAGGCATTTGTAATTCCTCAGGTGTGTTTAATTGCCTCCTTAATGCAGGTATAAGAGACCTCTCAGCACCTAGTCTTTCCTCCCGTCTTTCCATCACCTTTGGAAACTTTTATTGCTGTTTATCAACATGAGGGCCAAGTTGTGCCCAATGAATGTCAACGAAGCCATTATGAGATGAGAAACAATAATTAAACTGTTAGAGACATCAGCCAACAACCTTAGGCTTACCAAAATCAACTGTTGGAAAATCATTAAGAAGAAAGAGACACTGGTGAGGTTACTAATCGCAAAAGGGGACTGGCAGCAGACCAGAGGAACACCCTCCATAGCCGGTCGTCTCTATAATAAGAATAAATACCTGTTGACAGCCAGAACACCTCTTAGGAGTCAGGTAGTGGATTTTGTCAATGATCTCCACTGTCTGCAGATGACTTCATGAACCAGAAATACAGAGGCTACACTACAAGTTGCAAACCATCTAGTTAGGCTGCCAAAAATTTGGCTGGCCAGCTTACCAAGAAGTATGGTACTTAAAAGAGCAACCACAGTTCTGGAAAAAGGTCTTGTGGACAGATGAGACAAAGATTATATCAGAGTGATGGCAAGAAGGCAAGTGATGGCAGAGAAGCAAGTTTGGTGGACAGTGAAGAAACTACCTAAGATCCAAAGCATACCACCTCATCTGTGAAACACGGTGGTGGGGGTGTTGCCTGGGCATGTATGGCAGCTGAAGGTACTGGCTCTATCTTCATTGATGATACAAATGCTGATGGTAGTAGCATAATGAATTCTGAAGTGTATAGACACATCCTATCTGCTCAAATTTATACAAATGCCTCAAACCTCATTGGCCAGCAGTTCATTCGGCAGCAAGATTTGAGGAAGAACATTCTTGCTATTGAGGGAGTGCAGCGCAGGTTTACAAGGTTAATTCCCAGGATGGCGGGACTGTCATATGCTGAGAGAATGGAGCGGCTGGGCTTGTACACTCTGGAGTTTAGAAGGATTGATAGGAGGATAAATATTGAAACGTATAAGATTGTTAAGGGTTTGGACACGCTAGAGGCAGAAAACATGTTTCCGTTGTTGGGGATATCCAGATCCAGGGCCCACAGTTTAAGAATAAGCCATTTAGAAAGCTTTATCCTCCCAGAGAGTGGAATTCTCTGCCTCAGAGGGCGGTGGAGGCCAGTTCTCTGGATATTTTCAAGAGAGAGCTAGATAGGGCTCTTAAAGATAGCGGTGTCAGGGGATATGGGGAGAAGGCAGGAACGGGGTACTGATTGGGGATGATCAACCATGATCACATTGAATGGCGGTGCTGGCTCGAAGGGCTAAATGGCCCACTCCTGCACCTATTGTCTATTGTCTATAAGACAATGATCCCAAACATACTGCTAAAGGAATAAAGGAGTTTTTTTTAAAGCTTAAAAAAATGGTCAATTCTTGAGTGGCCAAGCCAATCACCTGATCTTAACCCAATTGAGCATGACTTTTATATGCTGAAGAGAAAACTGAAGGGGACTAGCCCCCAAAGCAAACATAAGATAAAGATGGCTGCAATACAGGCCTGGCAGAGCATCACCAGAGAAGACACCCAGCAACTGGTGATGTCCATGAATCGCAGACTTCAAGCAGTCATTGCATGCAAAGGATATGCAACAGAATGCGAAACGATTACTTTAATTTACATGACAGTGCTGTGTCCCAAACATTATGCTGCCCTGAAATGGGGGGGATTATGTATAAACACTGCTGTAATTTCTACATGGAGAAAACAAAATGTATAAAAATGGCCTTTATTAAAATCTGACAATGTGCACTTTAACCACATGCGATTTTTTATTAGAATTCTCAAATTGTGGAGTACAGAGGCAAATAAATAAATGATGGGTCTTTGTCCCGAACATTATGGAGGGCACTGTTTATACAGTCGATTTATTGCAACTGAAAATTCCAAGGATTTCTAGGAGCATTTGCGAATGAGAAATTGACAATACCGTCAGCTAGCCAACATTCCTCTCAACTGAGACCATTGAGGAGAACGAAAAATCATTCTTCCTCATCTCTGTGGGACCACAATGAGCTTAAAATAGCCACTGGGTTTCTCGGAATAACGCTGGCTCAATATTTTATCTGAAATAGAATGCAAAACAGTACAGAACAGGAACGGGACCGTCGGCCCAAAATGTTTGTGCTGATCATGGTGCCAAGTTAGACGATCTCCCGGTGGCTCAGCACTTCAACTCCCCCTCCCATTCCAAATCCAACTTCTCTGTACCTGGGCCTCATTCATGGCTACAGTGAGGCCCACTGTAAATTGGAGGAGCTGCACCTCATATTTTGTTTGGGTAGTTTACACCCCAGCGGTATGAACATTGCCTTCTCCAATTTCAGGTAGTCCCTGCTTTCTCCCTCTTTCGCCTCCTCTTTCCAGCTCTCCCACAGCCCACTGTCTTCGCCTCTTCCTTTCTTCTTCCCGCCCTCACACCCTCACATCAGTCTGAAGAAGGGTCTCAACCCGAAACGTCGCCTATTTCCTTTGCTCCATAGATGCTGCCTCACCCGCTGAGTTTCTCCAGCACTTTTGTCTACCTTTGATTTTCCAGCATCTGCAATTCCTTCTTAAACTTTTTGTCTACTTCACTGCGAAATCTTCTCAAGGTATGCCTACTATGAAGAAGTTCTCCTCTCTCTGAAGACAGTTTAACAACCTCCTCTCTCATTGCTCCCCCTCTGTGATTCCCCCTTCCCTCCAATTCTATGGGTCTGAAGAAGGGTCTCGACCCGAAACGTCGCCTATTTCCTTCGCTCCATAGATGCTGCCTCACCCCTGAGTTTCTCCAGCATTTTTGTCTACCTTCGATTTTCCAGCATCTGCAATTCCTTCTTAAACATGATGATGCCAAGTTACATGATCTCATCTGCCTGCATATGATCTTCATCATTCTATTCCTCGTACTTCTATGTGCCGATCTAAAAGCCTCTTCAACTCCACTATCTGATCTACCTCCATCATCACCCCTGGCAGACAGTTCCAGGCCTCCACCTCTCTGTAAAAAAAAGCCCCGTACATGTCCATTAAACTTTCCCCCTCTCATCTTATAGCTGTACCCTCTAGTGTTGGACATTCCAACCCTGGGAAAAAGGTTCAGACTGTCTACCCTAGCAATGCCTCTCAATTTTTTCTACTTCTATCAGGTATCCCCTCAAACTCCAATGTCCTAGAGAAAATCCAAGTCTACCCAACCTCTCCCTGTAGCTGAAACCTTCTCATCTAAGCAGCATTCTGGTAAACCTAAGGTGGACACAAAATGCTGGAGTTACTCAGTGGGTGAGGCAGCATCTCTGGAGAGAAGGAATGGGTGGCGTTTCATGTTGAGACCCTTCTTTAGACTGATTCTGGTAAACATTGGCAACCTCTCCAAGGCCCCCACATCCTTTCTGTAATGGGGCGACCAGAACTGCACACTGTACCAAAGTTTTACAGAGCTGCATCATGACTTCTTGCATCTTATACTCAATGCTCCTAGATATGAAGGAAAGCATACCATACACCTTCTTTACCACCCAATCTGCTGCCATTATGCTGCCACCTTCAAAGGGTCTGTTTTCCACGTTGTAAGGCTCTATGAGTCTATTAGGTAGCTGTGAGCCAGAGCCTAAAGTTCTAACCGATATCTTAGGATCTCGACCTTACTCCCTTTGAGATAGTAAACAGGAATAGCTACTTTCACACAACTCGCAGGATATTGAACAACCCCAACCCTACCTCAACTCCATCTACACCTCACAATGCCTCGGCAAGGCCAGCAGCATAATCAAGAATGGGTCCCACCCCTGGTCACTCTCTACTCCCCTCTCCCACCAGGCAAAAGGCACAGAAGTGTGAAAACGCACACCTTCAGATTCACAGACAGTTTCTCCCCGCTGTTATCAGGCAACTGAACCATCCTACATAGCCAGTATCATCTACCTCATTGGTGACCCTCGGATTATCTTTGATAATTCTCTGCCTCAGAGGGCGGTGGAGGCCAGTTCTCTGGATACTTTCAAGAGAGAGCTAGATAGGGCTGTTAAAGATAGCGGTCAGGGGATATGGCGAGAAGACAGGAATGGGGTACTGATTGGGGATCAGCCATGATCACATTGAATGGCGGTGCTGGCTTGAAGGGCCGAATGGCCTACTCATGCACCTATTGTCTATTACAGAACATCTCTTGCACAACGGGAGAAAAGGAATGGGTGACGTTTCGGGTCAAGACCAACTTGAAGAAGGGTCTCGACCCGAAACGTCACGTTTTCCTCTTCTCCAGAAATGCTGCCTGACCCACTGAGTTACTCCAGCATTTTGTGTTTATCTTCAGTTTACACCAGTAACTGCACTTCCTTCCTACACGCCTCTTGCACTTCCACAGAATGTTTTGTCATTCTCATTGATCTGCGCTAATGTCCTGCTGTTATTGCAGTTTATTCCTTTTGATTGTCTTCCAGAATTATGTAATTTACGTATAATTTATGTTTTTGTATGCTTGTTCAAGTTTGTACTTGTGATGCTGCTGCAACAAGATTTTAGTTGTAACTGTACCGCACCATACTTGTGCAAAGAAACCCAACTTAAACTTGACTTCAAGTCATTAGGAAGTTTTACGAAGCAACTGTAACTACAAAGTTGAAATTCCTGACGAGAAATGTCCTTACTTTAAAAAGTCTTAAATGTAAAAGCTTCTGATTTCTTTATCTTTTTTTAATGTTCAGGCCCAATTCGAGAGGTGCGGCATGGTGACGCAGCTGTAAAGTTGCTGCTTTATTGCGCCAGAGACCCGAGTTATATCCTGAATACGGGTGCTGTCTGCACGGGGTTTGTACGTTCTCCCTGTGACAGTGTGGGTTTTCTCCGGGTGCTCCGGTTTCCTCCCATAAACCAACACTTTGGTTCATTGGTTTGGTTTTACTTGGCTTTAGTAAAATTGTAAATTGTCCCCGGTGTGTGGGAAAGTGCTACTGTATGTAATCGCTGATCGGCGTGGAGGGCCGAAGGGCCTGTTTCCACACTATATCTCTGAAGTCTAAAGATTAAGCATGACTTTTAGTGTTTCATTTCATAATGAAATGTTAAATCTCTATGAGATTTTGCTTTTGAATTGTGCTGGATCATTTATTCTGATTTTAAGTTTCTCAAACACTCAAATATCTTCCCTCAAAGCTGTGATCTTGATGCATGTAATTTGCTGTCATTGTGGTTTAGCGGTTATATTACCCCTGACTGAAGTTAAATGGGGCTCAGTCCTTGTTACTTTTTTTTAAACTTTTTCCAGAATTGCCAGCACGGTGGCGCAGCGGTAGAGTTGCTGCCTTACAGTGCCAGAGACCCAGGTTCGATCCTGACTACGGGTGCTGTCTGTACGGAGTTTATACGTTCTCCCTGTGACCGTGTGGGTTTTCTCCAGGTGCTCCAGTTTCCTCCCACAAACCAAGGACCCTGGATCGTAGGTTTGGTTTTACTTGGCATTAGTAAAATTGTAAATTGTCCTTGGTGTGTAGGATAGTGCCATTGTATGTGGTGATCGCTGATCGACACGGACTCGGTGGGCAGAAGAGCCCGTTTCTGCGCTATATCGCTAAAGCCTAAAGATAAAGCATGACATAAAGATGGGGGGGGGGGGGAAGACTTTATTCACCTATGTATCTGTATACTGTAAATGGATCGACTGTAATCATGTATTGCCTTTCTGCACACAATAAAAGCATTTCACCGTACCTCGGTACACGTGACAATAAACTAAACTAAAGCCAACCAATAACTGTATTAAATTACTCAATCCTTTCAGGGCTCAAAAATAAGTTCTTCGAACATAGCTTATTCAAATTTTTCATTGGGCCATGCAACAGGTACAAACGTTCATAAGTTCATAAGTGATAGGAGCAGAATTAGGCCACTCGGCCCATCAAGTCTACGCCGCCATTCAATTGTGGCTGATCTATCTCTCCTTCCTAACCCCATTCTCCTGCCTTCTCCCCATAATTCCTGAACCCGTACCAATCAAGTTGGTATCTTGAATCTCACTTAGTCCCTCACCTATTTATGTTTTGGATGATGCATTTTTCATCAAAAGCTTTCTCATAAGCACAGAATGTCGCTTCAATGGAAATATTAAGCTATTTTTTCCCCGGCTTCAGATTTCCTTGAGGCTATCGCAGTGCGCAGCATCTAGCCTCTTGTATTTTATGGTGGTGTGGCTGCCTCGCATTGTCCTCGGGGAGAGAGTCAAACACCAACAACTTATGCGATTTGTCCAAATATAAGCATGCAGGTACAGCAGGCCGTGAAGAAAGCGAATGACATGTTGGCCTTTATAGCAAGAGAAATTGAATAAAGGAGCAAAGAGGTCCTTCTGCAGTTGTACAGAGCCCAAGTGAGACCACACCTGGAGTATTGTGCGCCGTTTTGGTCCCCTAATTTGAGGAAGGACATTCTTGCTATTGAGGGAGTGCAGCGTAGATTTACAAGGTTAATTCCCGGAATGGCGGGAATGTCATATGCTGAGAGAATGGAGCAGTTGGGCTTGTACACTCTGGAGTTTAGAAGGATGAGAGGGCATCTCATTGAAACATATAAGATTGTTAAGGGCTTCGACACACTTGAGGCAGAAAACATGTTCCCAATGTTGGGGGAGTCCAGAACCAGGTGCCACAGTTTAAGAACCAGGGTGTCAGGCGATGTATGGCAGCAAGTCTACTGCGGTGCTGCCCTAATCTCACCCTGATCGTCCTTAAGGGCCTGTCCCACCAGGGATTTAGAATGGAGACGAGGAAACGTTCTTTCTCACAGAGAGTGATGAGTCTGTGGAATTCTCTGCCTCAGAGGGTGGTAGAGGCAGGTTCTCTGGATGCTTTCAAGAGAGAGCCAGATAGGGCTCCTGAAAATAGGAGAGTCAGGGGATATGGGGAGAAGGCAGGAACGGGGTACTGATTGGGGATGATCAGCCATGATCACATTGAATGGCGGTGCTGGCCTCCTCCTGCACCTATTTTATATGTTTCTATGTATTTTTGATTGCTGGTTCATTCCCAGTTTAACAGATTGTTATGTAAATTTGTGATGGGTTCTGGTCACTGTTTTCCCTTTAAAAAAAAAAAAAATCAATCAGACTGAAGCTTTCAGAAGTGAAGTATCCTGCAAAGATATTAGTATATCCCATACTGATATCATTATTCTCCAATGACACAGAGGACAGCAAAATCAGTGTGGCGAATACTATTCTGCTCAGGGCACTTGAGATCAAGATCAAAGTGGTGCTGGGACTCATTAATCTCTGGGACTTGATGGGATCTATCCCAGATTATTGAGAGAGTCAAGAGAGAAGATTGCAGGGGGCTAGAAGATCTTTGTATCCTCTTGAGCCACTGGCTAGATCCTAGAGGACTGGAGGGTAGATAATGTTGTTCCTTTGTTTAAGAAGGGAAGTAGGATTAGGTGAGGGACTAAGGGCCTGTCCCGCCAGCATGCGACTGCATGCGGCGCGCACGACCAAACGTGGTGGCTTGAGGCGTACGGCCTTGCGGGGCCCGTCCCACTTCCAACCGCGGAGCCGTATGGAGCTGCTCCCAACATCATACTCACCAATCAGCTGGGCAGGAGGCGGGCCGACTGAATTTGGACGTCGTACGGCGCCGGACGGTGACGTCATCATGCAACGGCACATGCTAGGCGTACGGCGTCAAGATGCTGCGTACGGCGTCAAGACGCTGCGTCTTGAACAGTGTCAGTTTTTCGGAGCCCCGCACAACTCCATACGGCTCCGGCGATTGAAGTGGGACCGGCCCCGCGAGGCTGTATGGCTCAAGCGACCACGTTAGGTCGCGCTCGCCGCATGCAGTCGCATGCTGGTGGGACAGGCCCTTAAGGACGATCACGGTGAGATTAGGGCAGCACCGCAGTAGACTTGCTGCCATACATCGCCTGACACCCTGGTTCGATCCTAACTACGGGTGCTTGTCTGTACAGACAAAACTGGCCTCTGTAAATTATCCCGAATGTATAGGATATTGGTCTGTGCAGACTTGGTGAGTCGAAGGGCCGGTTTTCATGGTGTTGCTCTAAACTATAAACTGAACATCTGCTTCATCGGTTTCCTAATCTGAGGAAAGACATTCTTGCCATAGAGGGAGTACAGAGAAGGTTCACCAGACTGATTCCTGGGATGGCACGACTTCCATATGAAGAAAGACTGGATAGACTCGGCTTGTACTCGTGGAATTTAGAAGATTGAGGGGTGATCTCATAGAGACTTACAAAATGCTTAAGGGGTTGGACAGGCTAGATGCAGGAAGATTGTTCCCGATGTTGGGGAAGTCCAGGATAAGGGGTCACAGTTTAAGGATAAGGGGGAAGTCTTTTAGGACCGAGATGAGAAAATCGTTTTTCACACAGAGAGTGGTGAATCTGTGGAATTCTCTGCCACAGAAGGTAGTTGAGGCCAGTTCGTTGGCCATATTTAAGAGGGAGTTGGATGTGGCCCTTGTGGCTGAAGGGATCAGGGGGTATGGAGAGAAGGCAGGTACAGGATATTGAGTTGGATGATCAGCCATGATCATATTGAATGGCGGTGCAGGCTCGAAGGGCCGAATGGCCTGCTCCTGCACCTAATTTCTATGTTTCTATGTTTCTATCTGCAATCTTGACTCCAAACCTTCTCTTACCTTTGATTATCTATCCTATTCCGATGATGATCTATTTGTGTCCCTTTCCACTCTTAACAAATGACAAATTAGTGCAGAAACAGGCTGTGCTGAACATAATACCATGATAAACTAACCTCATTTGCCTGCACATGATTCATATCCCTCCATTCCCCGCACATCCATCCATGTGCCTAACTAAAAGCCTCTTCAACACTGCTATCATATCTGCCTCCACCACCATCCCTGACATCTCGTTCCAGGCACCCACCACCCTCCATGTAAAAAAACCTTGCCACCCATATCTCCTTCAAATTTGTTCTTCTCACCTTAAAGCTATGCCCTCTATTATTGGACATTTCCACCATGGGGGAGAAAGGTTCGAACCATCTGCCCTACCTATGCCTCTCATCAGTTTTCTAACTTCTATTAGGTACCGAGAAAATAATCCGTTCGACCAACCTCTCTAGTAGCTTCTGCACCATCTGCAAAGATGATCTCATCTCCATATCTCTCCTGCAATGGGGTGACCAAAACTGCTGGTTCACACAAATCACAAACCATATTATACCGATGTTTGCTCGGGAAACAACACCAACTTTTTATCAGGAATGTTACAGCATTGAGATGCAGAGGATGAATTAAACTATTTTTCACCTTTTGCCTCTCATTTTCCTCGCTTCTGCTAATTTGATATATTATTCACCTTCTTCCATTTAGTTTAGAGATACAGCGCGGAAACATGACCCTCAGGTCACCGAGTCCGTGTTGACCTGCAATCCCCGCTCATTAACACTATCCTACACACACTAAAGACAGTTTTACATTTTTACCGAGCCAGTTAACCTACAAACCTGTACGAGTTTGGAGTGTGGAAGGAAAACAAAGATCTCGGAGGAAACCCACGCAGATCGCGGGGAGAACGTACAAACTCCGTACAGACAGCACCCGTAGTCAGCATCGAACCCGGGTCTCCGGCGCTGTAAGGCAGCAACTCTGCCCCTGCGCCACAGTGCCTCCCATTTATACCAGCCCCAGGTCTAACCTCTCTTCAACAATACCTTTACCACTCTCGTTCCCCCTGATCCATCTCATCCATTTTGTCATTATATGTCAAGTCAAACTGTAATGAAAGGACTAATGCTAAATTAAAATCACAAGCGCACAATAGTAGGAAAAGAGCATATACCGTACAGGTGAAGTGGACTTAAAAGGGGAGGAGTGCGGTGTATGTAATAGAAAAGGTATTACCTGCCTCCAAGTTAAAGGGGGAGGAGTGTTAGGTATGGGATAATTAGGATAAGTAATTGGTGTCTTGTGATGTCTGGGGCAAGTACGCATGAGCAGGGAGAGACTGGAGGTGGCGTCCTGCAGAGGAGCTTGTATGATTCCTCCCGTGTCCGAGCCTTTATTCAAGACTGTTCAAAGCATCCGAATACACAACAATTGGCGACGAGGATAAAAGAACGAAGATAAGAACAAGGCCAGCAAGAAGAATCGAAAACAAAAGTTAAAAATAGAAGTAGTATTTGGAAACAAGTGGAACAGCACCAAGCCAAATGGTTTTGAGTTGGCTCCAAAAAAGAAAAAAGGTAGGAACGGGTAGCAATAGCTCAGGGAAGAGCTGGGAAAACAAGCTGGGGCAGTAAGGGTCACCAAGCACGGTGTCAGCTTACCTGGAATGTATCCAGGGCTGTGCTGCCCACAGCCAGGCCCAAGCAGCAGCCACAGACGCTGGGTGGGGGCCTAGTACCGTGAAGGCCACGGACAGGTCCAGAGAGCCACCGACAGAGGCTGAGTCTTCAGCCCAACCGGGAACAGTCAACCCGGTGGGGAGAGAAAACAGAGAAAGCCCGGTCGGGATCAGAGTCAGCCCGACCGTGAACAGAAAAGCGGACAGGCCCGCGAGAGAAGTTGACTTGCGGCTAAAACGTGAACAGTGTAATCTAAGAGACTGTCCTAAAAACTGCCACGATCGCCAGCAAAGGCATGCAGGACTGATTATCTACAGCACACGATTAGCGGCCGTTTTTTTACCTGCTAAAAGACTAAACTGTTAAATACCTTAAGACCTACAACATCCAAATGCCTTCAAAGTAATGGCTGAAGCAATCAATCAAGTGGAACTGTAAATTAATTGCTGAATCTGCCAAAATAAAAAGGGGGGGAAAAAATGGAAAAGAAGTGTTTGGTCATCAAGTGAAATCCAGTTCATCATATCGGGGTGGATGAATCAGATCTCTTTCAAGCAGGAAATCTGCACAAAAACATTAAAAGACTTGACATTATCCCTCCTATCCTATGCTTTGTGGAATTTGAATAAACTCACCCCTCTGCAACTGGATCCTGGACTTCTTGACCAACACACCCCAATCAGTGAGGATAGGTGGCAAATCATCCACTACCATAATCCTCAACACTGGTGCTCAGCAAGGCTGCGTTCTCAGCCCCCTTCTTTACTCCTTGTACACCCACGACTGTGCAGCCAAGTACACATCTAATTCAATTTTCAAAATTCACAGACAACACCACCACTGTGGGCCGGATATCACATAACGATTAGACGAAGTACAAGAAGGAGATCGAGAACCTCATTTCCTTGTGTCAAGATAGCAACCTTTCTCTCAATGTCCGCAAGGCAAAGGAGATAGTGATCGGCTTCGGAAAGTGAAGCGGTAAACAGACTCCAGTATACATTGATGGTGCCGAAGTGGAATTAGTTGAAAGTTTAACATTCTTAGGAGTAAATATCACGAGCAATTTGTTCTGGACCAGCCACATCGAAGCAATGGCCAAGAAATCACACCAACGCCTCTACTTCCAGAGAAGGCTTCGGATGTTCAGCATGTCCCCAACAACCATCACAAACCTCTACTGATGCTCCGTTGAAAGCTTTTTTTTATCAGGACACATCACAGCATGATTTGGGAACAGATCCATCCAAGACAGCAAGAAATTGCAGAGTGTTATGGACGTAGCCCAGACCTTCACGCAAAGCAATCTCCCTTCTATTGACACTTCACACTGCTTCAGCAAGGCCACCAGCATAATCAAGGACCAGTCTCACCCTGGTCATTCCTAACTCCCATCTGGCAAGTGGTACAGATGTTTGAAAATGTATATCTCCAGATTCATATTCATAAGTCATAGCAGCAGAATTTGGCCAATTAACCTACAAACCCGTATGTCTTTAGAGTGTGGGAGGAAACGTAAAGTTCATGCACATAAATAATAAAAGCAAAAATAGGCCATTTGGCCCATCAAGTCTACTCTGCCATTCAATTATGGCTCATCTATCTCTCCCTCCAACCCCCATTCTCCTGCCTTCTCCACTTAACACCCCGACACAAGATTCAAGAGTCAATAGAGTTTATTGTTATGTGTCCCAGATAGGACAATGACCTTCTTGCTTTGCTTCAGCACAACAGAATAGTAGGCATGAATACAGAACAGATCAGTGTGTCCATATACCATTACATAAATATATACACACATGAATAAATAAACAGATAAAGTGCAAATAAACAGATAATGGGCTATTAATGTTCAGAGTTTTGTTTGAGTTGAGTTTAATAGCCTGATGGCTGTGGGGAAGTAGCTATTCCAGAACCTGGTCGTTGCAGTCTTCAGGCTCCTGTACCTTCTACCTGAAGGTAGCGGGGAGATGAGTGTGTGGCCAGGATGGTGTGGGTCCTTGATGATGCTAATCAAGGTCCCGCACTAATCAAGAATCTTTCTATCTCTGCCTTAAAAATATCCATTGACCTGGCTTCCGCAGCAGTCTGTGGCAATGAATTGCACAGATTCACCACCCTTTGTCTAAATAAATTCCTCCTCAACTCCTTCCTAAAGGAGTTGAGGACCATTAATTCTGAGGCTGTGACCTCCCGTCCTAGACTCTCCCACTAGTGGAAACATCCTCTCCACGTCCACTCTATCCAGGCCTTTCACTATTTGGTAAGTGTCAATGAGGGGCAGTTGAGGGACAACGAGGAATTCAGGGACAGTTTCTTCCTCGCTGCTATCAGGCAACTGAATCATCCTCTCACCAACTACAGAGTGGTGCTGACCTCCCACTTACCACATCGGAGATCTTCAAACTATCTTTAAGTGAACTTTCCTGGTCTTTATCTTGCACCCTTTTATCTTGTACACTTTGGACGGCTTGATTCCAATCATGATTAGACGGCTAGATGCAGGAAAAATGTTCCCAATGTTGGGCAAATCCAGAACCAGGGGCCACAGTCTTAGAATAAAGGGGAGGCCATTTAGGACTGAGGTGAGAAAAAAAAATTTCAAAAAAGTTGTGATTTTGTGGAATTTCCTGCCACAGAGGGCAGTGGACGCCAAGTCACTGGATGGCTTTAAGAGAGAGTTAGATAGAATTTTAGGGGCTAGTGAAATCAAGGGATACGCAATTTGCAGCATCTCTTGAGGGAATGGACATGCAACGTTTCGGGTCAGGACCCATCCTCAGATATTGAGTGCACAGATGACTCACTAATAGACAATAGACAATAGGTGCAGGAGTAGGCCATTCGGCCCTTCGAGCCAGCACCGCCATTCAATGTGATCATGGCTGATCATCCCCAATCAGTATCCCGTTCCTGCCTTCTCCCCATATCCCCTGACTCCGCTATTTTTAAGACTGTCTGGAGAATCTCTAGTTAACCACGATGTACACGTCACTGTAGTACCATGCACAATGCTTGCGTTTCACTTCCAAAGGCCTTGTGCTCAAGGTGTACGCTATCTACACTGGCAGAGCATCATTACCCGTTCTGGACACACATGTAACCCCAGATACAGAGCAATGGTATGTGACTCTTACCTTTCTGTAAAGGATGAGCAAGACATTCAGTTCATGAGCAATTAAGGATTGGCAATAAATGCTGGCAAACCAGCATTGTTCACATTTTAAAATACTAATTGTCACCAACCTGCCCAATCACTTTACTCTTGCGGTCACAATTAAAACCTCCTAAATCCTGCACATGTATCAAACAAATTAAGAAAATGCTAACGGATCCCAGCAACTCTGCATTCTTGGCCACAAACAGCCTTCATCCTCCATTGATTTCTCTAATTTCTAACAACCTCTCTCTCTCTGTCCCTCCTCCACCCAAGTTGTTATACTAGTTTCAATGTTGTCCTGGTGAGTTTCATTCTCTGTAACTTGTTTTCACCTAGCGCACAGCTAAAAAGAAAGGCCTGTTTTCTTTATCGTTGTCACATTTTTGCATATCTTTCATTCATTTGTTCAATATCTCTCTATATCACCATCGTTTCACTTTCTCCTGACCCTCAGTCTGAAGAAGGGTCTCAACCCAAAACATCACCTATCTTTTCTCTTGTGATGCTGTCTGACCCGCTGAATTACTCATTCTTTTTGGGCCCATCTTTAGTTTAAACCAGCATCTGCAGTTCCGTCCTACACAGACCATACAGTTTTTGATGTGTACTTTGGCAGAAGTGCTAAGAAGAATGGGGTTTAGAAATGAGATGCTTGCACATTCTCATCCAAATCATTGAAATAGATAACAAACAGTAATGGGCACAACACCAACATGAGGCACAACACAAGTCATGGGCCTCTAGTCCAAAGAACAGCCTTCCGCCATTACTTTGCACTTGCAGTTAAATTTAATCTGGCATTTCAGTTGATCCATATCCCATTGTAACTTTAGACAACCTTCTTCACTCTCCACTCTGTCACCAACTTTAGTGTCATCTGCAAACTTGCCCATCATGCAAGCTACATTCTTATCCAAATCATAAACATACATGACCAACAGCAGGGGACCAAGAACACAAGAACTATTTTAGGAGAAGGATCCCCAGGATGAGTGGGTTAACATATGTTGAGCACTAGAGGGGACTGGGCCTGTACTTGCTGGAGTTAAGAAGAAAGAGGAGGACCTCATTGAAACTTACCAAATCGTGAAAGGTCTGGATAGAATGGATGTGGAGAGGATGTTTCCACTGGTGGAAACATTTAGCACCAGAAGGCACAGCTTCAGGATAAAAAGGCGTTCCTTTAGTAAGGAGATGAGAAATAATTTATGTAGTCAGAGGAATTCATTGTCACAGAAGGCTGTGGAGGGCAAGCCACTGGATATTTTTAAGATAGAGGTTGATATATTCTTAATTAGTACGGGTGTCGGGGGTAATGGGAGAAGGCAGGAGAATGGTGTTAAGAAGGAAAGCTAGATCAGCCCTGATTGAATGGCAGAGTGGACATGATGGGCCGAATGGTTAATTTTGCTCCAAGAACTTATGAATGTATGCGTGCTGCTCGCAGCTCACCACTGGTCACAAGCCTCCAATATGAAAACAAACCTCCACACCCACCCTTAGCTTCCGATCACCTCGCCAATTTTGTGCCAAATTGGTTGGGTCACCCTTTAAACTAACCTTATGGACCAACCTTCCATTCAAGAAGGTTGGCAGACAGGAAGCAAAGAGTAGGAGTGAACGGGTCCTTTTCAGAATGGCAGGCAGTGGCGAGTGGAGTGCCGCAAGGCTTGGTGTTGGGGCCGCAACTGTTTACCATATATATTAATGATTTGGAAGAGGGAATTAGGAGCAACACTAGCAAGTTTGCGGATGACACAAAGCTGGGTGGCAGCGTGAACTGTGAAGAGGATGTTAGGAGGTTGCAGGGGGACCTGGACAGGTTGAGTGAGTGGGCAGATGCAGTATAATATAGATAAATGTGAGGTTATCCACTTTGGCGGCAAAAACAAGGGGGCAGATCATTATCTCAATGGGGTTAGGTTAGGTAAGGGGGAGGTACAGCGAGACCTAGGTGTCCTTGTACACCAGTCACTGAAAGTTGGCGTGCAGGTACAGCAGGCAGTGAAGAAAGCTAATGGAATGTTGGCCTTCATAACAAGAAGATTTCAGTACAGGAGTAAAGAGATTCTTCTGCAGTTTGTATAGGGCTCTGGTGAGACCACATCTGGAGTATTTGTACAGTTTTGGTCTCCTAATTTGAGGAAGGACATCTTTGTGATTGAGGCAGTGCAGCGTAGGTTCACGAGAATGACCCCTGGGATGGCAGGACTGTCATATGAGGAAAGAGTGAAAAGACTAGGCTTGTATTCACTGGAGTTTAGAAGGATTTGGCTTGTACTCGCTAGAATTTAGAAGACTGAACGGGGATCTTATAGAAACTTACAAAATTCCTAAGGGGTTGGATAGGCTAGATGCAGGAAGATTGTTCCCGATGTTGGGAGGTCCAGAACAAGGGGTCACAGTCGAAGGATAAGGGGGAATTCCTTAAGGACCGAGGTGAGGAAAACCTTTTCCACACAGAGAGTGGTGAGTCTCTGGAATTATCTGCCACAGAAGGTAGTTGAGGCCAGTTCATTGGCTATATTTAAGAGGGAGTTAGATGTGGCCCTTGTGGCTAAATGGATCAGGGGGTATGGAGAGAAGGCAGGTACAGGATACTGAGTTGGATGATCAGCCATGATCATATTGAATGGTGGTGCTGGCTCGAAGGGCCGAATGGCCTACTCCTGCACCTATTTTCTACGTTTCTATGATGAGGGGGAATCTTATAGAAACATATAAAATGATAAAAGGACTGGACAAGCTAGATGCAGGAAAACTGTTCCCAATGTTGGGTGAGTCCAGAACCAGGGGCCACAGTCTTAGAATAAAGGGGAGGCCATTTAAGACTGAGGTGAGAAAACACATTTTCACTCAGAGAGTTGTGAATTTATGGAATTCCCTGCCACAGAGGATAGTGGAGGCGAAATCAATGGATGGATTTAAGAGAGAGTAAGATAGAGCTCTAGGAACTAGTGGAGTCAAGGGATATGGGGAGAAGGCAGACACGGGTTATTGATTGGGGATCACAATGAATGGCGGTGCTGGCTCAAAGGGCCGAATGGCCTCCTCCTGCACCTATTTTTCTATGTTTCTAAGACCTAATCAAAGACTTCACTAAAGTCCACATAGACAACATCTGCTGCCCTGCCCTTGTCAATCCTCTTGGTCACCTCTTCAAATCACTGAGATTTGAGATATTTTCCATGCAGCTCGTCCTTCATCAGTCCTTGGCTTTCTAAATGCAAACAAACATTGTCTCGCAGATTCTCCCAAAAGTGGAAAGATTCTCTCCACATCCACTCTGTCAAGAGCTCTCATGATTTTGTTTCAATCACGTCACTTCTCACTATTTAGATAAGACATTTTTATCTAAAATGATTTATTTCTAATTTTATATGAAACTGAGAGACATAGTAAGACGTCTGAATCTACAAAAGTGTGGCAGAGCTGAAGCTTGTTATATATTTTCCCAGGCACATTGCATAATTGACATGCATAAAACATTGTGTATTGCTTGACCCTCCTTCGAAGGTTCCTCACGATGTCCAATTTGTGTTACAAGATGTTGTGTGACTGACAGTGCAAACCCAGCCAAAATCTATGAATACACATTATATTTAATCAAAACAAAAGGTTTGTGGAAGGCCACAACCCAAAATGTTGCCTGTCCATTCCCTCCACGGATGTTGCCTGACTGCTGAGTTTCTGCAGCGCTTTGTGTTTTGCTTAAGAGGTTTGTACAACCGGCACAGTAATGCAGCGGTAATGTTGCTGCCTCACAGCGCCAGAGACCTGGCTTCCATCCTGACTACGGTGGCTGTCTGTACGTTCTCCCCGTGACCTGCGGGGGGGGGGGGGGGGGGGGGATTCTCCAAGAACTTTGGTTGCATCCCACCCTCCAAAGAAGTGCAGGTTTGTAGGTTAATTGTCTTGTTATAAATGTAAATTAGCCCCAGAGTGTGCAGGATAGTGTTAGTGCGCAGGGATCCCTGTTTGGTGCGGACTGTTTCCTCGCTGTATCATTAAACTAAACTGGGTTGCTAGCGATAATAAGGCACAGTGATAGAGCAAGGAAACAAATCCTTCAACCCACTCAATCCATAGTTGGACTTCAAGTACTGATCTACATTAATTCCATTTTCCAGTACTCCGCTAATAGCCTGTTGTGTTATGGTATTTCAAGGGCTCATGTAAACATAAATATTGAGAGTACCTGCCCCATCACCCACTCACACAGTGCATTCTACATCTCAACACTCGTCTGCATATTGAAACATTCCTGAAAATTACTCCCATGACCTCTGTTTGCAAAATGTATGCTCAGAAGGAAAAATTCTCATTATCTATCTTATTAATGTTCCTTTAGTTTGTATACGTAAATTAGGTCCCCTTCTCAGCCTTCTATGGAAAAAACCCAGCTTATCAAGACTCCATCTACACTTCACACTGCCTCAGAAAAGCAGACGACATAATCAAAGTCTTGTCCCGCCCTGCACAAATTGTATATACATACAGTGCCCTCCATAATGTTTGGGACAAACACCCATCATTCATTTATTTGCCTCTGTACTCCACAATTTGAGATTTGTAATTGAAAAAAAATCACATGTGGTTAAAGTGCGCATTGTCAGATTTTATTAAAGGCCATTTTTATACTTTTTGGTTTCACCGTGTAGAAATTTCAGCTGTTTTTATACATAGTCCCCCCATTTCAGGACGTCATAATGTTTGGGACACATGTGTTCACAGGTGTTTGTAATTGCTCAGGTGTGTTTAATTGCCTCCTTAATGCAGGTATCAGCACCTCGTCTTTCCTCCAGTCTTTCCATCACCGTTGGAAACCTTTATTGCTGTTTATCAACATGAGGACCAAAAGTTGGGTCAATGAAAGTGAAATAAGCCATTATGAGACTGAGAAACAGGAATAAAACTGTTAGAGACATCAGCCAAACCTTAGGCTTACCAAAATCAACTGTTTGGAACATCATTAAGTAAAAAGAGAGCACTGGTGAGCTTACTAATCGCAAAGGGACTGACAGACCAAGGAAGACCTCCACAGCTGATGACAGAAGAATTCTCTCTATAATAAAGAAAAATACCTGTCTGACAGATCAGAATCACACTTCAGGAGTCAGGTGTGGATTTGTCAATGACCACTGTCCGCAGAAGACTTCATGAACAAAAATACAGAGGCTACACTGCAAGATGCAAACCACTGGTTAGCCGTAAAAATAGAATAGCCAGCTTACAGTTTGCGAAGAAGTACTTAAAAGAGCAACCAGAGTTCTGAAAAAAGGTCTTGTGGACAGATGAGACGAAGATTAACATATCAGAGTGAAGGCATGAGCAAAGTATGGAGGAGAGAAGGAACTGCCCAAGATCCAAAGCATACCACCTCATCTGTGAAACACGGGGGTGGGGGTGTTATGGCCTGGGCATGTATGGCTGCTGAAGGTACTGGCTCACTTATCTTCATTGATGATACAACTGCTGATGGTAGTAGTATAATGAATTCTGAAGTGTAGACACATCCTATCTGCTCGTACAAACAAATGCCTCAAAACTCATTGGCCGGTGGTTCATTCTACAGCAAGACAATGATCCCAAACATACTGCTAAAGCAACAAAAGATTTTTTCAATGTTAAAAAATGGTCAATTGTTGAGTGGCCAAGTCAGTCACCCGATCTGAACCCAATTGAGCATGCCATTTATATGCTGAAGAGAAAACTGAAGGGGACTAGCCCCCAGAACAAGCTAAAGATGGCTGCAATACAGGCCTGGCAGAGCATCACCAGGGAAGACACCCAGCAACTGGTGATGTCCATGAATCGCAGACTTCAAGCAGTCATTGCATGCAAAGGATATGCAACAAAATACTAAACATGACTACTTTCATTTACACGACTTCGCTGTGTCCCAAACATTATGGTGCCCTGAAATGGGGGGACTGTGTATAAACACTGCTGTAATCTCTACATGGTGAAACCAAAATGTATGAAAATGGCCTTTATCAAAATCTGACAATGTGCATTTTAATGGTGTAGTGCAGAGGCAAATAAATAAATGATGGGTCTTTGTGCCAAAAATTATGGAGGGCACTCTACATCACAGTAGTACAATGGAACAAAAAGCAACAGTTGTACAGCTATAACGTGCAGATTAAAAAAGTGCATGGGGTGTTATAAGGAAATCAAGAATTCATCTTAGCGCATGAAGAGTCTAATAACAATGGGGAAAAGTGCAGTTTGGTTTAGCTTTGAGATACCGAGTGGGAACAGGCCCATCGCCCACCGAGTCCGCACTAACCAGCAATCGCCCGTACATTAGTTCTATCTTGCACACAAAGGACAATGGCATCTGTTAAAAAAAACAATTAACCTACAAACTTGCAGGTCTTTGGACTGCCTTCTCCCCATAACCCATAACACCTGTACTAATCAAAAATCTATCAATCTCTGCCTTTAATGTCCTTTAATTCTGAGGCTGGCACCTCTAGACCCAAGATTCTCCCACTAGTGAAACCATCTTCTCCACAATCAGTCTATCCATTTTCACTATTCTGTAAGTTTCAATGAGGTCCCTCCTCATTCTTCTAAACTCCAGCGAGTACAGGCCTAGTGCCATCAAACGGTCATCATATGTTAAACCACTCATTCCTGGGATCATTCTTGTAAACCTACTCTGGACCCTCTCCAGGACCAGAACCTCAGATATGGGGCCCAAAACTGCTCACAATACTCCAAATATAGAGCCTCAGCATTACATCCCTGTTTTTATATACAAGCCCTCGTGAAATAAATGCTGGCATTGCGTTTGCTGTCTTCACGACCGATTCGCCTTGCAGATTAACTTTCTGGAAATCCTGCACTAGCTCCCGAGTCCCTTTGCACCTCTGATTTCTGGATTCTCTCCCCATTTAGAAAATAGTCTATGCCTTTATTCCTACAACCAAAATGCATGACCACACTTTGCTACACTATATTCCATCCGCCACTTCTCTGCCCACTCTCCCAAACTGTCCAAGTCCTTCTGCAGAGTCCCTGCTTTCTCTGCATTACCTGCTCCACCTATTTTGTATTATCTGCAAACTTGGCCACAAAGCCTTCAATCTCCGCGTCCAAATCATTGATCTACAATGTGAACAGTTGCGGCCCCAGCACCGAGCCCTGTGGAACTCCGCTAGTCACCGGCAGCCAACCAGAACAAGCCCCCTTTATTACCACTCTTTGCCTTCTGCCATCCAGCCAACCTGCTAGATGGCAGAATGGTGGGGGGGGAACTGTAACGGTGATGTGCAGGACAAGTTTTGTTTTACACATTTTGAGTGGTGGGGGCCTGGAACGCACTTGCCAGGGGAGGTGGCGAAGGCAGGGACTATAGTGGCATTTTAAAGGCTTTTTAGATGGGCATATGACGGTGCAGGGAATAGGGAGATATGGATCACGTACAGGCAGGTGAGATCAGTTTCACAGCATCGTGTGTGGCACATTTCGTTGCTATGCTGTACTGTTCCATGTTCTTTGTATTGCAGCAGTGGATGAATTGCAGAGGGAACAAAAACACAGCGGGTCAGACAGCATCTCTGGGGCACATTGGAAGGTGACGTTTCAGGCTGGGACCCTTCTTCAGATTGTGCTGATTGTGGTGAGGGGGGTGCGGAGCTGGCTGGTGTGTTTCATGTAAGCACCACCTTCTCAGGATCCTTCTTCAGATAGATTGCGGGGGAGGGGGAGAACCTGGAAGAGAGGTGGGTCATGTAATAAGGAATAGGAGCAGAATTAGGCCATTCGGCCCATCAAGTCTACTCCGCCATTCATTCACGGCTGATCTATCTCTCCCTCCTAACCCCATTCTGCTGCCTTCTCCCCACAACCTCTGTGGCGGGACAAAGTCTGGTGAATGATAGGTGTCATTCATGTCAGGTGGATACAGGTGAGGAAGGTTTTGACTGGTAGATAGTTGAGTTCTACTAGATCACCAGAAAATATAGAAAATGAGAGAAGAAGTATGAATTGTGAAGCCAGCCAGAGGAAGAAATATAGGTGGGAGGGGTGAAATGGGTGAGAGTGCAGGTGGCTGGAGAGAGGGAGAGGGGGGTGGTTTGCTTGTAGATTAGTTATCTAATATAGGAGAATGTAATGTTCCTACTGTTGGGTTGTAAGCTACCCAAGCAGAATAAGAGGTGCTGTTCCTCCAGTTTGCATGTGGTCTCACTGACAGAAGGCCCAGGACAGAAAGGTCATTGTGGGAAACTGAAGTGGAGTTACAATGGTTAGTAACCAGGAGATCCAGCATGCCAGGGAGACCAAGCACAAGTGTTTGGCAAAATGGTGGTTGAGTCTACCCTTGTGACTGATGATGTAAAGGAGATCACATCGGAAACACCAGATGCAGTAGATGAGGTGAGAGGAGGTGCACCTGAACCTCTGTCTCACTTGGAAGGACTGCTGGGGTCACTGGATGGAGGTCCCGGAGGAGGTATAGGGACAGGTGTCGCGTCTCTTGCGGTTGCAAGGGAAAGTGCCTGGGGAGGAGGTGGATTGGATGAGAGAGAGAGATGTGCGAACGATGGAGTTGCAGAGGGTGAAAGAGCTCTCCACCGGAAGGGATGGGGACAAGAAAATGTGACTGGTGGTGGGATCACGTCGAAGGTGGCAGAAATGTCGAAAAATGCTTTTCTGGATGCTGAGGCTGGTGGGGTCCGGGATGCTAGAGTGGTGCATCTAGGTAATCTGGGAGGCTGAAGCTGATCTGTGATGCATCATGACTAGCCATGAAGCATTTCATGGTGAGGGACATCAGAACCCCAGGACTAGGAATGCTCGACAACACTCCTCGATGCCCTACCATTCACAGTGTGGGTCCTGCCCTAGTTAGACGTCCCAAAATGCAATCTCACACTTCTCTGTATTAAATTCCATCCACCATTCCTCCGCCCACCTGGCCAATCGACCCAGATCCTGTTGCAATCTTTCACAACCATCTTCACTGTCTGCAAAAGCACCCACTTTTGTATCATCAGCAAACTTGCTAATCCTGCCGTGTATGTTTTCACCCAAATCATTGATATAGGTGACAAACAGTAACACGCCCAGCTCTGAACCCTGAGGCACACCACAGACTACATCCAAGCCTCCAGTCCATTCCCCTCTGCTTCCTTCCATGAAGCCAATTTTCAATTCCATTCAGCTATATCTTCTTGGATCGCATGTGATCTAACCTTCCAGAGCAGCCTACGATACGGAACCTGGTTGAATGCTTTTATGAAGTCCGTATATACATAATCTACACCTTTTTGGCTACGCCTTAAAAAAACCTCACAGATTTGTGGGACACGACCTCCCGTACAAATTCATGCTGACCATCCCTAATCTGCCTTTGTCCGTCTAAATGCCTGTATATCCTATCCCTCAGAATACCCTCTAGTAACTTGCCAATTTCAGATTTATGCTTACCGACCTATAGTTCCCAGCATTTTCCCTGCAGCCCTTTTTGAATAGAAGCACAACATTTGCCTCCAGTCTCCCTCTAGCATTATTAGTCTTTCATGTTTCTGGATTATCTTCCATACGTTATTGTTCTGCCCATTTTATCAATCGTCAATATTGTTTAACAGATGAATTATCAACACCATCAATATACAGACTCCAAGTCACCTGCAAACTTACCAAGAGACACCTTAAACTCACATCCCCATCCATGTATACACCTAACAACATAGGTCCCAGATAGACACAAAATGCTGATGTATAAGAAGGAACTGCAGATGCTGGTTTAAACCTAAGATAGACACAAAAAGCTGGAGAGAAGGAATGGGTGATGTTTCAGGTCGAGACCCTTCTTCAGAGTCTGAAGTCCGCTGAGTTACTCCAGCTTTTTGTGACTAACCCAACTAACAATGATCTGTTCTACATTTTCTTTGATCTCCATTCTCTTTGTCGTATTTTCACACCTTACACTCCCTTATCTATGTATCTCCCTATCCCCTGACATCAGTCTATAGAAAGGCTCTCGACCCGAAACGTCACCCATTCTCTCCAGAGATGCTGCCTGTCCCGCTGAGTTACTCTAGCATTTTGTGTCTATCGTCGATTTAAACCAGCATCTGCAGTTATTTCCTAAACAGGTCCCACACATCCTCCACTACACAAGTCACAAGCTTCCAAAGGCAAAAAAATCTATCAGCAACGTCTACTTCAATCAGCAAGCCCATTTCAGATCCAATTTTCCTAACTCCCCCGAGTCCTCTGGGCAATCAACCTTTTGAGAATTCTCTCATCAGGGGCACTATCCAAAGATTTCTTAATTCCTTGAAACACAGAACGCTCATCAGCACATCGCTTTAAAACAATGCAATCACATTTAATTAGGAAGGATGTCCCTTCAGTGAAGCCATGAAGACTATCTTTGATTAATCCCAGTTTCTCCAGTCACATTAAGCCGTGTGTTTCTATTAGCTGAGCTCCCAGGTTAATTTCTTCAACTGTTATTTTAATGAATTAGTAAAGAAACAGGATATAAAAGTGACAAAGACATCAAGATGGTTGGGGCAAGACTCAAGAGAATGGGCGGCACAGTGTCGCAGCGGTAGAGTTGCAGCCTCACAGCGCCAGAGACCAGGGTTATATCCTAACTACGGGGGCTGTCTGTACGGAGTTTGTACGTTCTCCCTGTGACCCGAGTGAATTTTCTCCAGGATCTCCGGTTACCTCCCTCACTCCAAAGACGTACGGGTTTATGGGTGAATTGCCTTGGTATAATTGTAAATTGGCCCTCCTGTGTAGGATAGTGTTAGTGTGCAAGGATCGCTGGTCGACGTGGATTCGATAGGCTGATGGGCCCGTTTCCGTTCTGTATCTCTAAAAATAAATCACGCAGTCTTGGCAAAGTGCATTTGAGGTTGTTGACTGAAGGAAAGACAGCGAAACCTTCTTGGATAAGGAAGTGGTGTAAGATGACTGGAGGACAGCCCTGCTCAAAAATGGGATATCTGGTGATCAACATAGAGATATATAGATACAGAGACAATAGGTGCAGGAGTAGGCCATTCGGTCCTTCGAACCAGCACCGCCAATTAATATGATCATGGCAGATCATCCGCAATCAGTACCCCGTTCCTGCCTTCTCCCCATATCCCTTGATTCCGCTAGCCCTAGGAGCTCTATCTAACTCTCTTTTGAATGCATCCAGTGAATCGGACTCCACTGCCTTCTGAGGCAGAGAATTCGAAAATTCACAACTCTGTGTGAAAAAGGTTTTCCTCATCTCAGTTCTAAATGGCCTACCCCTTATTCTTAAACTGTGGCCCCTGACTCTGGACTCCCCCAACATCGGGAACATGCATCTAGCATATCCAATCCCTTCATAATTGTATATGATTCTATAAGATCCCCTATCATCCTACTAAATTCCAGTGTATACAAGCCCAGCCGCTCCATTCTTTCATCTTATGACAGTCCTGCCATCCCGGGAATTAACCTTGTAAACCTACGCTGCAATCCCTCAATATCAAGAATGTCCTTCCTCAAATTAGGGGACCAAAACTGCACACAATACTCCAGGTGTGGTCTCACCATGGCCCTGTACAACTGCAGAAGGACCTCTTTGCTCCTATACTCAACTCCTCTCGTTATGAAGGCCAACATGCCATTAGCTTTCTTCACTGCCTGCCGTGCCTGCATGCTGACTTTCAGTGTTAAGGGTTTGGACACGCTAGAGGCAGGAAACATGTTCCCGATGTTGGGGGAGTCCAGAACCAGGGGCCACAGTTTAAGAACAAGGATTAAGCCATTTAGAACGGAGACGAGGAAACACTTTTTCTCACAGAGAGTGGTGAGTTTGTGGAATTCTCTGCCTCAGAGGGCGGTGGAGGCAGGTTCCCTGGATACTTTCAAGAGAGAGCTAGATAGGGCTCTTAAAAATAGCGGAGTCAGGGGATATGGGGAGAAGACAGGAACGGGGTACTGATTGGCGATGATCAGCCATGATCACATTGAATGGCGGTGCTGGCTCGAAGGGACGAATGGCCTACTCCTGCACCTATTGTCTATTGTCAGTGACTGATGTCCTCACGTCCAATACAGTAGTGAAGAAAATTTTAGCAACAAAATTAAATGTCAATGGAAAAAATTGTCAAATAAATTGACAGATGAACATTGTATTTAACTTGCTCGAGGTATACAATGAAGTGGAGAGCTGAAGAGGCTGTGCTTCATGTATGTATAGCCTTGAAAAGGCATTTGTAGAATAAAGGCCCTATGCCAAAATTAAACCGTAAGGGACTAAGAGGGAGCGACATATGGATGCAAAATGGCCCAATTCATGGCTATTGCTGAACGGTGCTTTTTCCACACTGGATAAATGCATCGTGACGTATTGCACATTGGTATTTGCATCTTTTTGCATCATTTATTAATAGCCTGGCCTTACAGGGTATAATTTAGAATTCTAATGGAGCATAAATGCAGCTTGTTTCAGGTCTGGAGACGAGTCTGAAAAAGGTCCCGACCCAAATAGTTGTCTATCCATGTCAATAGACAATAGACAATAGGTGCAAGAGTAGGCCATTCGGCCCTTCGAGCCAGCACCGCCATTCACTGTGATCATTGCTGATCATCCACAATCAGTACCCCGTTCCTGCCTTCTCCCCATATCCCTTGATTCCGCTAGCCCTAATAGCTCTATTTAACTCTCTTTTGAATGCATCCAGTGAATCGGCCTCCACTGCCTTCTGAGGTAGAGAGTTCCACAGATTCATGTGTCTTCCAGAGATGCTACGGAGAAAGGAACCACAGACGTTGGTTTATACCAGAGATAGGCACAAAAAGCTCGAGTAACTCAGCGGGTCAGGCAGCACCTCTGGAGAAAAGGACGAGCAATATTTCAGGTCGTGACTCTTCTTCAGATCGAAAATAGAGGGAGGGGAGGGAATTTGAGGTAAGAAAGGGCCAGAACAAGGGCTGGCCACAGATGAGGGGGGGGGGGGGGGGGGGGAGAGGAGAGAGAGAGAGAGAGATCATAAAGAGTAGTTCCATGTGCCTATCTAAAGGCCTCTTGGATCATTACACTTGGGAAATTGGGAAGGGCAAGTGTTCGTACAAACAACCACTGTTTTATCTTTAAAATAGTTATGGATAAAGACAGGGCAGGCCTACGTTAAAATTCTAAAATGGGGCACGGGCAACCTTGATGGTATTAGTCCGGAACTTTCTAAAGTTGTTTGGAGTAGGCTGTTTATGGGCAAAGGGACGGCAGCAAAGTGTAATGACAAGAGTTCAGGGCATGCATGTTCATGTTAGAATGTCTATTGAATTCCTTTAGTCAGAGGATGGTGAATCCATGGAATTCATTGCCACAGAAGGTTGTGGAGGCCAAGTCAGTCGATATTTTTAAGGCAAAGATTAATAGATTCTTGATTAGTACGGGTGTCAGGGATTATGGGGAGAAGGCAGGAGAATGGGGTTGAGAGGGGAAGGTAGATCTGCCATTGTTGAATGACGGAATAGACTTGATGGGCCAAATGCCCTAATTTGGCTCCTATCACATGAACTTTTGCGAGCAGGCGATTACTGGTCAGCATGGACTCCGAGTTCAGAAGAGCTTGTTTTCCATGTTGTATCTTTAAAAAAACTCCACGGAACAGGAAGAATGCACGTTATCTACCTCAAACATTCCAAAACCATCCATTCTTTCAACATCCAGTCACTTGCCACATCCAGCATGAGAACCTAAACACTAGAATCCCGAAAATTATCATTCTACCCTGCATTATGATGCAGAAGCTGTAAAAAAATGTACTTCACCTTGCTAATCTTTTGTATTACAAATGATCTTTCAATTTCATATAAACCTGTCAATTAAATAGTGTGAAGAGGGGTTTAAGTTGGAGGAGAGAACATCAGCTAAAATTCACTCATGACATTGAAAAATATCTTTAAGTAAAGCCAAAATATATACTTTATTCTCACACCTACCTTTCAGTTACTATTACCAGATGACAATAAAAGTTGGATATTGGAATAACTTTCAAGAGCTCAGCTACATACAGACGTTTGAGTCAGCATTTGTACAACAAAAGTACAGAGGAGTAACAAAATGAAAATATCTGTAAAAATGCAAAAATACAAAATGTACCTAGCCATAGAAACAATGCTGCAAAGAACACTGAGAAAAGTAACGAAAAATCAAGGGGTAATTTCAAATTCAGAATTTATGCCATCTACAATAATTATGCAGCATGTGGAATGTAATACGATCTCCCAACATTTTCACAGTAACATTAAAAAAAGGGGGCATTGAATCACATAATGAGATATTACAGTAGATGGCCAAAACTTGGGCAAAGATAGATCATGGAAAGCACTCAGACGACTGAGAACATCATTAAAAGTAATGTTTTTATCTGTAGGCCAGGCTATCTTGCTCACAAATTGCCATAAACCTAAGTTCAAGCTACACTGACTTAATGAGAAACGAACAGTAATTGAAATGAATAAATACATCAATGCAACTATACGTGATTTTCAGTGCCGAAAATAAAAATAATAGGCATTATTATTAACAAAAATAGAGGTGATTCTGATTATTAGTTTTTCCTTTTAAAAAAAAAGTGGCTGATTCTCACGTGTATGCTTTGATGACCAGAATACAATTGTCAATACTGAGATTAAATGTAAAGTTTGGTAAACTCTCAGTCAAATTTACTTTTCCATCCCACCTCTTATGAACATGAATTAGATGTAAAATTCTGCAAACTCTTAGTCAAATTTACTTTTCTATCCCAACTCTGAAGAACTAGAATTAGCACCATCATATTTATTTAAAAACACCTTAATGGTTCAAAACACTAGAGTACAGAGAAGGCTTGTTTCAATGAGGTCAGACACAAAAAGCTGGAGAAACTCAGGTCAGGCAGCATCTCTGGAGAGAAGGAATGGGTCACGATTTGGGTCGAGACCCTTCCTCAGACTGAGCATCGGGGGAGAGGGAAACGAGAGATATGGAAGGGTAAAATGTGAAAACAAGATATCAAAGGGGACGATGGTCAAGGAAAATGTAGAACAGATCATTGTTAGCTAGGGGAAGGTGAAGGAAAGGCATACAACAATAAAATGTAATCAGGAAGACAGGCAGACTGGTCAGAGAACTAGGATGGGGAGGGATGGAGAGATAGGGAAAGTGGGTTACTTGAAGTTAGAGAAGTCAATATTCATATTTCATACAGCATATTTCAATATTCCAGAAGTGAGGTCCCTGGGAAATACTGATTACACATCCTGCCAGTCCATCATAATGACCTGTGAAGGTTATGCCAAGTATCAGAAGGGGAAAAAAAAGCACACTTTATTCTCGTGGATGTTAAAGACATTTTAGTTTAGAACTCTATGAGGCTTGGAGAAGTCAATTAAACAAAAACTTTAAATGCATAGCTATCTCTGTGGCAACTAGTCAGGGATTGGCTGTGTAGCTGCAAGGAGTTTTTGGTTGGGAATTGAATGAACTACATGTCATTGCATTACAGCTCCAATTAGCGTAATATACAGGCTTTGAAGTTACAAGTAAATCACATGGAATTGTGTAATAATAATTGCATGGACAATACTCCACTTTTCTCAAAATAAATAATAATGGAAGCACATTCACACTTACCTTTTCCATTGAATGATAATGCAGAAGCCATGGCTCCTGTGACTGGCAGTGGCAGCTGTGGTGACGATGGCTGTGTTCTTGGCCTGGTTCCCATTCTTGCTCTCTCTGTTCCAGGGACCAGCAGAGTCCCGAATGGCTTTTCAATGGCCAGATCTGGCGCTACAGAGTCTGGATTCTGTTCCATTTGATCAAATGTATCTGACGAGGTATCCCGATAACCATCAATCACTATCCTATTCTTTAGAGGGCTTCTGGGAACCAGGATTTTGATGCCCGATTTAGTGAGGTCCATTGTCTTCCTACTGGAGAAAGGCTGAGAGCTGGTTTTTCGGAATTTCTGGTGACTTGACAAGAAGTGGCTTGAGCTTTTTGAGTCAGTGTCTTTACCAATTCCTGGTGATCTGGGAGAAGACTTTGATAGAGAACTGTTGGTTGACCTGGAAATTTGTTTGCGAGCATTGTTTAAAGAATGCTTGTTTGCTCTGGAAAAGTGTCCGTCTTTCTGCTTATCACTGTGCTGCCTGTTAAACTCCAGAATATACTCCTCACAGTTCACCAGATGATGTTCTGGTTCCCATGTGTCATCATCACTGTCATAACCTTTCCACCGGACCAAGTACTCAGTTCGCCCCTTTTTATTTTTCCTCTTGGCCACAATTCTCTCTACCTATTAAATCAGGAAACACAGGAATCAGTGACACAGAACTTGCTGTGGATTATGCACTAAATAATGAACGTCACAACTACACTGCTGGTCTTAAAGGAGTTTGTGTAGTAAATTACCAGAACTTGGATTGTGTTCAAACTTTAATATCTCAAGTGACAAATCGCAGTGAAATTCATTGCTTGCATGCCCGAGGTATGCAAATAGTCGACACATAAAGGGCGCTGACAAAGTTACAAAGTATCGCACGCCTGGTCCATCTTTGTTCATCCCACCCCACGCTCCCTCATGGGGGCCCCCCACGCCTGCCGGGCCCTCCTTTGCTCCCTGCCCTCCCCACGACAGCCCCCGCATTATAATCTACATATTATTAAATTTGATGCCTCACCTTTGGATAGAACAACATGCATGCGAACTACAACAGCTTACAGTGGAACAGGAATGGTAGGAATGTCAGGAACCATATTGGCCAGACAATAACGCACATCAGCAGCAGGCAAAGGCTGAGGCTCACAGTAGGGCCATCGCATTGATCACAACCATACCCACCTTATACTGGAACATGGAAAGGTGCAGAACTGGAAAAGAGCACGGAATTCCACCTTGGCTCCCTGTTAAGGTGTATGGTGATAAGACAAACTTTACATTTGAAAAAAAGCGAACATTTCGATGTTCAATGAAAAGAATCGAACATTTATGCCTTTTCCATTATACTTCTTACCCGATTTGACACTGATCTATAATATCACTACAATATTTGATTCCTTGATCATAACAAATTACTGCCAAACTGTTTTCAAAATGCCAACTGACATCACTGACATTTCCTCTTCTTAAACCCCTTCCTCAGGACTAAAACACCTTATTATTGGCGATAACAAAAATCTAGCTGCCATGATTAGTTCAATGTAATGCAGCCGTTTTAATAATCTTACTCTCAAGATGCAGTTCAGTTCTAGTTTATTGTCATGTGTACCGAGGTAGGATGAAAAGCTCAATTGATTACCTAAAAATGAACAAAATCTAGAAACTAGATTCAGATTTCTAACACGAGTGTTATTTTAACCCCCTGCAGCCCCCAAATCAAATGTCATTTCTATTTGGTATTTCATTGGTGTCTCATAATCATCAATCCTTTTGGTACTTTACACACATAACAAAATACTTCAATTGTCACTACTGAGCTGCCATCCCCCAATTGAACTACTTAAAATTAAAAATAACACTCTGGGCGGCACGGTGGTGCAGTGGGAGAGTTGCTGACTTACAGCGCCAGAGACCCGGGTTGCATCTTGGCTGCGGGTGCTTGTCTGCACGGAGTTTGTACCTGCGTGGGTCTTCTCTGAGATCTTCAGTTTCCTCCCACACTCCAGAGACATGCTAGTTTGTAGGTTAATTGGCTTGGTATTAATGTAAAAATTGTCCCTAGTGTGGGGTAGTGTTAATATGCGGGGGATCTCTGGTTCTGCCCGGACTCGACGGGTCAAAGGGCCTATTTCCACACTGTATCTCAAAAATAAAAACTACACTTGTAAACTGGACAAAGACATTTAACAAAACCTTTGTGGAACAGCAGGGTCAGTAGAATAACAAGCTCAAAAGAAAATAGTCTGAAAACAAAAAATGTATAATGAATTGAACAGGTTTGTTTGTAAAGGCACACAAAATTGAAAGTTTATTAATTTCCTCTGTTGTTTTCCTCACCGGCTAATGGGAGTGCAAAATGACAGTAGGGAAAAAGATAAGGACTTGCCTGAAGCAGAGAATACTCGATGGAAACTATGGCCATGACATGATGGGCACCAGATAGAAACAGGTAGTTGATAAACGTTGTTTCATCATCTGGATTCTTGGGTCCATGAACTAGCTGCATGAGAAGCAAAAGCAGGAGGAAACAACGGAACCATTGTAGTCATAGAGTGATACAGCATGGAAACTGCCCCTCGGCCCAACTTGCCCACACCGGCCAACATGTTCCAGCTACACTTGTCCCATTTGCCTGCGTTTGGCCCATATCCCTCCAAACCTGTCCTATCCATGTACCTGTCCAACTGTTTCTTAAACTTTGGGATAGTCCCTGCCTCAATACCTCCTCTGGCAGCTCGTTCCATACATCCACCACCCTTTGAATGAAAAATATTGCCTTCATTTTCTAAATTACTAATTTCAGTTGAGTTTAGTTTATTGTCGCATGTACCGAGATCCAGTGAAAAACTTTTGTTGCGTGTTAACCAGTCAGTGAAAAGGCAATACATGATTATAATCAATCCATTTACAGTGTATAGATACATGATAAGGGAATTACGTTTAGTGCAAGGTAAAGCCAGCAAAGTCTGATCAAGGATAGTCCGAGGGTCACCAATGAGGTAAACAGTTGTTCTGGACTGCTCTCTGGTTGTGGTAAGATGATTCAGTTGACTGATAACAGCTGGGAAGAAACTGTCCTTAAATCTGGAGATGTGCGTTTTCACATAGTTTTAAAAATAAAATTTATCAGTTCATAGATTCTAGGAGCAGAATAAGGCCATTTGGCCCATCAAGTCTACTCCCCTATTCAATCATGGCTGATCTATCTTTCTCTCTCAGCCCCAATCTCTTGCCTTCACCACATAACCCCTGACACCCTTACTGATCAAGAATCTGTCAATCTCCGCCATAAAAATATCGGTTGATTTGGCCTCCACTGCCGTCTGTGGTATTCCTTACGTAATGGTGGATTTGCCATGGAATACAAATAAGTTTCAAAAAGCTGGTTTTATATTGTCTTTATTAAACTTCATTTTTCAGAGCTTGCAAATGGAATGGATATTGAAGTCAGTTCTGAATCTTAAATCAGACTGGCACAGAACATTTCTCAAGATCTTTCCAGATCTGCTGACAAATGAGTTGTAATTGGGCTACTACTGAGCCAACCTTCCACTCTTGCCTGTATAAGCCTGGGATATCTACATTAAGCGGGTGGACCTTTGAGTCTTATTAGCACAGCCGTAACTTCCAAAAACTTCCCTGATCTCAACCAGGGAAAATTTGTCTTTCAAGCTTATGCCAGGTTAAACCACAGAAGGCTGTGAAAGCCAAGTCAACGGATATTTTTATGGCAGAGACAGATAATTCTTAGATAGACACTAAAAGCTGGAGAACTCAGCGGGTCAGACAGCATCTCTGGAGAAAAGGAATAGGTGATGTTTTGGGTCGAGATAATTCTTGGTTAGTCTGGATGTCAGGTGTTATGGGGAGAAGGAAGGAGAATGGGGTTGAGGGACTGTTAGATCAGCCATGATTGAATGGCGGAGTAGATTTAAGGACGTAGACTGCCAGGAGAATGGCAAGAAAAACGTTTAAATAAGTTAGAAACGTTTTAGATTTAAGGTGAATATTTGATAAGCAAGGGGTGGAAGATTTCCGCAGAGGAATGAGAATGTAAAGTTGAGCTTACAATCAGATCAATCATCGCCTCATCCAAGGATAGAATAAGTTCAAAAGGCTTAGTGGCGTATTTCAGCCCCCTATATATTAAGTTTGCATTATTTACTTTTTATTTAAATGAGTGGAAGTATGTTTCAATTTAACAAAAGTAAAAATACGTTTTTGTTTTTAAAATATGGAGTGATTTAAAATGCTTCTGATTGTCAAAGATGCATCACAGCATGGTTTGGGAACAGCTCCATCCAAGACCGCAATAAATTGCAAAGAGTTGTGGATGCAGCCCACCAGATCATCACAAAAACAATCCTCCCTTCCATTTATACCTCACGCTGCCTCGGCAAGGCCAGCAGCATAATCAAGGACAAGTCGAACCCTCGCCACTTCCTCTTCTCCCCTCTCCCATCAGGCAAAAGGTATAGAAGTGTGAAAACGCACACCTCCAGATTCAGGGACAGTTTCTTCCCACCTGTTATCAGGCAACTGAACCATCCTACCAACAACTAAAGAACAGTCCTGAACTATTATCTACTTCATTGGAGACCCTTGGACTACCCTTCATTGGACTTTACTGGCTTTATCTTGTACTAAACGTTATTCCCTTTAGCGTGTACCTGTACACTGTGGATGGTTCAATTGTAATCATGTATTGTCTTTCTGCTGACTAGTTAGCACGCAACAAAAGCTTTTCACTGTACCTTTATACACGTAATCTAAACTAAACTGAAATAACGAAACTAAGTAGTATTGATGGATTGAAAGATACAGCACGGAAATATGCCCTTTGGCCCACTGAGCCGAAACCGTCCGCCTCTTCACACCTGTTCTATGTAAATCCCACTTTCTCATCCATTCCCGGCACACTGGGGGAAATTTACAGCGGGCCAATTAACCTACAAACCCGCACATCTGTGGGGATGTGGGAGGAAGCCAGAGTACCCGGAGGCGACCAACGTGGTCACAGAGAGAATGTACAGACTCAACATGGTCAGCTACTGAGGGCTGGATCGAAACCGGGTCTTTGGTGCTGAGAGGCAGCAACTTTACCAGCTTTTCTTTGCTAATACTATTATTTTCTTTCTACATTCATACGTGCTATTTTTTTTCTGTTTGAAACAAATAAAGAACTAGCATTTGCAGGTTGTCCTTTCATGACTTCAATATTTTCCAGACTGCAGTCATAACTGAAGAGGTGCATGTGAATGAATGCTGGTCTGTGTTGTGCTTTGGGGAAATGTCTGCTGTAAATATGCCACAGGTAGCATAATGATAAATGAAGGCAGTTGAAAAGAGATGTGGCAAAGTCTATTAATCAGTCAATTATTGATTAACATATGAGGAGTGTTTGACAGCACTGGGTCTGTACTCGCTGGAGTTTAGAAGAATGAGGGAGGTCTTCATTGAGAAGTACCGAATAGTGAAAGGCTTAGATTGAGTGGATGTGGAGAGGATGTTTCCACTAGTGGGAGAGTCTAGGACCAGAGGTCACAGTCTCACAATTAAAGGACGTTTCTTTAGGAAGGTGATGAGGAGGATTTTCTTTAGTCAGAAAGTGGTGAATCTGTGGAATTCTTTGACACAGAAGGCTGTGGAGGGGGTAAAATTATATTTTTCAGGCAGAGACAGCGAGATTCTTGAATAGTACGGGCGTCATGCGTTAAGGGGAGAAGGCAGGAGAGTGGGGTTAGGAGAGCGAGATAGATCAGTCATGATTGAATGGTGGAGTAGACTTGATGGGCCAAATGCTAATTCTGCTCCTATCCATTATGACTGTATGATCTAATTATGCTTGTTGAAAGAACCCAATGTGCAGGTAAAACCGAAGATGGACATAAACTGCTGGAGGAATTCAGCAGGACAGGCAGCATCTCTGGAGAGGAATGGGTGATGCTTCAGTCCGAGTCAGAGGAGAGGGAACTGGAGATATGGAAGGGTACAAAGCGCATGTTAAAATAACAGATTAAAGCAGGTCACGATCATGAATCTCTCCAGAGTTCTTTGGCACTGTAACCTGTTAATTATATAAACAATGCACAACATACAATCAACTGGCACTTACACAAAAAGCTAGTCAAACAACTTAGTATTAAAATCACATAATGCTACATTTTTCTAGAACATACTTCATAAGACGAAGACCCGTGGGAACCAAGGTGAACTGGGTTATTGGATCCAAAAATAAGATGAAGACAAGAAACTGCAGATGCTGGAATCTTGATTGAAACACAGAGTGCTGGGATAATTTTGCGGGTCAGGCAGCATTTGTGGAGGGAATGGATCAGCGATGTTTCAGGTTGGAGCCCTTCTTCAGACTGATTCAAAAATTACCTTGGCGATGGGAGGCAAAGGACAATGGTGGAAGGATGCTGTTCTGATTGGCAGTCTGTGACCAATGATGTACCATTGTTTGTGACGTGTGTTAATGACCTCGATGTGAACGTTGGAGATATGATTCATTAGTTTGCACATGATGTCATGGTGATGGCATTGTGATTTGTCTGAAGGGGCCATTGTCAGAGTGAGGTCCAACGCAAATTGGAAGAAGAGCACATCATATTTTGCTTGGGCAGCTTACAACCCTGATGGAGGGTGTTCAACAAGAAACAGGAACTTTGTGTCCTAGAATCAGAAGATGTAGAGTCATTGTAGATAGAACTGAGGAATTGTAAGGGCAAAAAGACCCTAATGGGAGTTATCTACAGGTCCCCAAACAGTAGCCTGGATAAAGGGTAAAGTTGCATCAGGAGTTAAAATTGGCAAGTAACAAAGGTAATGCTACAGTGGTTATGGGAGATTTCAATATGCGGGTAGACTGGGTAAATCAGGTTGATACAAGGTAAAGGAACCATGAGGAAGTAGTGACCATAATATGATAAGTTTTAATCCGCAATTTGAGAGGGAATAGGTAAAATCAGAACCGTCAGTATTGCAGTTGAACAAAGGGAATTGTGGAGCCACGAGGGAGGAGCTGGCCAAAGTTGACTGGAAAGGGACCCTAGCAGGGATGACGGTGGAACAGCAATGGCAGGAATTTCTGGGAATAACCCAGAAGATGCAGGATCATTTTCATTCCAAAGAGGAGGAAAGATTCTAAGGGGAGTCAGAGTCGACCGAGGCTGACAAGGGAAGTCAAGGACAGTATGAAACTAAAAGAGAAGAAGGGTAACATAGCATAGATGAGCGGGAAGCCAGAGGATTGGGCAACTGTTAAAGATCAACAGAATGTAACTAAAGAGGCAATACGGGGAGAAAAGATAACGCACGAAAGTAAGCTAGCCAAGAATATAAAGGAGGATAGTAAAAGCTTCTTTAGGTAGTTGAAAAGGAATAGATTAGTTAAGACAAATGTGGGTTCCTTGAAGATAGAAACAGATGAATCTACTATGGGGAACGAGGAAATGGCAGACGAGTTGAGCAGGTACTTTGGTTCTGTCTTCACTAAGGAAGATACAAACAATCTCATGTACTTGGGGACGAAAGAGTATTTAGAGTATTGTGAACAGATAAAGGCAACCTAGGACCACTGATGCTACAGTATCCTGACACCCTCACCAGGGTATACCCTGCCCCTCCATTCTTCATGCTTCCTTCCACCCACTCCCGACCCAAAAGGTCACCTATCCATGTTCTCCAGAGATGCTTCCTGACCTGCTGAGCTATTCCAAATTTTAAGAGTATTTTGTAAATCAACATCTGCAGTTCTTTGTGATTCCAAACTAGATGTCATGATCAAGGAAACAACAACTATAATAACCTGATAATAAAAAAAGTAAAATCTGATTTTCCATGAAATTTGCGGTTGCGTTCTTTGTTCTGAAAAATTTATTACAATCATAAAAGTTCACACCAGCTATATTCTCCATCCAGGCCATTCCTTTCATCAAACATTCATTGCATTCCAGGGACCATCTCAGCAACATTGCTTGAATTCACTCCACTGCCGCCTTTGCTGCTCATCCACATCACTGCTCGCACTACACTTGTTAATCAGATGCATAGCAATTTGCATTTTTGGCAAGAATCATTAAGTGATTTTTTTCTACGATAACCTCTGAGTGTACCTGTATGAGAGCAGCCTACTTATTTGGATGAAGTGTGAGAGCTCTTGAATAAATATTGTGTGATCATCTGTTTCAAACGTTGCAGACATATAAAGAATGATGGAGGGTTACGGGCCAGATAGGAATGTAATCCAAGCAAAGAAAGCAAACTTAGCAGAATTATGGCTCTCCATCCAAGCATGCAGCTATTGTAGAAGACAAAGCAAATATGAAAAACGTTATCTGAAAAAAATCTCTGCTGATTTCTGATCAAGTGAAAAAAAATACAAGTGAAAAACCAGTTGCTAAAAAAGCAGTTGGAAGGAAATGCAGATGCTGCTTTAAACCAAAGATAGAAAGAAGGGTCTCGGCCCAAAACGTCACCCATTCATTCTATCCAGAGATGCTGCCTGTCCCGCTGAGTTGCGCCAGCATTTCATGCTAAACAGGAGTATAGGGAGGAACTGCAGATGCTGGTTTAAACCAAAGATAGACACAAAAAGCTGGAGTAATTCAGCAGCTCAGGTAGCATCTCTGCAGAAAAGGAATGGGTCACGTTTTGGGTCGAGATCCTTCTTCAGACTGCGAGTCAGGGGAAAGGGAAACAAGATATAGGTGATGTAGAACAAATGAATGAAAGATATGCAAAAAAGTATCAATGATCAAGGAAAGGTGGAGATTTAGTTCAATACGTGGTAATCCATACCGTAATAAAAGAAACACAGGATTATTAGCTGCAAACTGAGCCAATACATGAGGCACTCTGAAATGGATTTGATGACGTAATTGAAAAAAATGTACGTAGACTGTGCAATCATTTCGCTGAACACCTTCGCTCAGTCCGTCTGGGCCTACCTGATCTCCTGGTTGCTAAACACTTCAATTCTCCTTCCCGTTCTCACACAGACTTTTCTGTCCTAGGTCTCTTCCATTGTCAGAGTGAGTTGAAAGTTAAATTGGAAGAAAAGCATCTCATATTTCGCTTTGGCAGTTTGCAACCAAGTGGTATGAATATTGATTTCCCTAACTTCAAGTAACTACGGCATTCCCACTCTCTCTATCCCTCCCCCATCCAAGTCACACTAGCTTCTCATTTTCACCCAACAAACAGCTAACAAAGGCCTGTTTCTTTTATCATTTTTTTTGCAAATCTTTCATTCATTGTTCTATATCTCTCTACATCATCGTCTATATCTCGTTTCCCATTCCCGTGACTTTCAGTCTGAAGAAGGGGCTTGGCCCGAAACGTCACCCATTCCTTCCCTCCAGAGATACTGCCTGTCCCACAGTTATTCCAGCTTTTTGTGTCTATCTACATGTTCATAATACATACATTTAAAAAGTGCTATGAAGCTTGATGGCAGTAAGATTGTTCAAATGATCCTGCAAATAGGCCCTTCAACCCAATTTGCCCACATGCCCCATCTACACTAGTCCCACCAACCCGCATTTGCCCCATAAACGCTCTAAATCTGTCCTATCTATCTAACTATCTATCTCAACTACATCCTCTGGCAGCTTGTTTCATACACCTACCACCCTTTGTGTAAAACAGTTACCCCTCAGGTTCCTATTAAATCCTTCTCCTCCCTCACCTTAAACCTATCTCCTCTGGTTTTTGATTCCTAACCCTATTCTGGACAAAAGACTCAGCATTTACCCGATCGTCGCAATACTTCCCAACAAAAGAAAAAATGGTATGTATCCGAGTAAGCCATCTCCTCAGTTGGGTCAAAGCATGGATAAACAGTGAGCCTGTAGAGGAACCAGCAGTAACCATGTGCAAAATGTATAGGGTGCATAAGGTCTAGCACAATGAGAGCAACCAGGCAGGGGCCGATGAGAACGAAGGGGGGACCCAGCCGAAAGGGGGGGAGAACCGTCTCCAAGAACGTTAGGAGATCCAGCGGGGGGGGGACGCCTGATGCTACGTGGAGCAGCGGCCCTGGTTCGCCGCTGCGAGATGATAAGGTTGCGTAGGAAAGAGCTGCAGATGCCGGTTTAAATCGAAGGTAGACACAAAACGCCGGAGTAACTCAGCGGGACAGGCAGCATCTCTGGAGAGAAGGAATGGGTGACGTTTCGGGTCGAGATGTCTGAAGAAGGTTCTCGACCCAAAATGTCACCCCTTCCTTCTCTCCAGAGACGCTGCCTGTCCAACTGAGTTACTCCAGCATTATGTGTCTACCAGAAGATAAGGTTGTTTGGTGTACCTTTTGTAACTTTACCAGCGTCAGAAACGTGCCAACTCTTTGTGTAATGCCTCAGTGAGGTCTGCTGTATGATTTTACCAGACTGCATGCAAAAACAAAGAACTTCACTGTACCTAGGTACATGCGGCAATAAAGTACCATTGAATTGAATTGAATATTCCCGCGGTATTAGCAAAAACTCTCTCTTCCACCCAAATCAAGGAAGAGGGTGAAAGCCGTTTCTGTACTGTTCCAGTTTAGTTTGGGATTTGGGAGTTGGGAGTTTTTAGTTTTTAGTTTATAGTTTAGTTTGTAGTTTAGTTTGTAGTTTAGTTTATGGTCATGTGTACAGAGAGGTACAGTGAAAAGCTGTGATGGTACCTTGAGGTGCTCCCGTGCTGTTTGTTATCGAGTCTGACACATTTCCACCAATACGAACAGACTGTGGTCTGTGAATGAGGAAGTCTAGGATCCAATTGCAGAGGGATGCGCAGAGACCCAGTTCTGCGAGTTTGATAACCAGCTTGGAGGGGATGATAGTATTAAATGCCGAGCTGTAATCGATGAATAACAGCCAGACATACGAGTTTTTGTTGTCCAAGTGGTCCAGAGCGGAGTGGAGGGCCAGCGAGATCGCATCCACCGTTGATCTGTTGTGGCGGTAAGCGAACTGCAGTGGGTCCAGGTTTTTGTCAAGGTAGGAGTTGATTTGCACCATGATCAACCTCTCGAAGCACTTCATCATCACAGGCGTTAGTGCCACAGGTTGATAGTTGTTGAGGCACATCACCTTGCTCTTCTTGTGCACCGGTATTATTGATGCCCTTTTGAAGCAGGTGGGAACCTCAGACCTCAGAAGTGAGAGGTTGAAAATGTCCGTAAAAACTCCAGCCAGTTGGTCCGCACAGGTTTTTAGAACACGACCAGGTATACCATCAGGTCCAGGCGCTTTTCGAGGGTTCACCCCTCTGAAGGATTTCCTGACGTCGGCCTCTGTGACTGAGACTGAAATACCATCACAGCGAATGGGGGCTCGGGGAGGCACATCGGTGTTCTCCCTATCAAAGCGTGCGTAAAACGCATTGAGTTCGTCAGGGAGTGATGTTTTGCCGACATTCGAGCTGCCTCCTGGTTTCGCCTTGTAGGAGGTGATTGCATTCAGGCCCCGCCACAGCTGCCGAGCATCTGCCTCATCCTCCAGCTTGGAGCAGAAGTCCCTTTTGGCCTTTTTGATGGCCTTACCAAGGTCGTATCTGGACTTCTTATAGACCACTGTATCATCAGACATGAATGCCCAGTGTCTGGTCTTCAGAAGAGTGCGGATCTCAAAGTTGATCCAAGGTTTCTGATTGGGAAACACTCGGAAGGTTTTTGTAGGGATGCAGTCCACACATTTCTTAATGAAGTCTGTAACGACTGTGGCGTATTCGTTCAAGTCCGTTGCCGAGTCCTTGAACATTGCCCAGTCTACAGACTCTAAACAGTCCTGTAGTTGTTCCTCTGCCCCCCCCTCGCCCCCCCCCCCCCCCCCCCCCGACCAGCTCTGTACTGTCCTCACCTCTGGGGGTGCGCTCTTTAATTGCTGCCTGTAGGCAGGGAGAAGCAGCACCGCGGTATGGTCGGATTAACCAAAGTGAGGGCGAGGGATAGAACGATAGGCATTCTTGATGCTGGTGTAGCAGTGGTCGAGGGTGTTTGGTCCTCTGGTGCAGCAGGAGACATGTTGGTGGAAGTTGGGGAGTGATTTCTTTAGGCTTGCCTTATTGAAGTCCCCAGCAATGGTGGTAAATGCCTCGGGGTAAGACGTCTGGTGTACGTTGACCACGGCGTGCAGCTCCTCCAGTGCCAGACGGACGTCTGCCTGGGGTGGGATGTAGACCGCGGTCAGGATGATGGAGGTGAATTCCCTCGGAAGGTAGAAGGGACGGCACTTCACCGCCAGATGTTCCAGGTGTGGAGAGCAGGAGTTGGACAGGACTGCCACATCTGAGCACCACGCAGAGTTGACCATGAGGCAGACGCCCCCTCTTCTCCCTTTCCCAGATGCCAGTGTACTGTCCATGCGGTGGATGGAGAACCCTTCAGGCTGGACCGCTGAGTATGGGGAGCTGGGGGTGAGCCATGTCTCTGTGAAACAGAACACAGAGCATTCCCTCAGCTCCCTTAGATAAAGCAGCCTTGACCTTGTCCTCCACTTTATTTTCAAGGGACTGTACATTGTCCAGTAGGATAGTAGGGAGAGGGGGGCCGAAGTCCCCTGCACTTCAGTCTGACCTGAAGTCCTGCCCGCCGGCCACGTTTCCGGACACAATGGAGGCTTCCCCTTTGTTTCCAGGTACTGAGTTTACTGTACCTGCTGTTTCTGCGGACCAGCGCTGGAACAGGGATTCCTTCACAGACGGCAGTTCCAGCTCCTTTAAAGTCGGCAGCTGTAGCTCCAGCTTCATTGTTCCTGGGAGATCCAGCCCGTCGGCTCTGGAAGTCATCCCGGGGTTCCGTGGTACAGTGCCTGGGTTCCTCAGTCGGGTCAGGTGATTTCCAGCGACTGTGGGAAAATTTAAAGTCCGGGGCTCGCAGAGAAAGCTGATGCTGTGAAAGACAGTGGATTTTGAAGGTGAATGGGGAAACTTGGCCATCCTCCTGCTAAACAGTTCTGCAAAATGTTTAATCTGTGAGAGGAAGGTTCTTTGGCGAGGCAAGGTGGGGTAGGAAAAATTTAGCACATGCATTTCTTAATGACCAAACAATTCCCTTTAGAATTTACCCCTGAATGTAACAGCAGTCATTTCGAAGACTGCAGTTCTTTCAAAATAATTAGTTATAATTGAGGAATGGGTACCGGCAGGCCCTCGAGTTTATTTTGCTACTTTCACTTACTTAATACTATTTTGTACAATGTCCACAGTTACAGGTGACATTGAAGCTGTGCAGCACCCCACAGTCGGGCGTGCTGTGTTCCTGCCACCCTCAGCCACACCCAGAACCTGGTGGACTACATCATAGGTAACCGTCTTCAGATTCCTTCTGAACTTAATGTTATTTAACTTGAAGCGCAGGATTGAGATTATGATCTTTCTTGCAAGAAGAGTACAATTAAAACTCAAAGTAAATGAAAAAGGGCACGGACATTATATAGCTTGTAAGGATCACATTTTAAATACTAAACTGAGGGGGAAAGGAAATCACAAAAGCCTCCCCCCCGACGCTCAGTCTGAAGAAGGATCTCGACCCAAAACGTCACCTATTCCTTTTTCCAGAGATGCTGCCCGAACCTCTAAGTTACTCCAGCTTTTTGTGTCCATTGTCACAAAAGCTTCTTGTTAAGTTTGATTTTACTTCGGAGTCACGTGAGTGACTACGTGAAGAGCCCGCCTGGCGCTGGCAAACGGCATTACGTCGACGCTGACGGCGGAAGGAGGAGCTGCAGTAAGGAGCAGCTCCTCGCAGCGGTCGGAACGGACCCGCAGGTAAGTGGGGCAAAGTCGGGACGTTCGTTAGAGTACGCTGGGTGGGTCCAGCAGTAAAAGTAAAGTAAAATAAAAGTCAGAGTCACGTTAAAGTGCTGTTTAGCACAGATTAATGAAAAAAAATGGAGAAATCGGCAAAGAAAATTCGCGGGTAAAAAGAGCTTCCCGGGGTGAAAATAAAAATACAGGAAAAAGCTAGTGCGGATCCGGTTCCGATACCGGTGGCCGCTGATATACCCGTTAGCGAGTTCTAGATTCTCCAGAAGTATAACCACGGAGAGAAATGCTCCTAAAAATGTAAAAGAATCTGAGAGGCCCGTGGTTCTGATGACTCTAATACTGAAAGTCCTCCAGATAATTAAACTATGTGGAACTAATAATGGAGCATATGGAGAAAGTTCTCCAAAAAATTATGAGACTAGGGTCATAGTACCCAGAAGGTTCCCAAAAAAGCCCTGAGGGGTTTAATTATTCTGAATATGGCTGTGGGCCTAATTGGGAGTTGGAACTCCGGACCCAGGATTTGGGCCGAAGGAAGTCTCATGGGATGAAATCCCAATTGATTTAGGGCTGCAGAAGGCAGACCCTGCTGATGGTGATTTGCATTTGAAAGCACACCACAAAATAAAAGAAAGGCCAAATGTGCCTGGGATAGCAAAAGAATTTGCTATATATGAAGGAAGTGGTGAGGCTATGGAAGAAAAACCTAGCTGCCAACATTAATATATGGTATCTCACCAACTTCATGATTCTGTGATGATTGAAACATCAGAATTATAAACGCACAGGAAATTGTGCCTCATTGGAAGTGCCTACGGTTTATCCGTTGATATGGGCATCCATGACCCCAAATATGAGAGCTCAAGAAGTGAGGTTCAAAAATCCTCACAAATTATTCTGCTGCCATTATGGCTTTTGGGGAGATGGATAAGTTTAAAAAAAGAGGGCCTATTGTGCAATTCTTTCTATGAAATTATTGTATGAGGAAAATGGCTATTCGGCCCATATTTCACCCAAGGTTTGCAAACCTGTGTCGAGCAAGTGGTGTTCAAGCTCCTGGTTATCTGTTTGGAGTAAAACTGCCTAAATTATTAAAAATTGGATGAAGAAGCTAAAAATTTTAGCTGCATGAAACCTTCGTCTTAGGACAAAAAAGGTATTTTTCGCCCAGAAGGGGATTTGATTTTGGAAATAGAGGCAGAAATATGTCAAGGAAATATTATCGTACTGCACAGCCCAATACTTACCCGTATTTGGGGAAAAGGAGACCACCACGCTCATATGGAGAGGTATTAAAGACTTGTTCTATCCTTAAAGAAACTGCGGATTAATCTCCAGTTGGAGGGAGATTACAAAAGTTTTATAAAGACTGGCTTACTATTACTTCTGATCGGTTTATTTTTACAAGCAGTTTCAGGAGCCACTATTACATTTAAAGAAGGGTTAATCCTCCAGTACAGATAAACCTGCCTATGCTTTCGCGTTTACTGCAATTGGAAAAGCAGAGATTAATGTGGAAATTGACAAATTATCTGAAAAGAGGTTATTGAAAAAACTTATGAACACGAGCATCAATTGTGTCTAAGATATTTCAAAAGACATAAAAAGATGGTGATTGCAGAATTATTCTGGACCTTATATTTAATATCAGCAGGTTGTTATATGGTTACGATTGATTTGAAAAACGCCTATTATTCTGTACCAATACATCAGTTTCTGGAGGTACTTAAAATTTAATTGGCTGGGACAATTATGGCAGTTTAAAGCTTTGCCAAATGGATTGAGTTCAGCTCCCAGGCTCTTTACTAAACTGTTGAAACCAGTTTTAGCCCAATTAAGAGTACAAAAACACATCGTTATGGCTTATCTCGATGACATTCTAATCATTTATGGCAATCAAGAGTCAGCTGAGAATTAGTTTCAGTACAAAAGCTTTGTTAAAGCTAGGGTTCTTGATTCATCCAATTAAATCCCAGCTGCAGCCAGCACAATCAATTAACTATTTGGGGTTTGTAATTAACTCAGAGACTATGTTAATACTTTACCAACAAAGATAAAGTTGATGATTTTTTTGGTGACTTGTAATAATCTCATTCACAAACTTATCCTTCCATCCGAGAAGTAGCGAAAACTATTGGTAAACTAGTAGCAGCATTTCCTGCAGTAGAATTTGGTCCATTACATTATCAAAATCTTCAAAGGGACAAAATAAGAGCTCTCAAAGAGAGGGCAGGCCACTTTGATAGGCCTATGCAATTAACAAAAGAAGCTTTGTTGGAATTACCATGGTGGGTTAAAAATGTCCCACAAGCTGCTAAAAACATTCTGATTAAACAGCCTGAAATTGTTTATAAATAGATGCTAATGCTCTCGGATGGGGGGGGGGGGGGGGGGGGTAACAGATTCATCCTCCAGTTGTGGAGGTAGATGGAAAGTCCAAGAAGAAACGTTTCTTCAAACTTATGGTATTAACTATTTAGAGTTATTGGGTGCTTTCTATGGTCTAAAAGCATATTGCTGTTCAAAAAAGGGTCTACATGTATTAATACAGTTAGACAATAAAACGGCTGTTGCATATATTAATCACATGGGGGGAGTCAGATCAGTATCATGTGATTGTCTGGTCAATGAAATATGGCAATGGTGTATTGATCGCCAAATTTGGATTTCAGCAAACTACATTCCAGGTAAAGACAATGTGGTGGCAGATAAAAGATCAAGGATATTTAAAGATAAACACAGAATGGATGCTTAATCCAGCAATATTTAATAATATTGTAACTCAATTTGGTTTACCAGAAATTGATTTGTTTGCATCAAGGCTTAATCATCAATTGCCTAAATATGTGTCTTGGGAACACGATCCAGATGCAGTAGCAGTAGATGCTTTTTCATTGAACTGGGGGAATATGTTCTTTTATGCTTTTCCACCTTTTGCTTTGGTTCAGCAATGTCTGAAGGAAATAGAACAAGATTCTGCCACAGGATTGTTGGTAGTTCCAAATTGGCCAACACAACCTTGGTTCCCATTAATGCTGAATATGATTAAAGAACCATATATGTCAATTCCTAACTGTAGTGATATTTTGATTAATCCAGTAACCAAAGAAATTTATCCATTATATGCATATATGAATTTATTAATCTGCAGGGTTTGACCAGACCACTACAGGAGCTGGGATTGTCGGACAAAACTATGGAAGTTATAGTCGCATCATGGCGAGATAACACACAAAAACAATATATGACACATATTAAGAAATGGGAAGAATTTTGCACACAGTCAAATATTTCTTATGATACTGTGAATATTGCAAATGTATTGGAGTTCCTTGCTAAATTGCATTTTGAGCAACATTTAAGTTACAGTGCCATTAACACTGCACGCAGTGCCTTATCATCTTATTTAGGACTTATGTCTGACCAGAAATCAATTGGATCACATCCACTAATATCTAGATTCATGAAAGGAATCTTTAACATTAATCCACCCAAACCTAGATACACAGAGATTTGGGATGTGAGCATTGTACTTACCTTACTTAGACAGTGGACTCCAATTGAAGGATTGTCATTGGAAAGATTAACATTCAAATCAATAATGTTAATATCATTGGTTTCAGCTCAAAAAGTGCAAACTTTACAAATGTTGCGTTTAAGACTGTATGCATGTGACTACAGATAACATTGTGTTCTATGTTTACGATCTGATCAAACAAAGCAGACCAGGAAGAACTGGAGCAAAGGTAATCTTTCAAGCTTATCCTATTGATCCTACTTTATGTGTGGTTAGACATTTGAACCAATACATAAAAGTTACCAAAACTCTTCGAGGAAATGAAATAACGTTAATGATTACGCATAAAAAACCACACACTAAAGCTTCAGTTCAAACTATCTCAAAGTGGTTGAAACAGGTGTTACTGTTAGCAGGAGTAGACACTGATGTGTTCAAATCTCACTCCACCAGGGCTGCAGCTATGTCCGCGGCGAAGGTGCGGGACGTACCGCTCGAGCATATTTTTAAAAATCGCAGGGTGGAGTAAAGAAGAAACTTTTTCAAAGTTCTGCAATAAACCTGTTCACACTATGACAAGCTTTGGCCACGCGGTGTTGGGATCACTATAGTCACCTGCTTTGTTTACTATTGATTGCTATAATCAGTTATGTAGTCACTTATATCTTTTATCACTTGTAATGATTCCCTCGGATATAAGGAGGGTTATTATGATGTTCTTTAAACCATTAAAAAATTAATTATGGAAAGAACTAAAATTAGTCTGGTTTCTCATGTATGTATTTACTTAGCCGGACTGTCGTATTGATTAATTCTATGACATAAAAAAACACAGAAAGCTTTAAAATCTGACTTTTACTACTTTTAGAGACCCAACATGGACTCTCAACACCCTCAGCAGCCTTGGATTTCACAAAGCAGTTCGAGGCTTGAAAAGTATCTACAAGCAAACATACTGACTTTTACTACTTTTAGAGAGACCCAACACGGACTCTCAACACCTTGTGAGATTTCATATGATAATATGGGACTAGAAGTAATGGACAATGCCGTATGGAATGAAGAGGAAAAAACTGGATTGGAAGACGTTTTCTGGATACTGACAATTAGTCTTAACATATAACTAATATAAACAAATAACACACATACTAAAATCACAACACGGTTTTATTATCACTATGATTATTATTAATCAAGATTGCTCACTATTGCTAATTAATATCACTAATAATTAATAACTAATGTCTCGTTAATGAATGGAGTTAAATTTAGCGATGGATCTCATTTGGAGATCCTTTTTTTCTAATAATAATTTTTATTTTGTACTTTAAATTATATTCTTTATGTTTAATACTGCTTAGATTTCTAAGTTAATTTTAGATATAGATACCCTTATATGACGATCACCACCACTTTTTTCTTTCCTTTAATATTATACCCCCGTTAAAATATTATTATGGAATAATAATTCCTCAAATCTAGGAGCTGGCCAAGTTAATAACAACAATGCCGGAAGTCCTTAGATGGATAGCCAAGTTAATATGGCTAACACAAACTACAAATACTTTATTTGTAGTTTTTTTCTTTCTTTACACATACTATTAATTTCTTTAACTATTCTTTACTATCCTTTTATATCTATTGTATTTTTCAGTTTGAATGGAGTTACACATTGGACCAATGGAGATATATTCGTGAGGTACATAAAAGAGATTTAAAATTCATCTATTCGGTGTTCGGGTGTAAGGTTAGGTCTACTGCGCTGATCCTTAGACTCTATTGTAGATTCCCACAAACTTAAAATGCAAGACTTAAAAAGAAACACGGGGAATGAGGGGATTAACGTTTTGCAGTTGGAACGTTAAAGGTATTAATGAACCAATAAAGAGAGGAAAAATATTGACACATTTAAAGGCAATTAAAGCTGACGTAATTTATATTCAAGAAACCCACTTAAAAAAAGATGCTGAAAACAGGTTGAAAGCTAAATGGATAGACAAAATATATCATTCTTCTTTTACGCATAAATCAAGAGGTGTAGCAATATTATTTCGTAAAGGTACTTTATTTAAGCATACATCAACTATATCTGATAAAGATGGCAGATACATTATTGTGATAGGAGAAATAAACACAGAAAAAATGATTTTTGTTAATATATATGGACCAAATTTTGATAGCCCTTTGTTTTTTAAGAAAGTACTTAACAATATTCCGGAATTAACACATTATAATTTGATAATTGGAGGAGATTTTAATTGTACATTAGACCCTTACCTAGACAGATCTTCAAAACAAAGAAAAACTAAATCACATTCTAGTGATTTATTAAATGCATATATCCAAACGACTAATATTAAAGATGTTTGGAGAACAGAAAACCCTACTGGTCGAGAATAGTCTTTTTACTCACCAGTACATAAAACTTATTCAAGAATAGATTATTTTCTGGTAGATGCAAAGCTTATCTCACTTACTTACGAACCCAAATATCATAATATTATAATCTCAGATCATGCACCATTAACATTTAAAATTAAAATAAATGGTAAAACAGAAAATTTAGGACAATGGAAACTTAATCCACAAATTAAAAAAAATAAAACCACTCAGGAATATATTATAACTCAAATTAAGATTTTTTTTGAAATAAATGATCAACCAGAAATATCTCGCTCTTTATTATGGGAAACATTTAAAGCATATCTTCGAGGAATTATGATTTCTTCACAAGCATTCCATAATAAAAAGATTCGGAAGGAACAACAGGACTTGGAAAGGGAGATTAAACAATTAGATATACAGAATGCAACAAAACCAGATATAATAATACATAATAAAATTGTAGCATTGAAATATAAATTAAATAAAATATATACTGATCAAGTTTTAAAATTTTATCAACATACTAAACAATTACAGTTTGAATTTGGAGACAAACCCCAAAAATTATTGGCTCGACAATTAAGGAAAATTGAAGCTGAAAAAATTATACATAGGATTAAATCACAAAATGGTGATTTATTAATACAACCTAAAGATATTAATGAAAGATTTATGCAATATTATAAAAATCTATATACTGCTAAAGCGACAGTAAATAAAACAGAAATAGATGCTTTTTAAAAAATATGTAACTTAAAAGGATTGGATTTACAAAATAAAGAACTATTAAATGCTGATATTTCAATAAAAGAAATCCAAGAATCTATTAGATCATTAAAAAATGGTAAAACACCGGGACCGGATGGTATAGGTTCGGAATTTTATAATATTTTTCATGATCATATGGTCCCATATTTGAAATCATTATATGAACAGATATATACACAACAGAAATGACCAGATACGCTGAACGAGTCTATTATAACACTTATACCCAAAATAAATAAAGACTTGGATGAACCAGGATCATATAGAGCAATAGCTCTATTAAATACGGATCAAAAGATTCTAACAAAAATATTAGCACAAAGATTAAGTACAGTTGTCAATGAATTAATTCATCCCGATCAAACAGGATTTATACCTAAAAGATATTCCTCATATAATCTAAGACGGTTATTTAATATTATATATTCGAAAAGAGGTGATAAAAAAGATTTAGTAGTTATCTCGCTGGATGCAGAAAAAGCTTTTGACCAAGTGGAATGGCCTTATTTATTTTCGGTGATGGAAGCTTTCAAGCTCGGTGAGAAGTTTACTACTTGGATTAAATTGTTATATGGAAACCCAACAGCTAGAATAACAACAAACCGTATGTTATCTACTAAATTTAGTTTATCTCAAGGTTGTAGACAAGGCTGCCCTCTATCACCTTTATTGTTCGCGCTAGCAATAGAACCTCTCGCCCAACGGGTGAGATTACATCCGGAAATACATGGATATGATACTAAAGATACTAAGAATAAAATCTCGTTATATGCAGACGATGTATTACTTTATATCACTGAACCGGAAATAAGTATCCAAAATTTGTTAAAACTAATAACGGAATTTGGATTAATCTCAGGATACAGTATCAATTGGAATAAAAGTGAACTTATGCCAATAACGATGAATAATTTACAGATATTACAACAATTTCCTTTCAAGATAACAAATGAAAATATTAAATATCTTGGCATTTTCGTTACAAAAAGATTTGATTCTTTATTTAAATCTAACTTCCCGTTATTACTGAACAAATTAAATAAGAATATTTTATACTGGAAAAGTTTACCTATTTCAATGTTATGTAAAATCAACGCAATAAAAATGATTTTTCTCCCACAATTATTATATTTATCTCAATTAATCCCGATATATCTCCCTAAAAATTTTTTCAAAAAATTAGACTCCCTAGTTACTAACTTTATCTGGGATTATAAGAACCACAGAATAAATAAAAAACACTTATGTAAAGCTAAAATAAATGGGGGATTAGCATTACCAAATTTTATGTTTTATTACTGGGCAGTTAATATCAAAAATATGAATTTTTGGCTAGAAGAAATAGATAACAAACCAAACTGGTTAAAAATGGAAAAAGAAGATTGTTCTCTATTTGAAATTAGTTCTATAATATTTGCTAACACTAACATAGCTAAGAAAATTTATAGTGAAAACCCGATAATAGAAAACGGAATCCGCATTTGGAAACAAATAAAGAAAACATTAAAATTAAAATCTATACCGTTAGGTCTTACCATTGCCAACAATTTTACGTTTAAACCTTCAACGATGGATAAGGCTTTTTTACAATGGAAAAATAAAGGAATTTTAAACATAGGGGATCTTTATAAGGATAGCTCTTTTCTTTCATTTCAAGAGTTACAACAAACTTATGGACTACATAACAATGAATATTTTATATATTTACAAATCAGAAACTATATCTCTGCAAATACACAAGAACTTAGAAATAGAAAGACTGAAATTTTAGATGAATGCTTGAATAAACATCCAAATACAGAAAAAATGATATCATATATTTATAATATTTTATTGGAAAGTGATATCCCATCAACGGAAACACATAGACAGATTTGGGAAAATGAATTAGGTCAAATAATAAGCCCAGAAATATGGGACGAAAGCTTACAACACATACATCAGTGCTCGTTAAATGCTAAACATGCTCTTATACAGTTTAAAATTCTACATAGACTACATTACTCCAAATCTAAATTACATAATATATTTCCAAAATTATCGCCTATATGTGATAAATGTCAAATCTCAGAAGCAAATTTGTCACATTCATTCACTAATTGTATAAAGATTGTAGAATATTGGAACGAAATATTTAAGATAATTTCGAATGTTATTAATATTACTATGATTTCTGATCCAAAGTTAATAATACTTGGAATACTTGAAACGGACCAACTAATTACAATGAACCAAAGAATTTTTATCGACTATTGTCTAATAATTGGGAAAAAATTAATACTAAAATTTTGGAAAGGCCCTGCATCCCCAACAATTAAAATGTGGAATACAGAAATGTCGGAGACACTTCACTTGGAGAGATTGAGGCTTGTCCTTATGGATAGGTTAGATCTCTTCAGAGGGATTTGGTCTCCATATATTAAATATTTACAGGGTCATAACGGTTCGGCGCGAGGACTTGACTGAGGCCTGAATATCTGAATGGATGAAGAAATATATGTAATAAATCATGAATATATCTCCAAGGACGGATTAATAATAGAATATTGACTGGCCTTGAGGGGGATACGACATATATTGCCTGAAGTAGATTCATATTGCCCGAGTCGAAGACGAGGGCAATATATGTCGTATCTCCCGAAAGAGGACAGTCAATATTGTTATTATTACCCATTATCAGACATCTAGAGGAAAATTTTAACATCTCAGCTCGGCGGACTTCCACGTAAAATTTAACCAAAATGGATGCGGCAGTCTTCCTGTCTGCCGTTTGAATATTCTAAATTTCCCACGCAGCGTCACGTTGCCAAGTTCCCGGATGTGAGACCAGGGGAATATAAGACTATATTCCCCGCTGTTTTAACAGGTAAAGTCCATAGGCGTTCGCAAGAAAGGGGAATATAAGAAAATATTCCCCTGTTACCCCTGCTGGCAGTAAAAACGAAGGGAATACAATTTTGTAAAAGCATACCTCAGATGTGTGATATGGGTAATAATAATAGAATATTGACTGGCCTTGAGGGGGATACGACATATATTGCCTGAAGTAGATTCATATTGCCCGAGTCGAAGACGAGGGCAATATATGTCGTATCTCCCGAAAGAGGACAGTCAATATTGTTATTATTACCCATTATCAGACATCTAGAGGAAAATCTGAACATCTCATATGATATGAATGTATCTATACATTTTGCAATATGCATTGCAACATTGTAAAGAAGGGTACTAAAACCATTGCAACATTGTATATAAGGGTACTAAAACAATGTAACATTTATGTTTCATTTATGTAATTTATGTCATTCATTTATGTGACAATGTGAAGGTCGAACTTTTAAAACGGGAACCTTTTCTCGCAAACGGCAGCCATTTTTTTTTTTGAGAATAAATTTTAAATTTCCCACGCAGCGTGACGTTGCCGTCACGCAGCGTCACGTTCCCGGATGTGAGACCAGGGGAATATAAGGTTATATTCCCCGCTGTTTAAACAGGCAAACTCCATAGGGGTTGGCTAGAAAGGGGAATATAAGAAAATATTCCGGTTAGCCCTGCTGGCAGTAAAAATGAAGGGAATATGATTTGGTAAAACCATACCTCAGATGGCTGATATGGGTAATAATGAGTAATATTCCAATCTCCATCAAACTTTCAACATTCTCTTTTCTATTTTCTATTTTTTATTTTTTCTATCCTTAATTAGAAAAAAGTATAGAAACACATTATATTAAATTCTTAATATTAGTGCGAATATAGATATCATTAGTTGTATGAAAATATTATTAATGTTTTGTATTTTTAATTATATAAAATTGTGTAGTTTCAACTATATAATAATTTAGAAATATAAAGTCAATAATAATACAAACACTCTTATTATTATGAAATAATGAATGTTATAGAAGTTCGGTTAATATTGTGTATTATACAATTATAACATGGGGGACTTGTATTTTGAAATCAGAGGAAATATGGATATTATGAGTAGTATGAGTATATTGCTAATATTAGGAATGTACTATACACACTCCCAATTATACAAAATAAATAAATTATACAAAATAAATTATACAAATAATATAAACAGTATCAATTTATCATTAATATTATATATTTTTTATCGTCGTATAAGAGTGTACTTTGTAATTACTTTGTTTCTATAATAAAAAAAATTAAAAAAAGCTTTAAAATCTTCACGTAGTCACTCACGTGACTCCGAAGTAAAATAGTAAGATTAAACGAGAACTTACCAGTTCGAAGTTTGATCGTTATTTTATGAGGAGTTACGATGAGGGATTACGTGCCCTCCACTCCCACTCTCATAAAATAAATGATCATCTGGTAGTTCTAAGTCTATTATGAGCCTTACTATGTTACTTCGGCTATTTGGTGTTCTGTGTTTTTCATGCCGCTGCTTTGAAGTATGCCGTTTGCCAGCGCCAGGCGGGCTCTTCACGTAATCCCTCATCGTAACTCCTCATAAAATAACGATCAAACTTCGAACTGGTAAGTTCTCGTTTAATCTTACTATTAAATTGTCATCCTCGTGCGCATGTCAAAAGGTTTACAATTGAACATCAAGAGGATCCTCTTCTTGGAAATGGTTATTGCCTGGCATTTATGTGACAGGTAACAATCATATCACTTCTCGGCCCAAACCAAAATGGTGGCCAGGTCTTGCCCTTGATAGATGTGATTTAATTCACTACATGGAGCGTTACATACATATCAAGAACAAATGCGTGTAGGAATGAACTGCAGATGCTGGTCTACATCAAATGATGGAGCAACTCAACTGGACAGGCAGCAACTCTGGAGATAAGGAATGGGTGACGTTAAGAAGGGTCTCGATCCAATACATCACCCATTCCTTCTCTCCAGAGATGCTGCCTGTCCCACTGAGTTACTCCAGCATCTTGTGTCTATATTAAAATCAATAATACTGTTCCTTGACCTTAACGGTTCAAATTCATTTTAAATGCATCGTCGGGTTGGCAACTTTTGTTTAATGTTAGTTTGGGTTGCCATCTTAATCTTGCAATAGTATCATCACTAAACATTGACACCGCTAAGTCTTGAAATTGATGGCAGTGTTGTAAATATAACGGTTGTATCAGATGTTCAGGATCAGAAACTAATCCTCTCTGCATGCATGGGATCCATATCCCTGCATAACTATATGCCTATCCAAAAGCCACTACAAAAGCCATTCACCACCACTGCGGGCAGTGTGTTGCAGGCAGTCACTGCCCTCTGTGTTTAAAAAAAGGTTGCCCACACATCATCTTTAAACTTTGCCCCTCTCACCTTAAAGCTATGCACTCTTGTCTTTGATATTTCCACCCTGGGGGAAAAGGTTCTGACTGTAACAGCCTATTGGACTTTATGTTTATTTATGTGTGTATATATGGTCTATGGTTATATAGACACACTGAACTGTTCTGTATTTTGTTTACAATATTCTGTTGTGCTGCAGCAAGCAAGAATTTCATTGTCCTATCTGGGACACATGACAATAAACTCTCTTGACTCTGTGCCTCTCATAATTTTATATACTTCACTTAGGGTCTCCCCACAACGTCCAATGCTCCGAAGAAAATTATCAAAGTTTGTTCTACCTCACACTATCAGTAATACTCTCTCATCCAGTCAGCATTCTGGTAGAATACGGAGTGCTTCTACTTCCTGACATATTCTCAGCAGGCAAAGTACAAAATAAAAGTAAACAACTTGCCTAATAAGAGACATAGATACATAGAGAATAAAGATAAATAGTTTTAATGAATTAGGACTTGGGCTTTAGAATTTATAGCTATTGCAGGACTCATTGCAACAATAACTGAGATGAGCAAATTGCCGAATGATAGATTGGATAGATAGGTTGGATAGACCAGGCTTATATCCTTGCGATCAGAAGGGAAGTGATTTTATTGGCAGGTTATTCTTTTCCCTTCATTCTCCGGCCTTCTCTCCATAACCCTTACGAATCAAGAACTTATCAATCACTATCTTAAAAAATATCCATTAATTTGGCCTCCATAGCCTTTTGTGGCAACGAATCCCACAGATTCACCACCCTCTTACTAAATAAATTCCTCCTCATTTCCTTTCTAAAGGTCCGTCCTTTTATCCCGAGGCTAAAAGCTACTTGTAGAATGTCAAATCCAAGGGGCACGTTTCAAAATAACCAGTCACCACATTGGACACAGAAATGAGATCAAAACACTTCTCTTCTCAAAGGTCTGAGTGGCTAAAGAAGTTTCTTCCTGAAAGGATTGTGGAAGCAAAGGTTTTGAATATTTTTAAAGCAAGGTTAGACAGATTCTTGAGATCATAGGCTTAAGGTGAGAGGGATGAAATTTAAGAGGGACCTCAGAGCCAACTTTTTCTACTGAGGAGGTTAATCCATATCTGGAACAAGCTGTCAAATGAAGCTATGGAAGCAAATACATTCATAATTTCCAGAAGACATTTGGACAAGTATGTGGATAGAAAGGGCCTGATGCAGGCTAATGAGACTAGTCAGAAATACCAACTGTTAGCATAGACATATGATTCCAGTCGAGCATTTTGTGGTCCGACATGTTTAAAATCTGTACTCTATAGATCTATACTAACCAGCTAAGGCCCAACAATGATCTAATCTCATCCAAGATGTGTACCAATCTGTGGTTAATTAACCTACCAGTGCAACTTCTGTAATCGCAGCCAATAATAATCTGTTAGAAAGTTTAGAAATGACTGATATTACTGAAAGGGTTGTACAAAATATGGATAGATAAAACAAGTTAGATGAAATTTAAGTCAGAAAGCACAAAAAACAAACACAACTTGCTTATTCCATGTGTAAGAAGGAACTGCAGATGCTGGTTTGAACCGAAGACAGGCACAAAAAGCTGAAGTAATTCAGTGGGACAGACAGCATCTCCGGAGAGAAGGAATGGGCGACGGTTTGGGTCGAGTGTCCCGACCGGAAACATCACCAAATTCCTTCTCTCCAGAGATGCTGCCTGTCCCGCTGAGTTACTCCAGCTTTTTGTGTCTACCTTCTTGCTTATTCCATCATTAAAGCTGAAATAGTCTTGCTGAAGTGAAGGATTAGAAGCCCTAATGTGCCTACCTCAAACCGTCAAACCACACTCAGTAAGGCCCCGGAATATTGATCTAAAACACAAAGTGCTGGAGTAACTCAGCAGGTCAGGCAGCATCTCTGGAGAACGTGGATAGGTGATGCTTTGGGTTAGGACACTGCTTCAGATTCAAAAGGCACAAGTGCCAGTCTGAAGAAATGGCCCAATCTAAAATACGGCCTATCCATTCCTTCTACAGAGACTGCCTGACTCAGAGTTACTTCAGCACTTTGTGTTTGCGCAAGATTCTAGCATCTGCAGATCATTGTGCCACCAGAATATTGATGTACCAAATCAATCGTGAATGCCACAGGTCTGAAGTCTTAATCAAATAATAATGGTTTGCCCAGGCAACACTTTGAATATCAAGTGCAGTTCTGGTCATATGCACATATGTCCAAGTCTAGGAGAATGTGTGTTCGATATTAGAAGAAAGTTTGGAGAAATTTGGGTTTCTTAGCCGGGATCAAAAAGGTATGAAAGATGGTTTTAACTCTTACCTTGTTGGTGCAACCTGTATTTATACAGATTATAGAATAGGAACAAAGGAGTGAGACAAATTACTCCTTTCAAAAGTCAGGCAGGGACATGATGAGCCAAATAGACACCTCAAATGTTGTATCATTCAATGATCATGTATCTCACTAGTCATTATCCTGTGCCATGAATTTTCTGAATAAGTTGTAACCTGTGTGCAAGCCTTCATCTAGATTACAGCTGATTCATTCGGTATTTTTTAAACTTGAATTTTGGGTCAATGGTTGTATTATTATTATGCCTATTATTTATTTCAGTTGGACATTTCTGCAGTCTCTCACATATATAATTATCTTGGTTTCTGAAAACAGTGTGTTCTCAAGAGCTTTTAAAGTCAGTCTAAATGCAACAGCAAAACATTGGATCCTGATTCAATTTAACATTGTAAAAACTCAGCATGGCACCATGTTAAACTGGACACTGCCTTACTGAGAACAATTTATAATACTCTAGTAGACACATGGTTAATATCCTTTCAATATTTACATCATAGAGTCATGATAGATTCATATCACACATAAACATGCCATCAGATTTTAATTCTTGAGCGCAAAACCAGTTCATCAACCTTCACTCTAGTATGACTGCACTCCCTTTCCTAATCGGGGTCATTCAATGAAAACTGAAACCCTGCTGACGTAAATTGCCTTTGTTGGAATCGCTGTCTGCAACCAAAGGATTTATGACTGAAACTATGCATCCAAGGAAATCCTGAGACTGCTGTCCATGTCATTGTTGAATGACAGTTAACAATCACATATACGTAAAATAGGGGTCATTTAGAAATCAGATCCAAACATTGTGAAGGAAGGAATTGCAGATGCTGGTTTAAATCGAAGATAGACACAAAATGTTGGGGGACAAGCAGCATCTCTGGAGAAAAGGAATGGGTGATGTTTCGGATCGAGACCCTTCTTCAGACTGAAAACATCATCAACAGTTATAAAGCCTTTTTACATCAAATTTAAATCCAACTGTAGATAGACACAAAATGCTGGAGTAACTCAGCGGGTCAGTCAACATAGAAACATAGAAAATAGGTGTGTGAGGACACCATTCGGCCCTTCGAGCCAGCACTGCCATTCATTGTGATCATGTCTGATCATCCCCAATCAATAACCCGTGCCTGCCTTCTCCCCATATCCCTTGATTCCACTAGCCCCTAGAGCTATAACTAACTCTCTCTTAAATCCATCATGTGACTTGGCCTCCATTGCCCTCTGTGGTAGGGAATTCCACAAATTCTGGGTGAAAAAGTTTTTTCTCACTTCAGCCTTAAATGGTTTCCCCTTTATTCTAAGACAGTGGCCCCTCGTTCTGGACTCGCCCAACATTGGGAACATTTTTCCTGCATCTAGCTTGTCCAGTCCTTTTATAACTTTATATGTTTCTATAAGATTCCCCCTCATCCTTCTAAACTCAAGTGAATACAAGCCAAGTCTTTTCAATCTTTCCTCATATGACTGTCCCGCCATCCCAGGGATCAATCTCGTGAACCTACGCTGCACTGCCTCAATCACAAGGATGTCCTCCCACAAATTAGGAGACCAAAACTGTACACAATACTCCAGATGTGGTCTCACCAGAGCCCTATACAACTGCAGAAGAACTTCTTTACTCCTATACTGACATCTCCGGACAAAAGGAAAAGATGATGATTTGGGTCGTAACCCTTCTTCAATTAGAAGAAGGGTTCTAACCCGAAACATTACCTATTCCTTTTTCGCCAGAGATGCTGCCTGATCTACCGAGTTACTCCAGCATTTTGCGTCCATCTTCGATATAAACCAGCAGCTACAGTTCCTTCCATATTGATCCTACTGTCTTTAATTAGTAGAAAATAACAAAATTAAATGCCACTAAAGACAAAGATTAAACCATACTTGGATCTTTGAAAATGTATCTTATCTGAAATGGTTCACAACTTATTGTTCAAGCAAACATATTTTCTGCGTCAATTTTAACTACACCTATTAGGCAGAATGGACAAGGTGGTTAAAATTGTATGAAACTTTTATAGTTGCATTTCCTATGAGAAACATGGATCATCCAACCGAATAGAGAAATAAAGATAAATTTGTTAGACATGTTCAAAGTGTCAGAGTGAATAAACGGCTCCCGTGTCGTAGGTGTCAGTAACCGTAGGGTGCAAGGCACTAACTAGGTGGATGGCGAAAGAATCAAGGTAGGTCATTCAATGATAAAAGCAAACCTATCCTGCAGTAAAATGCTTCTGGTAAAATCACGGACAACTAAAGGATTTCTGTGTTAAACCCGTATGGAAAGCTCAAAATTGCTGCAAGATGGTCTAACAACAGGGTCGGACAACAGCGTACACTTTTAATCATACACTTTTCCAATGCAACCCAAGGTGCGTGCATTGGTTATAAGGTCATAAGTGATAGGAGTAGACTCTCCAGTACATTGGAGTAGTCTACTCCGTCATTCAATCATGGCTAATCTATCTCTCCCTCCGAACCCCATTCTTCTGTCTTCTCCTCATAACCCCCCGTCACGGTACTAATCAAAAATCTATCTATCTCTGCCTTATAAATATCCTCTGAAAGATCCATGGGCAGGCAGTTATCAAGTATTCTATATCTGTGCACAGTAAATGGCTCAATTGTGATCATGTATTGTCCCTCTGCTGACCGGTTAGCACGCAACAAAAGCTTTTCACTGTACCTCGGTACACGTGACAATAAACTGAACTCGAACTTAATTTAACTAAACTAAACACAGTTGAAAAACGCCTCAGATCACATGGGCTGGGCATAACAGTTCAGAAACGGTCCAATGATAGAATACCAAACCAGCTACTTTATAAAGAGCTGAGAGAAGGCAAACAATCACATGGTGGACAGAAAGAGATATCCAAAGGCTCTCTTAGACCGAAGAGGGAACAAGCACTGGATTATCCTGTGTGAAAATGCACACCTTCACATTCAGGGCCAGTTTCTTCCCAGCTAATATCGGGCAACTGAACCATCCTACCACAATAAACTAAACTAAAAAAAGAATGAGAACAGAGCACAGGAACATCACATCGGCCCACAATGTCTGTGCCGAACATGACGCCAAGTTAAACTAATCTCCTTGCCTGACGAATGTCCCACCATTCCCTGCATAAAGCGCCATGGAACCGTATCCATGTGCCTATACAAAGCTTTTTAAATGGCACTTTCGAATCTGCCTCCACCGTTACCCTTGGCTGTGCGTTCCAGGCACCCACTACTCTGTGTGAAAAAATACTTGCCCCTCTCACCTTAAAGCTATGCCCTTTGGTCTTTGATATTTCCACCGTGGGAAGAAAAGGTTCCGACTATCGACCCTATCCTAACACTCTATCAAGTCTCCCCTCAGCCTCCAGAGGTCATGAATTAGGTCGTGAAAGTGGGACAGGCCCTTTACCTCCATCCTTCGTACAGCCAATTTTCATTCAAGCCAAAACAGCTTCAGTTATGGAAGCATCCAATTCATCCTTTATATAGAACAGTAACAGCAACCTTGATCAAAACCAGAATTTGACAGCCAGTAATATTCAGAAACTGTTCCTAATACTTAAGACATGTCTTCATGGATGTAGCACATCATTAATCCAATTGACAACCTCTGCCCAACAGAAGTTTGAAGGAAAGGATTTATATTTATTTATTTATTTATTATTTTTTTATTTATTAGCAGCAATGTACATTACAGTAATATAAGCCAAAAATAACATAATACATTTCATGTAACACTTCTTGTTTTAAACTTTAAGAAGAAGAAAAATAGAGAAAGGTAGATAACATAGTAAGTGCGTGAGAGAGTGATCAGGAAAAACCCGTAGCAGCGTAAAACACAAAGACTTAAAAAAAAGGAAAAGAGAAAAATAGAAAACAGAAAATATAAGAAAGTAAAATAAGATAAAAGGGATGTACCTACTTCGTATCTTTACACACCCCTCACCGGGTCCTGAAACTTTATTTTCAAAGTTATGTTGCACCCTATGCTTGTAATAAGTCGATAAATGGAGACCAAATCTTTTGGAAATGGTCTGATTTGCCTGGAAAGGAATTTCTATTACACAACATTTTTTGTCCAAATCTCACTCCTGGCTTTATGAACGACACCACCAGAGAAAATAATTTCCTTGTGTACCTTAATAGGAATGGGTAACGTTTCTTCAGACTTCACCCGAAACATCACCCATTCCTCCACATTCTTCACAATCTAAATTTTTGTCCCCGAGCGAGACTCTGAAGCACGCGCTGAGATAGTGATCGCTGATGTGATCATCCATTCCTCCACATTTTATGTCAATCTTGGGCATAACCCAGCATCTGCAGTACCTTCCTACACATCAGGAACTCTATCTCACTACGTGTTTCAAAGTCTTGCTCGGTGACAAATGTTTAGATTGTGAAGAAAGCAAGACGGGGGAAGGTGGTAGCAAATTGAAGAACAGGGCGAAAGTGAAGGACAATGGGAGAGAAGATCAGGAAAGGGTTCAGGGGAGTCGAAGGACATCAGCAGCAGGGATTGTCACTACAAATGGAAAGTTTAAAGTGACACTTTCCCAGAGGAAGAGAAATGCCTGGTTGCATTCAGGGTATAGTTTGCCTTAGCTCGTGTCTCATGATCAAATTACTGCTCAGTCCCTTAAATGCTCTTGAGAAACAAACTCAATGAGAATAATCACCAGACCAGCAGGGCGATACTTCTGTTCATCAAGGAAACAGTTTACTGGCAGCATGATGGCCCAGCGGTAGAATTGCTGCCATACAGCACCAGAGACCAGAGTTCGATCCTGACTATGGTTATCGGAGTTTGTACATTCTACATGGGTTTTCTCCGTATGCTCCTGTTTCCTCCCACACTCCATTGACTTACAGGTTTGCAGGCTAATTGGCTTGGTATAATTATAAATTGTTGTCTGAGTGAGAGTGAGAGAGTGTGTGTGTGTAGGGTAGTTCCAGTGTGCAGGCGTCACTGGTCGGCACGGACTTGGCGGGCCGAAGGGCCTGTTTCCATGCCGTCTCTCTGTACTAAACTTTGAAAAAAAGCACTACGTGGAAGGGACAAACTTAAAGGTGACTTGATTGTAAGGAATTTAAACAAAACCTCTGAAATACAATTTAAAAACAGCATAATCTTTCCAAACTAAATATTTTACATCGATTTTTATGCTGAATTATACAACAATTTGAAATGTCTAGACTAGATTGTGTTACATGAGGAAATAAATTCTGCTGTTAATGGAGTGATGAATTATCACTGTAAAAAGGAACTACCCCATAAATAGTGGATGCATCTAGCTCTCACTGCGATTCTTCCAATTCAACTATGACCCAACCAGAATCTTGCACTGAAGAACAAGGACATTTAAATATATAACTTCTGAAGGCTTTGGAAAAAAATCCATGTAACTAAATTTCTATAGATTTATTGTGTAGGACGGAACTGCAGATGCTGGTTTCCACTAAAGATAGACACAATGCTGGAGTAACTCAGCGGAACAGGCAGAGAGAAGGAACAGGTGATGTTTTGGGTCAGATCTATTACCGCATTCCAAAAATGTTTCTACAAGCAGTTTGCTTCTTTTCACACAACAATTCTATTCTGCGTTTAACATAATAATCATAATCATTTTTCAAACTGTAACAATATAAATGAAACCTTCTGTTCTCACCTGTCTGACTAAAAGAATAGACAAGACAGGACAATGCAAGGAGGCATCGTCTCATTACACTTAAAACAGGTTGAGCTTGTGATTTGAGAAGGAGAAGGTTAAATCGGAAGTGGCAGGGATGCAGTTGAACAAAGGGGACTATGAAGGCATGAGAGGGGAGCTGGCCAAGGTAGAGTGGAAAGGGATCCTAGCAGGACCAGGTGGAACAGCAATGGCAGGAATTTCTGGGCATAATCCGGAAGACGAAGGATCATTTCATTTCAAAAAGGAAGAGATTCTAAGGGGAGTAGGAGGCAACCGTGGCTGACAAGAGAATTTAGGAATAGAATAAAACTAAAAGAAAAGAGTAGCCGGAAGCCAGTGGATTGGGAAACTTTCATAGGACAACAAAAGGAAACAAATCGGGCAATACGGGCTGAAAAGATGAAGTGCGAGGGGAAGCTGGCCAGGAACATAAAAAAAAGGACAGTAAAAGCTTCTTTAAATATGTTAAGGGAAAAAGCAAAGTCAAATGTGCGTCCCTTGAAGGCAGACACGGGTTAAATTATTATGGGGAACAAGGAAATGGCAGAAGAGTTGACAAAAAAGTCAAAGTGTCCTTTATTGTCATTCAGACCTTTCGGTCTGAACGAAATTTTGTTGCCTTGCAGTCATATATATAATAAAAAAACAAAAGACACAATAAACTCAAATTTAACATCCACCACAGTGCGTTCACCAGGCACCTCCTCACTGTGATGGAAGGCAAAAGTCTTACAGTTTTTGTCTCTTCCTTCCTTGTTCTCCCACTGCGCTGAGGCGATCCAGGCCTCCGATGTTGTCGTCCACTGGGCCCGCGGCCGAGCCTCCGAAGTCGGGCCGCCGCCGGAACGCCGGCACACCGCCACAGCTCTGAAGTCGGGTCGCCGCCAGAACACTGCCACAGCTCCAAAGTCGGGTCCGCCCTTGGAACGCTGGAACGCCGCCACCGCTCCGAATTTGGGCGGAGAAAACACACGCAGGTCACATGGAGAATGTACAAACTCCGTTCAGACAAGCATCCGCAGTCAGGATTGATCCCGGCTCTCTGGCGCTGAGAGGCAGCAACGCTAACGCTGTGCCACCCTTCGCTTGAATAACAAACGTGGAACCAACCAAGAGCAGTTGTGTCAAGTTCCTCAATAAGCAGGATGTCCTGAAGGAGAATGGTGCAGTTAGCTGTGTCGAACATTGCAGATGGTGGGAAGGATGAGTCGATTTTGATGTAGTCATCAAAATCAATGTCACTTCCGACTTCGGTTATTTTAGTGTTTGGGGAGACAAGAGACACCAAAATCTGGAGACCACAAGTTAAAGGGTTCCGGAGGGCAAATAAAAATTGTTTATAGGAACGCATCAAGAACGGCAGATGCTGGTATATACAAAAGTTAGACACACAGTTCTGGAGTGCCTCAGCAGGTCAGACAGCATCTCTGGAGAAAAAGAATGGGTGATGTTTCAAGTCGGAACCCTTCTTCGCACGCTGTTGAATTCAATGATCCGAATGTAAACCAGAAGATGATCAAATAAAAGAGTGCTGCAAGTAGTTTCTATAGTGTGTTCTGAACAACCATATCAGTATGTTTCCAGTCAAACATGAGCCTGTATCAGTGCTAGTGTCTAGGAAACTGATATTATATCACTTAAAGTAAAGGAAATAATAGACAAAATAAGCTAATGAAGAGCTAATTTTAGTTTAGTTTAGAGATACAGCACAGAAACAGGCTCTTCAGCCAACTGAGTCCGCGCCGACCAGCGTTCACCGTACAATTAGACTATCCTAAACAAACTGGGACATTTTACAATTATACTAAACCAATTAACCTACAAACCTGCACATCTTAGAAGTGTGGAAGAAAACCGGAGCTTCCCGTACAAACTCCGTACAGACAGCAACCGCAGTCAGGATTGAACCTGGGTCTCTGCCGCTGAGAGGCAGAAATCCATCTGCTGTGCCACCGTGCCCCCCTAATATTAATGATTTGATAATAAATCTGGTGTGGCTGAGCTGTGCTGAAAGCTTGGTAGAGTGAATATTTTATAACAAATAGAGATTCATTCGAATCATGGAGGAAGGAAAATTGAGATGGGAAGACAAGGGCTGACCATGAATGACCTCAAAGAAAAATCAGAAGCGGAGAAAGATAATGTGCTCAATGGGAGGTTTATTAACAAGGGAGGCAGATTACAGAGTGGGGACACAAAAGGCTGGAGAAACTCAGCGGGTGCAGCAGCATCTAAGGAGCGAAGGAGATAGGCGACGTTTCGGGTCGAGACCCTTCTTCAGAGTGGTTGACGCGAGATGGGGAGGGATCAGGAAGGCAAGGCAAATTTATTTATATAGCACCATCGTACAAGCAGCAATTCATAGTGCTTTACAAAAGAAACAAAAGAATAACATAATAAAAAGACAGCAGAACAACCTTACAAGACAAGACAACAAAATAGCCAATAATCAAAAATTACAGAACAAGCAATAAGACAAATGCATGAATAGTAAAACAAAGTCACTAAAACAATAAAACGATTTTAAAAGCACATAAAAGGGATAAGATTAGAAGGTTAAGATTACCTGCATGTTGGGTTATGGAAAAACTACAGTAAACAACAGTGTTTTTAGGCTTGATTTAAATGAGCTTATTGTGTGTACACACCTCAGGTGTTCAGCGAGCTTGTTCCACAGGTATGGAGCATAAAAACTGAACGCTGCTTCAGCCTTTTTAGTTCCGACCCTGTGGAACTAAAACTAAGGATAGCAACATTTTGCTTCAGGAATGGAGCTGTACAAATTCAAGTTGTAGTGTATAATAATAATCATCCCAAACTGCTATCAATTCGACTCTGTGACAAACTACCCAAACCATCCAAAACCACTATCTTTTCTCACTCTCAAAGAAACTGAAGGAGATGCAGTAATTTAAACTGACAAAGTATTTAAGCACAGGACAGGCAGCATCTCTGGAGAGAAGGAATGGGTGATGTTTCGGGTCGAGACCTTTCTTCACACCAGAGTCAGGGGAAAGGGAAACGAGAGATATAGTGTGTATAGTACAATCTTAACTACAACCCAACACCAAACAACCATGGACTTGCACCTTGTATCACAGAGACTGTTGTACTACATACAATGGCAATACGGGGAGAATAGATGAACTACGAAGGCAAGCTAGTTAATAACATAAAAGAGGATAGCAAGAGTTTCTTCAGTTATATAAAGAGTAAGAAAGAGGCAAGAGGGGACGTTGGACCCCTGGAAACTGTTGCAGAAGTGATAATGGGGAATAAAGAAATGGCAGAGGAGTTGAATACCTTTTTGCATCAGTCTTCACAGTGGAAGACACCAGCATTGTGCCTGAAATTCAAGAGAGTCAGCGGGTGGAAGTTAGTGTAGTGGCTATTACTATGGAGAAGGTGCTTGGGAAGCTGAAAGGGCTGAAGGTGGATAGGTCACCTGGACCACCGGACGGGCTGCACCCCACGGTTCTGAAAGAGGTGGCTTTAGAGATTGTGGAGATATTGACAGTGATATATATTTCACGAATCTAATGATTCAGGAGTGGTTCCAGAAGATTGGAAAATTGCCAATATTACACGGCAACACAAGAAGGGAGCAAAACAGAATAGTGAGAACTATAAGCCAGTTAGTCTGACTTTGGTGGCTGGTAAGATTTTAGTCCATTATAACAGACGAGGTATTAGAAGTTCACAATAAAATAGGCCAAATTCAGCATGGTTTTAAGAAGGGGAGGTCTTGCCTGTCAAATTTGCTGGAATTCTTTGGAGTAAATAGAAGAATCAGTAGATGTTGTTTACCTAGATTTTCAGAATGCCTCTAATAAAATGCCACCCATTAGGCTGCTGAGGAAGATGAGAGCCCACTGTATCAAAGGGCAGATACTAGCATGGATAGCAGGTTGGCTGGATGGCAGACGGCAAAGAGTGGCAATAAAGGGGGCTTTTTCTGGTTGGCTGCCGGTGACTAGCAGAGTTCCGCAGGGCTCGGTGTTGGGGCCGATACTCTTAACGTTGTATATTATATTAATGATTTGGATGAGGGGATTGAAGGCTTTGTGGCAAAGTTTGTGGTGGGGCAGGTACTGTAGGGAAAGATGGGACACTGCAGAAGGACTTGGCTAGGTTAGGAGAGTGGGCAGAGAAGTGGCAGATGGAATATAGTATAGCAAAGTGTGGAATCATGCATTTTGGTAGTTGGTATAGGCATAGATTATTTTCTAAATGCGGAGAGAATCCAAACATCAGAGGTGCAAAGGGACTAGGGAGAGCTGCTGCAGTATTTCCAAAAAGTTAATCTGCAAGTTGAATTGGTAATAGAGAAAGCAAACGCAATACTAGCATTTATTTCAAGAGGGCTTGTATACAAAAACAAGGATGTAATGCTGAGGCTCTATAAGGCGCTGGTCAGGCCGCATTTGGAATATTTTGAGTAATTGTGGGCCCCATATCTGAGGAAGGATGTGTTGGCTCTGGAGAGGCTCCAGAGAAGATTTACAAGAATGATCCCAGGAATGAGTAGGTTCACATGAGTAGGAATATGATGAGCGTTTGTCGGCACTGGGCCTATATTCGCTGGAATTTAGAAGAATGAGGGGGGACCTCATTGAAATGTACAGAATAGTGAAAGGCTTGGATAGAGTGGATGTGGAGCGGATATTTCCACTAGGAGGAGAGTCTAGGACTAGAGGTCATAGCCTCAGAATTAAAGGTCTTTTAAGGAGATGAGAGGGAACTTAAGAAGGAGATGAGGGGGAATTTCTTTAGTCAGAGGGTTGAATTTTGTGCCACAGAAGGCTATGGAGGCCAAGTCAGTGGATATATTTAAGGCAGAGATAGATAGATTCTTGATTAGTACAGGTTTCAGGGGTTATGGGGAAAAGGCAGGAGAATGGGTTAGGAGGGAGAGATAGATCAGCCATGATTGAATGGCGGAGTAGACTTGACGGGCCGAATGGCCTAATTCTGCCCCATCACATGATCTTATGATACTTTAGCTTAGACTGTTAAGATCTAGTTACCTAGTACAACTGAGAATTCATTGTATTAATGTCTGTTGTGTATTTGTGTTGTTGCATTAATGTGCCTGTAAAGTTGCAGCAAGTAAGAATGCATATAACAATTAAACTATTGATTATTGAGATTTCCCCTGATCTTCAACAGCTTTGGTAAATGTCAATATTCAAAAGGGGCCAGTGTGTCCTTGCAGTGCAGGTAGGTTGAACAAGCCAAACTGCTGGTGGTATTTACACGTACGAAGTTGAAGCTCTTGACCATCTTCACTTCTAGCAACCACACTACTTTGAATGCATCGCCTTAATCTAATATAGGTTGTGGTCACAAGGTCTGTTTCTCATTTGCTTTCAAATACAAAATATTTCCCCTGTGTGCAAATTGTTCACCAGTTTTAATAAAACTATTCGTAGTCGTTAAATGGAGATAAAGAACTGCCGATGCTGGTTAATACACAAAAGGACACAAAGTGCTGTATCAACTCAGCAGGTCAGGCAGCACCTCTGGAGAACACCGATCGGCAATGTTTTGGGTCTCGAGCTGAAATGTCGCCTATCCATGTTCTCCACAGATGCTGCCTGACTGCTGAGTTACTCCAACACTTAGTGTCCTTTCACAATCACTAAATATTATGCTTTAGAAATTGCTGCGTGGGTTTCATTAAAAATATGGGATAAGAGATTTTTCTTGCACAATGCAGGTGTGGATTCAATGAGCCAAATGATCTCCCCATGTGTTGGATTATAATACAAGGTCCTAGAAACACCTGGCAGGATACATTTTGATTTGTTTCATCAATATCACAAACAAGGGAACATAACTACAAAAGGGGGGCAGCCATGTAGACATTTCTTCTCTCAAGGTGACAAATCTTCAGAATGCTTTGCCCCCAAGGGTGCTGGAGGTAAAGTCATTAGATATATTTTTAGGCAGAGATGGAGAAATATTGCAAAAATCAAAGAATTGAAGGTAAAGGAGAATGGCACAGAAAACGAGTTGAGGCCAGGGTGGATCAGCCATGATCATATTGAATGGTGGAACATGCTTACTCCTGCTCACATTATATTGGAACCATTAATGACATTGACTTTCACCTCGCATATCAAAATTTTAATCTGATGCATACAGAAATGACAATATGCAGATTTGCATCCTGCCAGATGGATATTAGTTTATGTTATATAATGATCATGCAGGAAAATAGTTTTGGTTGTATTAATCTAATTTCTAATGACCTTAGAATTCTAATGTCACTAGTAGAACCAGATAAACATCTGAAACACTTTGACTGAAACCATCAATTTAAAATGACTTAAGAAAAAAATTGAGAAAGGAATATACACCTTTGGACTGGGGTGCGGGGAACGGGAGCAGAGAAGAGACAACATTCACAAATCCTTTTTGTAAAACGCCTGGTTGTTAAAAGAACATAAATTAATTATATCAAGTAAAGGGGTTAAAGGATTTATAAACTACCCACAAATTATCCATTAATCTGAATAAGGCTTTAGCAGACTGCAGTAGATGATCTTGATCAACTGATTGGTGCAGCCGGGAAATATCAAATGAATTAAAAAATAAATAAGTTTCAAGTATGCAAAATAAGCAACAGTTGGTGTTCAGATAAAAGAAAGGCATCGTAGTTAATGGAAATAGCACTGACTAGCACATTGACGCAATTATAAATGGAAATATTGAACAGCACATTGATGCAATCTTAAAGAAAGCCCATCACGCCTCTACTTCGTTTGAAGATCGAGGCGATTCAGTATGTCAACAAATACTCTCTTGAACTTCTGCGAGTGCACAGTCGAGCGCACATAGACTGGTTGCATCACTGCCTGTTTTGACAAAGAAGACTGCAGAAAGTGGTGGACACTGTCCCGGTCCATCGCAGGTACTGACCTTCCCACCATTGAAGGGATCTACAGAGGTCGCTGCCTCAAAAAGGCAGCCAGCATCATCAGAGACCCAAATCAGCCTGGCCATGCTCTCATTTCACTCCTGCCATCGGATAGAAGGTATGGGAGCCTGAAAATGGTAACATCCAGGTTCAGGAGCAGCTTCTTCCCTGCCCTTGGTAAACACAACCCTTGGTAAACATCAAGCTATTAAACATTACAAATAAGCTCCGAACTACATGGACCTCCTCCAATTTGCGTTTAGCATCACTCTGACAATGGAGGAGGCCTAGGACAAAAAAGTCAGTGTGAGAATGGGAAGGAGAATTAAAGTGTTCAGCAACTGGGAGATCAGGTAGTTCCAGGCAGACAGAGAAAAAGTGTTCATCAAAGCGATCACCCAGTCTGCGTTTGGTCTCACCAATGTATAAGAGCCCACAACTTCAACAACGGATACAGTAGATGAGGTTGGAGAAGGTGCAAGGAGAACATGGATAGGTGAAGTTTCACAGAGTGCTGGAGTAACTCAGTGGGTCAGGCAGCACCTGTGGAGAACATGGATAGGTGACGTTTCACAGAGTGCTGGAGTAACTCAGTGGGTCAGGCAGCATCTGTGGAGAACATGGATAGGTGTCGTTCCAAAGCGGGACCCCTATTCAGTCTGAAGAACGTCACATTCATGCAGCACAGAAAAAGGCCCTTGAGCCCAGCTCGTCAGGCTGCCCAAGATGTCCAGCTCAGCTTGTCCCAATTGTGTACATTTGACCCATATCCCGTTAAATCTTTCATATTCAGGTATCTAGGCAAATGTCTTTTAAATATTATCGTACCTGCCTCAGCCATTTCGTCTGGCCTTGCTCTATATTCACACCACCGTGCGAAAAAGGTTACCCCTGGTGTTCCTTTTAAATCTTTCCTCTCTCATAAACCTATGCCCTATAGTTCTCAATTCCCCAACCCCAGAAATAAGACAGCGTGCATTCACATTAACTATGTAGGAAGGAACTGCAGATGCTGGTTTCAAATAAAGATAGACATGAAATGCCGGAATAACTCACAGGCAGGCATTTCTGGAGAGAAGGAATGGGCGACATTTCGGGTCGAGACTCCTTCTTCAGACTGACCTTAACTATGCTGGAATACTGGTCTGCAGCTTGGGAACATGTTTAAATTACTTACTACGAGAGAAGGATTGATTTTAAATAACTGATATGCAGTCAGTCCCTTGAGAGAAAGTGAATGTAATGCTTGATGCATGTGCAGTCAATTATGGAAATGAGCCAAAAGGCAAAAAAAAAATGTATTGAACTAAATTTAGGTGACCATATATATTTAATAAGTGTAGGAAGGAACTGCAGATACTAGTTTACATCGAAGATAAACACAAAATGCTGGAGTAACGCACGGGACAGGCAGCATCTCTGGATAGAAGGAATGGAGAGACAAAGGCAAAAAGCCAAGTTTTGTCAGAGCATTTCAGTATTCTAGTACCTCAAAATCAGTATTTTGCAGAGGTATTCAGTATTTTTACACGGTGTCATTTTTTAATTGTGCAGTCATACCCATGTAAGAATACAAGAATGCATAACGTTGCTACCAATTGACATGTCTTCCACACATCTTACTTGACAGTGCATTCATTGCCATCTCTTTGTATACTGCTGTTTGAACGGCTGCTTCCTGCTTTTAGCACCAGATGATGATGTGGAAGCCATTTTGGAAGCCTCCCTCTCCCTCCTTCCTCTCTTTCCCTCCCTCCTCCCCCCTTCCTTTTTTTCTCCCTCCCCGAACAATCTGCGACCCATAGCACTGGCCATAGCTCTATGTGTAAAGGCAATAGCGCTGCAGCTGGTAGCGCTATAATTAGAACCCATAGCGCTGTCCGTTTAAATTCCCACGCGCTAAACTGACAGCGCCACTTAAACCTGTAGCGGGACAGGCAGATCAAAGCTTACAAAAATAATCATCCAGATCTTAAAATTTAAAATACTAATAGATTTACATTATAAATTTGCTATAATTTTTAGAGTTACAGTACGACCTTTTATATCCTTGCACTTTTTAAGCTGCAAGATGAAACAAGAAGTGGGGCCGATTTAAAAAAAATCCGTATTTAACAAAGCAAATCCGTACATCCATATTCTTATCGCATTTCTGTACAAAATACGGAAAATCCGTACTACTTGGCAGCTCTGCAAAGGAATATGGAAAGGTAAGTAAAGCAGTAAGTAAAGCATAAGGAAATGTGGAATGGCTCACTGTTGGCTGAGGGGAAGATGACAAGGAGTCTTAAAATCAGTAAAATTAATCAGAAGGACAGTGAAACGAGTCGGAGAACTAGCGTGGGGGAGGGACAGAGGGAGAGGGAAAGTAAGTGTTACTTGAAATTAGAGAAATCAATAATCGTACCGCTGGGTTGTATGCTGCTCATGCGAATTATGAGGTGCCGATTTTCTGGTTGATGAGTTATGGAAGGGGAGAATTTTAAGGTGTGACAATTCTTATCGAGTGTGAAAGCATTGGACGGATGGATTGAATACATTTTGGACAAATGTAACCCATTCAGATTAATTTATTAGATTCAGATTCGTTTATTGTCACAAACACCAGGGTGCAATGAAGTTCATTGTTCACATGAAGCTCAGAATAAACAGTATACGTACAATGATAAATACAACAATCAATGCCTGGACTGTGGATACAGTGTGGAAACAGGCCCTTCAGCCCAACTTGCCCACACCGACTAACATGACCGATCTACACTAGTCCCTCACCCTCCTGCATTTGGCCCATATCCCCCTAAACATGCTCTATCCATGTCTAAATGTTTCTTAAACGTTGCTTGCCTCAACTACCTCCTCCATCAGCTCGTTCCATACACCCACTATCGATTGTTTGAAAAAAGTGCCCCTCGGGTTCCTATTAAATCTTTCCCCCCACACTTTAAACCTATGTCCTCTGGTTCTTGATTCCCCTACTCGGGCAAGAGATTTTGTGCATTTACCCGATCTATTCCTCTCATGATTTTGTACACCTCTATTAGAACAACACTCATCCTCCTGTGCTCCAAGGAATAGAGTCGTAACCTGCTGAACCGCTCCCTATAGCTCAGGCCCACGAGTCTGAGCAACATCCTCGTAATTCTTCTCTGCACTCTTTCCAGCTTGACAACATCTTTCCTATAACACTGTGTCCAGAACTGAACACAATACTTTAAATGCAGCTTCACCAGCATCTTATATAACTGCAACATTACCTCACAACTTATATACTCAATAATGACTGATGAAGGTCAATGTGCAACTGATGAAGGCCTTTTCACCACCCTATTTATGGTGCCACTTTCAACAAACTACATACCTGCACTCCAAGATCCCTCTGCTCCACAACGCTCCCCAGAACTCTACCATTCACTGTGTAGATCCTGTCCATGTTAGACTTCCAAAAATACAATACCTCACATTTCTCTATATTAAATTCCATCAACCATTCCACACCCCACCTGGCCAACCGATCAAGATCTTGATGCAATTTTTGAAAATCACCTTCACTATCTACAATACTTTTGTGTCATCTGCAAAGCTTGCTAACCATGCCTTGTTCGTTCTCATCCAAATCATTGATGTAGATGACAAACAGTAACGGGCCCAGCACCGAACCCTGAGGCACACCACTAGTCACAGGCCTCAAGTCCGAAAAGCAACCTTCCACCATCACCCTCAACTTCCTTCCATGAAGCCAATTTTCTATCCATTCAGCTATCTCCCCTTGAATCCCAGTGGAATCTAACCTTCCACACAGAACCTTGTTGAATGCTTTGCAGAAATCCATATGTACAATGTTTACAGCTCTGCCTTCATCACCTTTTTTGTCATATCTTCAAAAATCTTAGATTCGTGCGACGCAACCTCCAATATACAAAACCATGCTGGCTATCCCCAATTCCTTGTCCATCTAAGTACTCCTATCCCTCACAATACTCTCTAGGAACTTTCTGGCCACAGATGTTAAGCTCACTGCCCTATAGTTTCCAGCATTTCCCCTGCAGTCCTGCTTATATAGAGACACAACATTTGCCATGCTCCAGTCTTCTGGCACCTCTCCTGTATTTAATGACAACTTGTAAATCTCAGCCAGCACTACTGCAATTTCCTCTCCAGCTTCCCACCATGTCCTCGGATATATCTGATCAGGCCCGGGGGATTTGTCTGCCTTCGTAAGTGTCACCTCCCCGACCATAATACTGACTGCTCTCAAGACACTTCCAGTGACTGGCTCAGTACTTCTGTGTTTCTCCACTGTAAAAACAGAAGATAAATCATTACAGAGAAGTATTATCTTTAACTGTGCATGGATTGATTGTATTAATTTTTGTACTCTTTTCTTTGACTGGATAACACGCAAAAAGCTACTCATTGTATCATGGCACACGTGACAATAATAAACTAAACTAAACAATGATGCATCTTTGAGTTTGGATTTCAAGCCGCAGAGGGAGGGGGAATGGTAACTACCATGAGAATGAAGGGCACTATAAAAGGAGCTGGTAAAATGGATCATTAGGTGCCTGCCCAAACTCGAGTTGCAGGAAGGAAAGATTAACAACTGCCACAACAAAGACTACAAAGCCCTGAATTGCTCTTCTACTCAGTCTTTCTTGCATGTAATTTCTGGCAGGCTGGGGATAGCTCCCTATATTGTCGCTTTTAATCACGCCTCATTGCTGCTGTTGTGATCTTGTCTCTTTATTGATCTCATGTTCACTGTGCTGTTAAACATGGAGGAAGAACAAGAGGAGGAGGAGGGACACAACACAGCTTTGCAACTGCTCTACGGCCAGCAGTGTATTTACTGGATAGCATGGAGTTGAGGCTTGGGTTTAGTTTAGTTAATTGTCACGTATACCGAGGCACAGTGATAAGCTTTTGTTGCATGCTAGCCAGTCAGCAGAAAGACAATACGTGATTACAGTTGAGCCATTTACAGTAAAGAGATACATGATAAGGGAATACTGGAGTGGGTGAGGCTGCATCTATGGAGAGACGGAGTAGGGGACGTTCCGGGTCAAGATCCGAAACGTCACCTATTCCTTCTCTCTATAGATGCTGCCTCACCCGCTGAGTTCCTCCAGCATTTTTGTCTACCTGCGATTTTTCCAGCATCCACAGTTCTTTCTTAAACATGATAAGGGAATAACGTTTACTGCAAGGTAAAGGCCGCAAAGTCCAATCGCGGATAGTCCGAGGATCATCAAAGAGGTAATTCAGCACTGTTCTCTGGTTGCGGTGGGATGATTCAGTTGCCTGATAACTGCTGGTAAGAGACTGTCCCTGAATCTGGAGGTGTGTGTTTTCACCCTTCTATATCTTTTGCCTGATGGGAGAGGGGAAAAGAGGGAGTGGCCAGGGTTAGACTCGTCCTTGATGATGCTGCTGGCCTTCCCAGGGCAGTGTGAGGTGTAGATGGAGTCGATGGAAGGGAGGTTGGTTTGTGTCATTGTCTGGGCTGCGTCTACAATTCGCTGCAATTTCTTGCTGTCTTGGGTGGAGCTGTTCCCAAACCGAGCTGTGATGCATCCCGATAAAATACTTTCTAAGATGCATCTGTAGAAGTTGGTGAAAGATGTTGCGGACATGCCGAATTCCCTACGCCTTCTAAGGAAGTAGAGGCAGTGGTCTGCTATCTTGGTCATTGCTTCAATATGGGTGGTCGATGAGAAGTTGTTGGTGATATTGACTCCCAGGAGTTTTCAACCATCTCTACTTTGGCGCCATCAATACAAACTGGCGTAAGTATCTCTCTTCTCCAGCTGTTCTAGGGTTGAGTGTAGGATTCGGTGTGGTCACAAAATTTACCCTATTACCACAAGCGGCAGTATGACAGCACACACATTCTCCATCCAACCACCTTGCTGCTTGGTTCTGCACAGTTAAACATTCAATGTACCTTGAGCAATTTTTTTTTGTTAATGTGGCTGTTTCTCTTGCTATCAATTGTGATTTTTTTTTTTAGTGAATTTACATTTTATTAAATTTGTTATGCTTTATTGCTGATTAATTGATGCCCTTTATTAATAGTACTTGAGCTCATTTAGCTCAGCAGTATACGGGGTAAGCTAAATGCGTTGTATGCCCGTTTTGAGCAGCCCAGCAAGGCACACCAGGCAAGGCAGTGTTGTGTGCACAGTCCCCTGCTTATTCCGTGTACACCAATGACTGTATGGCACGAGCAATGGCACGAGCTCATGCCAGTACAACAGTGAATATATGGGCCAAACACAGGCAAGTGGGACTAGTGCAGATGGGGCATGCTGTTCGGTGTGGGCAAGGTGGGCCCATTTCCATGCTGCAAGACTCTATAAAGGATAAAGGGTAGAACATTGAACTTTTGATGTTAAATGATAGTCACTGACATTTTTATAGCTCAATCACAAACCCACGGCATATAACCATATAATATAACCATATAACAATTACAGCACGGAAACAGGCCCTCTCAGCCCTTCCAGTCCGTGCCGACCATTTGTTTTCCCCTAGACCCATCTACCTGCACTCAGACCATACCCCTCCATTCCCTTCATGTCCATATACCTATCCACTTTAGTCTTAAATGTTAAGTGTGAAGTGTGAAGTGTGAAGGGAATGGAGGAATATGGAGGGAATGGAGCAGGTAGATGGGACTATGGGAAAACAAATGGTCGGCACGGACTGGAAGGGCCGAGAGGGCCTGTTTCCGTGCTGTAATTGTTATATGGTTATATGGTTATAGATGCTGACTGTCCCGCTGAGTTACTCCAGCATTTTGCGCCTATCTTCTGTGTGAACTAGCATCTGCAGTTCCTTCCAACACAGGCTTGTTGGTTAATTGGCTTTGGTAAAAATTAGCCCGAGTGTGTATGTTAATGTTCTAGTGTACGGGTGATCACTTGTCGGCATGGACTCAGTGGGCCGAAGGGCGTGATTCTGCACTGGATCTCTAAAGTCTAGTCTGAAGAGATTCCTCTGAGAAAGACCATAAAAGAATCAAGTAAAATTATGTGAGATGTTAATGATGTTGCAGGAGATAATTAAATTGGACTTTCAAAAGGGACCTTGTCCACAGCAAAATTAAAAGTCACAGCCTAATGAAGCCCATATGAGATTGTTTAAGCTGACAGAGGAAGTGATTAGGACATAAGATGGACATTAGTGCAGCACTTCACTATGTAGTTAGATATGAAGAAATCTTTCCTTGGATCACTCAGATTAGTTAATAGCATGACATATAAATAGTTTCAACATACATTATTTGAAATTCAATACAAATTTACGATGGATAGATAGGATTTGATAAATAAAAAGGAAAATAAAAAGGAAGTTTCAAAGGCTTGCAGTGTTTAACATAGCTTGTTCTGTAGGTTTATTGGCCAAGTATTCACATACAAGGAATTTGCCTTGGTGCTTCGCCCGCAAGTGACAATATGACACACAGTGACATGTTGTACAGATTATAATCCAAATATATCAGAAATGTAAAAAGAAAAATTCAGAACTATGAGCATCTCAAACTGTTTTTATACAAAATCTGCAGAATACGCCAATGCACCCAACTAATCTACATAAACCTTTATGCTCCTCCCTTATCCCACAATCTAAATAAACCTCTGCACTTACCTAGCTTTCTCTTGTATGTATCTACACCACTAACCTCTACCAACCTCTGGGGTAACAGGCCGCTCTTTAGTTGTAGAGACTTCATCTAAATTTCCTATATGATATATGGGAACGATCTCGTTCATCTATGTCTCTGCATTAATCCATACTTAAATTGCAATGATTAAAATCATTACTGAACTGAAGAAATCCTAAATCAGCTTTATTATTCTACAGTTCACTTTCATCATTTGCCATGATGAATTATAGTGGCATAACATGTAGAATGCTTAAATATCCAGAGTTGATGTCCAAGGTAGACAAAAATGCTGGAGAAACTCGGCAGGTGAGGCAGCATTTATGGAGCAAAGGAATAGGTGACGTTTCGGGTCGAAACACTTCTTCAGATTGATGTGGGGGTAGGGTGGGGGGGCGAGAAGAAGAAAGGAAGAGGCAAAAACAGTAGGCTGTGGGAGAGCTGGGAAGGGGAGGGGAAGGAGGGAGAAAGCAAGGACAACCTGAAATTGGAGGTCAATGTTCATACCGCTGGGGTGTAAACCTACCCAAGCGAAACATGAAGTGCTGCTCCTCCAATTTGCGGTGGGACTCACTCTAACCATGGAGGAGGCCCAGGACAGAAAGGTTGGATTCGGAATGGGAGGGGGAGTTGAAGTGCTGAGCCACCGGGAGGTCAGGTTGGTTAATGCGAACTGTGTGGAGGTGTTGGGTGAAGCGATCGCCAAGCCTGCGCTTGGTTTCACCGATGTAGAGCAGCTGACATCTAGAGCAGCGGATGCAATAGATGAGGTTGGAGGAAATGTAGGTGAACCTCTGCCGCACCTGGAAAGACCCCCACATCAGTCTGAAGAAGGGTCTCAACCCGAAACGTCACCTATTCCTATGCTCCATAGATGCTGCCTCACCCGCTGAGTTTCTCCAGCATTTTTGTCCACCTTCAATTTTTTCAGCATCTGCAGTTCTTTCTTAAACAGAGTTGATGTCCAGATCACTTTCATAGTCAATACCAATTAAACAGAAGTATTCACAGATTTACTTGAAAATATAAGATTTCCAGTGCAAATCATTACTTTTGTTCTTTCATTGACTGTGGTCCAAGGCTTCATCTCCCAGAGGAAGAATTGTCTACAGGCATCTTATACTAAGTGATAGCTCATCAATGCTAAGAAAAATATTTACTGCTTCATAGGTTGATGATAGAATAATAATCTTTCCAAATAATAATCACAAAATGTAATGTCCTTCGGGCTTGTTTTGTGATTATCAATTAAGTGGCAGTTATCATTACCTTAAGTGGTAATTGTGATCCAGAAAAAAAAAATGTAATGCTCGGATTACATTAAAGTGGGAGGAATTGTAGACAGTGAAGATGTCAAAAACTGCAGCAGGATCTTGATCGGCTGGGCAGGTGGGCTGAGGAAAGGTTGATGGAATTTAATTGGGAAAAAATGTGAGGTGTTGCATTCTTGTACATCTAACAAGGGCAGGACCAACACAGTTAATGGTAGGGCTCTGAAGAGTGTTATAGAGCAGAGGGATCTAGGAGTACAGGTACATAGTTAGTTGAAAGAGCACCACAGGTTGATAGGGTAGTTAAAAAGGATTTTGGCACTTCGGCTTTCATCAGTCAGAGTATTGATCATAAAGGTTGGGAGGTCATGTTGCAGTTATATATCCTTGGAGCGCAGGAGGACGAGGGGTACAAAATCGTGAGATGAATAGATCGGGTAGATGCAGAGTATTTAGCCCAGAGTAGGGGAAACAAGCATCAGAGGACATAGGTTTAAGATGAGGACGGAAAAAGATTTAATAGGATCCTGAGGGGTAACTTTTTCACACAGAGGGTGGTGGGTGTATGGAACAAGCTGCCGGAGGAGGTAGTTGAGGCAAGTAGCATCGCAACGTTTAAGAAACATTTGCACAAGTATATGGATAGGACAGGTTTAGAGGGAAATGGACCAAGCGCAGGCAGGTGAGACTAGTGTAGCTGGGACATGTGGTAGGTGTGGGGAAGGTGGGCTGAAGGGCCTGAATCCACACTGTATGACTATGTACATTTACGTCCCTTTAGTTGCATAAGCAAAAAGATTTAGTGCTATATTTTATTAAAAAGTGATACAATATAATTACTTGCTACAAAATACACATGCAGAGTGGAGGTCTGAGTGGAAGAAATAGTATTGACTCATTTAAATTCAAATTGGATGAGATTTCTTACAGTAAATATTTGAGTTCTGATGAGTGTACATGCTTGGGAGAAACAAAGGACTGCTGGTCCCTAAAGGGCCTGTAACACTTGGGCGTCATTTGCGTGACATCATTTATGTGTCACGACGCACCTGCGTGACGTGGAAATGACGCCAAGTGGGACAGGCCCTTAAAGCTCACCACAATGAGGGAATTCCTCACTGCTTCCTTAAATCACCAGTAGATTTATTACTATCATTATTGCATCAAATGACTAGCAATATATGGGGAAGGTAGAATCTGCTACATAATTCTACACTTAAGGTACTTAAGCATTCCAGATGAATGTTTGCCCCCAGCTTCTGAGCCCAACAGTAAGTAGTGCAAAGCAAACAGACTTCAAATTTACAGAATAGATTTCAATTAAATAAGTCCAATCAAATTAACTTGAATGCTTATATACAGATTTGAAAAGTCCTGTTACATGGTTTTTCAAGCAATTAATATTCTTTCAGGTTATTAGGTACATTGTTTTTTTTCTGTTGAATGTGTAAATAAATGGGCGGCACGGTGGCGCAGCGGTGGAGTTGTTGCCTTACAGCGGCAGAGATCCAGGTTTGATCCTGACTACGGGTGCTGTCTGTACAGAGTTTGTACGTTCTCCCCGTGACCTGATTTCTCCAAGATCTTCGGTTTCCCACACCCCAAAGACCTACAGGTTTGTAGGTTGATTGGCTTGGTATAAAATGTAATATTGTCCCTAGTGTGTGTGTAGGGTAGTGTTAATGTATAGAGATCGCTGGATGTTGCGGACTCGGTGGGATGAAGGGCTGTTTCCGCGCTGCATCTCTAAACTAAATACAATCAGCTCTTCAATTTTTAAGAACACTCAAGAGTTACTATAACAGACGTAATGTCAAAGTAATGTTCAACAGAATGAAGCCGCACACCTTGAACTGTCATACAGAATGGATTAATGCATAATGAAATAATCTATTTTGTGAACCTCATGCTGCAAAAAAAACTTTAGTAGAGTCATGACAACTTGAAAGTACAATAAGCGACATATAATGATAGGCATTTGCAATTTGAACTACTATTTTTGAAAAGATATTCAATTAATTTCTCCAGCAGACACCTGCTGCTTATACAAGTCATGCAAGTAATCAAGTGCTTCTCCAGGCACTGGGCTTTCAGTTTAGTTTAGTTTAGTTTAGAGATACAGTGCAGAAACAGGCCCTTTGCCCCATTGAGTCTGCACCAACTAGCGATCTCCGCACATTAACACTATCCTACGCACACTAGGTACAATTTTACATTCATACCATGCCAACAAACCTACACATCTGAAGTGTGGGAGGAAACCGAAGATCTCGGAGAAAACCCACGTGGTCACGGGGAGAACGTACAACTCCGTTGTAAGGCAGCAACTGCTGTGCCATCCCTAAAGCTGATACCAAAATATCTCAACTTGTAGTTAATATGTGCAGGGTGGAGGTAAAGAGAGGCTACATGTTTCTCTGTTTCCACATAGATAAAGTAAACACAACACAAAGCTGGTTTGGGGCAACAGCATCTGTGGGTGATGTTTATGGTTTCTGTCATATGCTCAATACTCATATCAGGCAATAAAATCAAACAGCAACAGCGTACTTAATTAGCTGTCTAAAACCCACATCCAGACATATTTTCAGTCTCTATGAAGATCACGGATGGAAAATTAAGCAATATTTTGTTTAACAGACTGGACCAGTCCCTTGATATGCCCTTGTGTGGGTTAACGAACAGAGGAATAGAAACATTTCATTAATCTGACTGTTGAACTATTATACCTCAGGGCATTTAAGCAGACACAAGGATTGCAGAAATTGGTTTACAAAAAAAAACACCAAGTTCTGGAATGACCCAGCATGTCAGGCAGTATCGTGGATAGGCGACATTTCATGCCAGGACCCAGTTGCTCCAGCGCTTTCTGGGTTCAATGGGATATATTGATTAAGGCCTCAAACTATATTCATCAAGGATGAAGCAGTGAATCATGCTCTTTTTATGCACTTAATAAATGGGATGTTAATTGGAGGCATGTCAAAGCATTGAAATTCCACTATAGTCATCATTACAAGATTTCCTATCCTTTGGCTAGATATTGAACCAATATCAGCATTTTTTCCCCAGTATTGAGGGTCCAATTACAATTAGTCGGCTCTGATGTGCAGACCAGATTGCCTGACACCACCCCCAAAATAAAGATAACACAGAGCTCTGTCACAGCCAGTGGTTATCAAATGAACAGAGAAAATGATTCACAACCTGCTTGGAAAAGGCATAACATATCCACTGGCATGCAGAATCCCTGGTCCACTAAGGAGGCATGGTGGAGCAGCGGTAGAGTTGCTGCCTCACTGCGCTAGAGACCTGGGATCGATCCTGACTATGGGTGCTGTCTGTATGGAGTTTTACGTTCTCTCTGTGACCTCGTGTATTTTCTCTGGGTACTAGGTTAATTGGCTTCCATAACATACACACACACACAGTCTATACAGACATTTTTAACCAGTCCATGCAAACGTGTATTGTCCCTGCCTGCTTCAAAGTCTGCACTATTGTCCCTGCACCCAAAAAGGCAAGGATTACTTGTCTTGATTACCACAGGCCTGGTGCACTGACCTCTGTAGTCACGAACACACTCGAAAGGCTTGTGCTGGCCAAGCTGAAAAATATCACAAACTCCCTTCTGGACCCTCTGCAGTTTGCATATCGGGCCATTAGATCTGTGGATGATGCAGCATGTAGATGACCTGGGCCTGCACTTCATCCCACAGCACCTAGACCGCCAGGGGACCCATTTTGAGGATCCTGTTAGTTGATTTAAGGTCTGCATTTAACACCATTGTGCCAGAGCTACTACACTCCAAACTTTCCGAGTTGACTGTGCCTGAACCCCTCTGTCAGTGGATCACCAACTTCCTGCCAGACAGGAAGCAGCATGTGAGGCTGGGAAAGCACATCTCGGACCCGCAAACGCTCAGCATAGGAGCACCGCAAGGCTGCCTACTCTCTCCTCTACTTTCTCTACACCAACGACTGAACCTCCACAGACACCTCTGTCAAGCTTCTCAAGTTTGCGGACAACACAACCCTGATTGGACTGATCCAGGATGGGGAAGAATCTGCCTACAGACAGGAAGTGTCACAGCTGCCGTCCTGGTGCCGTAGCAACAACCTAGAGCTCAATGCTCTTAAGACGGTGGAATTGATTGTAGACTTTAGGAGAGCTCCCCCTCCCCTCACCTCACTCACCATCAACAACACCACAGTCACATCTGTGGAGTTCCTAGGAACCATGATCTCCAAGGACCTTAAGTGGGGGGCTACCATCGACTCCAGTAAAAAAGGATGTACTTCCTGCGGCAGTTGAGGAAGCACAATCTGCCACAGGCAATGATGGTCCAATTCTACACGGCCATCGTAGAGTCTGTTCTCACCTTCTCCATCATGGTCTGGTTTGGCTCAGCCACCAAGCACGACACCCGGAGGCTGCAGCGAATCGTCCGATCAGCTGAGAAGATTATTGGCTGCATCCTTCCCTCCATTGATGAAGTGTGCACTGCAAGGGCCAGGAAGCGAGCGGGCAAGATCATCTCTGACCCCTCTCACCCTGGCCACAAACTCTTTGAATCACTTCCCTCTGGAAGGCGACTCCGATTGTCAAAGCTGCCACAGCCAGACATAAAAACAGTTTTTATCCACGAGAAGTTGCTCTACTCAACAGCCAAAAATCTGTTGCCTCCCTTTGATCTGGTATTTTGTTGGTTCACATGCTTGATCAATGGTGTTTTGTCATTAATGTTTTATTATTATTCATATTTATTGTTTTCAGAGTCATTCGTAATTGTCACCGTATGTCATGTTGTTACTTGTGGGCGGAGCACCAAGCCAAATTCCTTGTATGTGAATACTTGGCCAATAAACTTACTTACATATATAGACACACTAATACATATAAATATATATTTTGGGGGCGGACATGCCGCACATTCCTTCTATACAGAGATGCTGGATTATTCTAGCATTTTGAACATATTTAATTTTGTTTGAAAGTGCTCCTATGAAGTATTTGGATCTTTACATTTGAACATTCGAACAGTGATTAAAAATTTCCCACGTGCTTCAAGCAGCATTATCAAACAGCCAAAAACCAAAATTGGCCCTTCGTTAGATTAAAAAGCATTTAAATGAAGCGGTTATCGATGACCATTGGCACACCATCTAAGACACAATACATATAAAAGCAAAGGATTACAGAAAAAGTTGGACTAACTCAGCGGGACAGACAGTATCTCTGGAGAGAAGGAATGGTGAAGTTTCGGGTTGAGACCCTTCTTCAGTCTGAGAGTCAGGGAGAGAGAGACACGGAGATAAGGATATAAAGTACATATACTGTACAGAATTTTTTTCATTTGCCTCCAAGTGTCAACAAAATGTAGTACTCCCATTTAAAATTATCTACTTTCATCTCTCTCCATTTGCCTTGAGAAAACTATGTTAAGCCTTCATGTCAATCAACAGTTCATTGTTTTCTTTCTTGTCATTATTCCTAAGAGTGCTGTTTTTCTAAACAGATTCAATTACTTCTCTGCCTTTTCTGATTCCCATCAACCATCTTCAATGTCTGTTTGTGGCGTTTTGTACATATCATATTAAAACACTGGAGGATAGCAACCAATTTATCACTGGCTTATGACTGACTACATTTTATGGAGCTTCAGAATCCCACAACTCAATTGGGTAACACGATCTGATCCGAAACCTATTTATTTTTCTCCAGAGATGCTGTCTGACCCGCTGAGTTACTGCAGCTGTTTGTGTCTATCTTTGGATAATAGTGAAATACTCATACTCCAATAAGGCAAACATACTGAACAAAAAGTGGCATCTCCAAAAGGGTCACAAACAAACAATTCTCAATAAACTATTTTGATAAGCTTCCTATTTCACAGGAAGTTATTCAAGGTGAAATAGTTGTTTATTTCAGCATTAAACTCCTAATTCAGTGACAACTGAACAAAAAAATGGCATAAATAAAAATAGAAGCATATAGAACTAATGAGAACTGAGGACGCCCAAATGTGTAGGAGGGAACAGCAGAAGCTGGTTTACACTGAAGATGGGACAAAAAATGCTGGAGTAACTCAGCGGGACAGGCAGCATCTCTGGAGAGAAGGAATAGGTGACGTTTCAGGTCGAGACCGTTTTTTAAACTTGCCAACAATGAAATTGGTTAAAATCTAGATTGGGTCAGCCAAATCATCTGTTCATCTTTAGCAGGGATATGGGACCAGCATAAATAGCATGGACGAATTGTGCTGAAGGGCCAATATTTATACTGCACAACTCTGCAGCAAATGTAGAAATTAGTATAACATAACATATAATATATAACATATAACATATAACAATTACAGCACGGAAACAGGCCCTCTCGGCCCTTCCAGTCCGTGCCGACCATTTGCTTTCCCCTAGTCCCATCTATCTGCACTCAGACCATACCCCTCCATTCCCTTCACGTCCATATACCTATCCACTTTAGTCTTAAATGTTAAAATCGATCCTGCCTCCACCACTTCTGCTGGAAGCTCATTCCACACAGCCACCAACCTCTGAGTAAAGAAGTTCCCCCTCAAGTTACCCCGAAACTTCTGTCCCTTAATTCTCATGTCATGCCCTCTTGTTTGAATCTTCCCTACCCTCAATGGGAAAAACGTATCCACGTCAACTCTGTCTATCCTTTTCATCATTTTAAAGACCTCAATCAAGTCCCCCCTTAACCTTCTGCGCTCCAAAGAATAAAGACCTAACTTGTTCAACCTTTCTCTGTAACATAGTTGCTGGAACCCTGGCAACATTCTAGTAAATCTCCTCTGTGCTCTCTCTATTTTGTTGACATCCTTCCTATAACTAGGCGACCAAAATTGTACACCATACTCCAGAATTGGTCTTACCAATGCCTTGTACAATTTTAACATTACTTCCCTACTCCTATATTCAATGCTCTGATTTATAAAGGCCAGCACACCAAAGGCTTTCTTTACCACCCTATCTACATGCGATTCCACCTTCAGGGAACTATGCACAGTTATTCCTAGATCCCTCTGTTCCACAGCATTCCTCAATTCCCTACCATTTACCATGTACTTCCTATTTTGATTTGTCCTGCCAAGATGTAGCACTTCACACTTAACAGCATTAAACTCCATCTGCCATCTTTCAGCCCACTTTTCCAAATGGCCCAAATCTCTCTGTAGACGTTGAAAATCTACTTCATTATCCACAACACCACCTATCTTAGTATCATCTGCATACTTACTTATCCAATTTTCCACCCCATCATCCAGATCATTGATGTACATGACAAACAACAGTGGACCCAACACAGATCTCTGAGGCACCCCACTGGTCACCGGCTTCCAACCTGACAAACAGCCATCCACCATTACTCTCTGACATCTCCCATTCAGCCACTGTTGAATCCATCTTGCTACTCCGCCATTAACACCCAAAGATTGAACCTTCTTAACCAACCTTCCATTGGGAACCTTGTCAAAGGCCTTACTGAAATCCATATAGACAACATCCACTGCTTTACCCTCATCAATTTCCCTAGTTACCGCTTCAAAAAATTCAAGAAGGTTTGTCAAACATGACCTTCCAGGCACAAATCCATGTTGACTGTTCCTGATCAGACCCCGTTTATCCAGATGCTTATATATATTATCTCTAAGTATCCTTTCCATTAATTTGCCCACCACTGACGTCAAACTAATAGGTCTATAATTGCTAGGTTTATTCTTTGAACCCTTTTTAAACAATGGAACAACATGCACAGTACGCCAATCCTCCGGCACTATTCCCGTTTCTAATGGCATTTGAAATATTTCTGTCATAGCTCCTGCTATTTCTACACTAACTTCCCTCAATGTCCTAGGGAATATCCTGTCAGGACCTGGAGACTTATCCACTTTTATATTTTTCAAAAGTGTCAGTACTTCCTCCTCTTTGAATCTCATAGTTTCCATAGCTACTCTACTTTTTCCCCTTAACTCACAGAGTTCAATATCATTCTCCTTGGTGAATACCGAAGAAAAGAAATTGTTCAATATCTCCCCCATCTCTTTTGGCTCTGCAGATAGCTGTCCATTCTGGTTCTCTAATGGTCCAATTTTATCCCTCGTTATCCTTTTGCTATTAATATAGCTGTAGAAACCCTTTGGGTTTACTTTCACCTTTCTTGCCAAAGCAACCTCATATCTTCTTTTAGCCTTCCTAATTTCTTTCTTAAGATTCTTTTTACATTCTTTATACTCCTCTAGCACCTCATTTACTCCATGCCTCCTATAATTATTGTAGATATCTCTCTTTTTTTCGAAACAAGTGTCCAATTTCCCTTGAAAACCATGGCTCTTTCCAATTTTTACTATTTCCTTTCAACCTAACAGGGACATAAAGATTCTGTACTCTTACAATTTCCCCTTTAAATGTCCTCCATTTCTCTTCTACATCCTTCCCATGAAACAAAGTGTCCCAATTCACTCCTTTAAAATCCTTACACATTCCCTCAAAGTTAGCCTTTCTCCAATCAAAAATCTCCACACTAGGTCCAGTTCTGACTCTCTCCATAATTATATTGAAACTAATGGTATTGTGATCACTGGTCCCGAAGTGCTCACCAACGCATACCTCCGTCACCTGACCTGCCTCATTTCCTAACAGGAGGTCCAGCACTGCCCCTTCTCTGGTCGATACCTCTATGTACTGCTGCAAAAAACTATCCTGCACACATTTTACAAACTCCAAACCATCCAGCCCATTTACAGAATGTGTTTCCCAGTCTATTTTTGGAAAATTGAAATCTCCCACAATCACTACCTTGTGCTTACTACTAATATCTGCTATCTCCTTACATATTTGCTCTTCCAATTCTCGTTTCCCCATTTGGCAGTCTATAATACACCCCTAAAAGTGTTGCTACACCGTTCCCACTTCTCAGTTCCACCCAAATAGCCTCCCTAGACGAGCCCTCTAATCTATCCTGCCAAAGCACTGCTGTAATATCTTCTCTGACAAGCAATGCAACACCTCCCCCTCTGGACCCTCCAATTCTATCACACCTGAAGCAACAAAATCCTGGAATATTTAGTTTCCAATCACAGCCCTCCTGCAACCATGTTTCACTGATTGCCACAACATCATATTTCCAGGTGTCAATCCAGGCTCTAAGTTCATCCACCTTACTTACAATGCTCCTAGCATTAAAATATACACATTTTAGAAACCCACCATCCCTTATTCTCTGTCTATTATCTTTTTCATCTTTCTCGCCTACATTTTGGATCCGAGTGCTTCCCTTCTCTGCCTCTTGCCCCACACCCTGACCCCTAGCCCCCTCTACCAGAGTCCCTCCCCCCAGCCTTTCTAGTTTAAAAAGTATGTACAATTAACTGAAGAATCTACTCTCTCTGTAGTTGTAATGCTGTATTTTGCACTCTGTTCATTTTCTCCTTTTCACTTCCTGATGTATGGTATGACTTGCTTGGATAGCACTCACAACCAAGGTTTTCACTGCAACTTGGCACACGTGACAATAATAAATCAATAGCTATAGAAACCGGGTCTACTTTAGATACAATGCCGATCCTCCACAAAACCTATGGCTGCGGCAAACAACCAGAAATATCAATTGGGAAGCACACAATGATGATGGGATTAATGCCTTGGTATCAACCAGTGAAATTCACAAGGATGTGCTAGCATTGGTGAGGGCCCAGAGGAGGTTTATGAGAATGATCCTGGGAATGAGTGGGTTAACATATGATGAACGTTTGAAGGCACTGGGCCTGCACTCATTGGAGTTTAGAAGGATGAGGGGAAACTTACCGAATAGTGAAAGGCCTGGATAGAGTGGATGTGGAGAGGATGTTTCCACTAGTGGGAGAGTCTAGGACCAGAGGCCATAGTCTCAGAATAAAAGGACGTACCTTTAGAAAGGAGATGAGGAGAAATGTCTTAAGTCAGATGGTGAATCTATGAAATTCATTGCTACAGGCGGCTGTGGAGGTCAAGTCAATGGGTATTTAAGGCGGCTATTGACAGATTCTTGATTAATATAGAAACATAGAAAATAGGTGCAGGAGGATGCCATTCGGCCCTTCGAGCCAGCACCGCCAATCATTATGATCATGGCTGATCGTCCCCAATCAATAACCCGTGCCTGCCTTCTCCCTATATCCCTTGATTCCACTAGCCCCTAGAGCTCTATCTGACTCTCTCTTAAATCCATCCAGTGACTTGGTTTCCACTGCCCTCTGTGGCAGGGAATTCCACCAATTCACAACTCTCTGGGTGAAAACGTTTTTTCTCACCTCAGTCTTAAATGGCTTCCCCTTTACTCTAAGATAGTGACCCCTGGTTCTGGACTCACCCAACATTGGGAACATTTTTCCTGCATCTAGCTTGTCCAGTCCTTTTATAATTTTATATGTTTCTATAAGATCCCCCTCATCCTTCTAAACTCCAGTGAATACAAGCCTAGTCTTTTCAATCTTTCCTCATATGTCAATCCCGCCATCCCAGGGATCAATCTCGTGAACCTATGCTGCACTGCCTCAATCACAAGGATGTCCTTCCTCAAATTAGGAGACCAAAACTGGACACATTACTCCAGATATGGTCTCACCAGAGCCCTATACAACTGCAGAAGAACCTCTTTCCTCCTATACTGAAATCCTCTTGTTATGAAGGCCAACATTCCATTAGCTTTCTTCACTGCCTGCTGTACCTGCACGCCAACCTTCAGTGACTGGTGTACAAGGACACCCAGGTCTCGCTGCACGTCCCCCTTGCCTAACCTAACCCCATTGAGATAATAATCTGCCCCCTTGTTTTTGCCACCAAAGTGGGTAACCTCACATTAATCTGTATTATACTGCATCTGCCACGCATCTGCCCACTCACTCAACCTGTCCAGGTCCCCCTGCAACCTCCTAACATCCTCTTCACAGTTCACACTGCCACCCAGCTTTGTGTCGTCCGCAAACTTGCTAGTGTTGCTCCTAATTCCCTCTTCCAAATAATTAATATTATGGGTGTCAGGGGTAATTGGACGGGGAGGGGGGGGGGGGGGAGAGGCAGGAGGATGGATTTGAGAGGAAAAGATAGATCAGCCATGATTGAATGGCAGAATAGCCTTGATGGAACAAATGACCTAATTCTGCACCTAGAGCTTATGAACAAGCAATGTCCGAAATTTTGGAACTGTGACCATATCATAGTGATGTCAAAATAAATAAACCACTTTTAAATGTAGAAAGCTTCTACTGTTAATTATACTGCAAATCAGTTTAATCCTTCATTTCAGTCTCCCTTTCTCTATAACTATTCTTGCATGAATTTCTATCCTCTCCATACTTCTGCTTTCTAAACAGTTTCCATATCCATAGCAAGTAAGGTATGAAAGTGGCAATGTTGGCACCAGTTAATTCAGAAGCAACAACAGATAAGCACATGAGAGAGGGTAAGTGGCATGAAATGGGCTTAAGTAGGTTGGCATATTCAAGGGATTTGGAGTGCACACGCATAAAGTATAATCAGGGCCTTTACCACATTCTTATGACTGAGATATCAATGCAGGATGCCAGCTTTAATGATATTTATTAATCAGATCCTCAGAGGTGATTTTTTTTTTTTTTAACCACAATCCCAGTATAGAATGATACATAAAAAATTATGGGTAGTGATTCATAAAATCTGCCAGATGAAATAAGTGATTTCCAGTATATCTGGGCAGCACTAACAACATGGACCATCAGCATAAATCTAAAGTACACAAAAGGCTGGAGAAACTCAGCGGGTGCAGCAGCATCTAAGGAGCGAAGGAGATAGGCGACGTTTCGGGTCGAGACCCTTCTTCAGACCTTAAATCTAAAACCCTAAAACTTTTCCAGCTTCAGCACTCTCTTCCATTTGAGTCTAGAACCGCCTATGAAAACCTCTTCAATAGCAGTACTCACTGGTGGAGGGGGGGGGAAAGCTGCCTATAAAACCAATGTACACATACTGAGTAAGTACATCGCATTGTCCAAGATTTATTTATAATTTGCTCAAGATTAACGAACAGATGTTTTGGTTCGTTGAAAGGACCAAAAGCTGGCGCAACTGATGTGGAAATCTTGATGCAGCTCTATAGAACTTTGGTCAAGCCGCATTTGGAGTATTGCATGCAGCTCTGATCGCTCCTTTACAGGATAGATGTGGGGGCTTTGGAGAGGGTGCAGAGGAGGTTTACTAGAATGCTGCCTAAGATTAGAGGGTTTCATCTACAGGGAAAGGATGGACAGACTTGGATTGTTTTCTCTGGAACGTCAGAGGTTTATGTGAGACTGGTTAGAAGTGTATAAAATTATGAGATGCCTAGACAGGGTAGACAGGACCTTTTTCTCCCTGGGTGGAAATGTCCAACACTGAAGGGCATAGCTATAAGGTGAGAGGGGGAAAGTTTCAGTCAAGTATTTATTTAAACTACAGAGTGGCAGGGCCTAGAATGCATTGCCAGGGGTGGTGGTAGAGGCAGATATGATAGTGGTGTTTAATCAGCCTTTACTTTGGAGAATGCAAGTGCAGGGAATAGAGGGATATGTATCAGGTAGCAGCAGATGCAAGCAGTTTTAATGGGAAAATGTTCAGCACAAATATCATGGGCCAAAGGCCTCATTAAAACATGTTACAGAAATTAAGAGAATCTCCAAATGATAAATGGGCCACTAAAATGAAAGAACCATTATACCAAGAAATAATGTCCCCCTCAACATTATGCTATGTTACCACTGCAACTAAATTAAAATAAATCTCCATTAAATCAATGGACATAGTGAAAGAATATATCTATATCTGTCATCAATGGGGTGGTCACGGTGGCGCAGCAGTAGAGTTACTGCCTTGCAGCGAATGTAGCGCCAGAGACCCGGGTTCGATCCCGACTACGGGTGCTGTTGAAAGAGCTAATAGTCAAATCTAATAGTCAAATATAAAATGGAGTCATTCTTCTACAAAAGCATGATCTAGTAGAACAAAAGAATGGCTCGTTGCCAAGTCTGAATGACTTTGTAAATTGAATGAACACAATATGGAGAACAGGTTGTCTTTTCAATAAAGACATTAAGATGGCAGATTGCAGTAATAACATGTGCTTCATTTAAGGCCATAATGAAGATTGAAAAAATAGCTGACGCTCCAGAGATAAGTAATAACTTGTTATTGGATGAGCTTGATTTGGACCCAGCCTTCCTATCTTCTGAAAGACTACAGAATCTTTTAGTCATGCCATATTCAGACTAGGTAGGAGTGTTTTACTGATAATAAAAATGTATAATTGTGCTAACTCTTCTTTGTTCTATGAGTGGGAGCCCGAGAAGCACTGAGCAACGTTTGTGCTCATTGTAGATCTTTTGCCACTCCTGTCTGACGAATCAATTAAAGATTGCCATGGTTTTTGTAGCTGCTTTTACGAAACAAACTTTGACACTGTCTGTACGGAGTTTGTACGCTCTCCCCGTGACCTGCGTGGGCTTTCTCCGGGATCTTCGGTTTCCTACTACACTCCAAAGACGTACAGGTTTGTAGGTTAATTGGCTTGGTAAATATAAAAATTGTCCCTAGTGGGATAGCGGGGATCGCTGGTCGGCATGGACCCGGAGGGCCTGTTTCCACGCTGTATCTCTAAACTAAACCAAGTTCTGCAAGATATGACAAGGGGGCTGCTTTTGACTCCAATCTGACGTGTAGCCCAATAATACCATGGCAAAATGATTGCTGAAGAATACTAGAAGGTAGATAAAAATGCTGGAGAAACTCAGCGAGTGAGGCAGCATTTATGGAGTGAAGGAATAGGTGACGTTTCGGGTTGAGACCCTTCTTCAGACTGATGTGGGGGTGGGTGGGGCGGGAAGAAGGAAGAGTCGGAGACAGTTGGCTCTGGGAGAGCTGGGAAGGGAAGGGGAAAGGAGGAAGAAAGCAAGGACTACCTGAAAATGGAGAAGTCAATGTTCATACCACTGGGTTGTAAACTACCAAAGCGAAATATGAGGTGTTGCTCCTCCAATTTGTAGTGGGACTCACTCTGGCCATGGAGGAGGCCCAGGACAGAAAAGTCGGATTCGGAATGGGAGGGGAAGTTGAACTGCTGACCCACCGGGAGATCAGGTTGGTTAAAGACAAGATGGAGGTGCAGGCAAGTCCCGAGAAAGCAAACGTGGCTGTGGTAACGGGTCTGGGTAAAGATGTGGTCGTAGGGTTGGAGGGAAGGGGGAATCACAGAGGGAGGGCAGTGAGAGAGGAGGTTGCTAAACTGTCTTCGGAGAGAGGAGGAGAACTTCAAAGCAGGCATACCTTGAGGGGATTTCGCAGTGGAGTAGACAATAATTCTGGGGAAACTCAGCGGGTGAGGCAGCATCTATGGAGCGAAGGAAACGGGCAACGTTTCGGGTCGAAACCCTTCTTCAGAATACTAAATCTTTGCGGCTATGCTAACACAATTCAGATTCAATTAAGGAATCATGACTAGGCTCTGAAGGTGCCCCAATGTTAACATGCAATTGAAAATAAATTAAAGATAAGCAAAGAGATATTTTTCTAACCCACCTAACAACTTTACAAAGAACAGTAATCATCTGAAGATGCAAGGTGTTCCAGGGACTGAACTAGCTAATAAAACATTCAACAAATATAACTCAACATGCAATTAATTGCCTTCAAGGCTAATAACTTTGATCATCGCAAAACTAGTTCACCCCCAGAATCAAAATTGCAGGACTACGTACAGAGAAATTAAAAAACTGCAAAGTCAAAATGCAAGCAAACAATATTATATATCAAAGATAGGCAGTCTGAAGAAGGGGTTCAACCCAAAACGTTACCCATTCCTTCTCACCAGAGGTGCTGTCTGTCCCGCTGATTTCCTCCAGCATTTTGTGTCTTCGATTTAAACAAAAGCAATTGGACTAGATCAGATACACAATCAAGCCCTCAAGAACGCAGCCGAAGAACTGGCTCCAGTTTTACAGTTCATTTTTCAACAATCGCTCGACTCGGGCGATGTACCGCTGGATTGGAGGAAGGCCAACATCACTCCTCTCTTTAAGAAGGGTTCAACCACCAACCCAGCGAATTATTGTCCTGTTTCACTAACAAGTACTTGCTGTAAATTGCTGGAGCATATCATTGATAGTAATCTGATGCGTCACGTGAGCAAACATAATATTCTTGCTGACAACCAACATGCATTTAGGAGGCATAGATCATGCGAGTCTCAGCTTATCCTGACAACAAATGACCTGGCCAAGCACCTTGACAGTAACGTCATCATGGATTTAGTTGTACTGGACTTTTCTAAAGCATTTGATGTCATCCCACACCAGAGACTGCTTCCGAAGCTTGACTTCTACGGTATTCGTTCCAACACGAAACGATGGATTTCCAGTTTCCTGACAAAACGTCTTCAGCGCGTGTGTGTGAACGGAAAGAGCTGCAATTGGCACCCAGTGTTGAGTGGGACACCCCAGGCCACAGTACTTGGCCCACACCTATTTTTACTTTACATCAATGACATCCATGAAAAAGTCGCAAGTACGACCAGACTATTCGCTGATGATTGTTTGCTGTTCCATCCAATTAAGTCAGCTGATGATGAAGATGCTCTCCAAAAAGATCTCGATACTATGGTCGAGTGGTCACAACAATGGGGCATGCAGTTCACCCCTTCCAAATGTGAAACCATGCGTGTCACCAGAAAGAGGAATCCAGGCGTCACATCTTACAACATACTTGGTGTCACCCTTGAAGAATCCAAACAAACCAAGTATCTTGGCATCGAATTGCAGAATGATCTATGTTGGAACGGTCAGACTCATCATGCAACAGTGAAAGCAACAGGTGTCCTAAACTTCCTGAGGTGCAACTTCCATCATTGTTCAGCTTCTTCGTTAGACCTCATTTGGACTACGCAGTTGCAGCTTGGGACCCATACACAGATAAAAACATTTCATCCATCGAACGTGTCCAAAGACAGGCCGTTCGATTTGCTACTAACACCTACGAGAGAGAAGCGAGTGTCACCAAACTTCTGAATTCTCTGGGGTGGAACCCTCTCCAAGACAGACGTGAAGCTCACCGTTTGACCTGTTTTTACAAAATGTTAAATGGTCAGCTAGACATAGATCACAAGACCTACACCAACCCCAAACCAATTAGGAGCAGACGAGGGCATTCGATCCAATTTGTGGTCCCCGCCACAAAGACAGATGTGCACAGCAATTCGTTCTTCCCACGCACTATTAAAGCATGGAATAATCTCCACCAAACCACGGTTGCTCAGTCAGATGCAACTAAATTTAAAGTAGCACTTTCTTCCCAATAACCCTCTCTAGCTAAACCCCTCCCTTCACCACCTCCAGTTTAAAATCCAGTTGAAATATTTTGGAGGACCAAATAACCAAGAACGTTTCCCCCTCTACTCTCAAGCTCTGTCCCTAAAAACTGGCATTGTCAAACAGTCCCTGCACACCTGTTCAGTCCCCGCCTCCATCAAAGTCTCCACTATTGTCCATGTAACCAAAAAGGCAAGGATTACTGGTCTTAATGATTACAGGACTGTCGCACTGACCTCTGTAGTCATGAAAGGCTTGTGCTGGCCAAGCTGAAAAATATAACAAATCCCCTGCTGGACCCTCTACAGTTTGCATATCGGGCCAATAGAACTGTAGATGACATAGTCAACCTGGGCCTGCACGTCATCCTCCAGCACCTAGACCACCAGGGGACATATGCGAGGATCCTGTTTGTTGATTTTAGCTCTGCATTCAACACCATTGTGCCAGAGCTACTCAATTCCAAACCTTCCGAGTTGACTGTGCCTGAACCCCTCGGTCGGTGGATCACCAGCTTCCTGACAGACAGTAAGCAGCATGTGAGGCTAGGAAAGCACATCTCGGACCCGCAAACCCTCAGCATAGGAGCACCGCAAGGCTGCTCTCTCTACATCAATGACTGCACCTCCATTGACTCCTCTGTCAAGCTTCTCAAGTTTGCGGACGACACAACCCTGATTGGACTGATCCAGGATGGGTTGGAATCTGCCTACGGACAGGAAGTGTCACAGCTACCATCCTGGTGCCTTTGTAACAACTTGGAGCTTAATGCTTTTAAGACAGTGAAATTGATAGTAGACTTTAGGAGAGCTCCCCCTCCCCTCACCCAACCCACCATCAACAACACCACAGTCACATCTGTGGAGTCTTTTAAGTTCCTGGGAACCATCATCCTTAAGTGGGGGGTCACCATTGACTCCACAGTCAAAAAGGCACAACAGAGAATGTACTTCCTGCAGCAGCTGAGGAAGCACAATCTACCAAAGGCAACGATGGTCCAATTCTAAACAGCCATTGTTGAGTCTGTCCTCACTTTCATGGTCCATGGTCTGGTTTGGCTCAGCCACCAAACATAACACCCGGAGGCTGTAGTTAATCGTCTGATCAGCCAAGAGCGGAACTCGCTATCGAAATATGGAGGGGACCGGGGGGACACCATTTTTGACGGCCGCACGTGCATGCACACACTCACACACACATGCGCAAGGCTTCGGAGGCTCAAACCAGCGCTAAATGCAGCACAACTCTGCCTGTCTTGCCCTGACGGGAAACCAGCGCTGCTTCTCCGCGCAGCCCATATTTCCCGCAAGCCCAGGCAGGTTAACCAGGCAGAGTGAGCTGGGTTTAGCGCTGCTTCTCTGTGCTCGCTGTGGGCCTGGGGGCATAGCTCGCGTCTGACTGCCAGCCTCTGTGGCCACCCGTGGCGGGTGGGGGGCACTCGGGTGGGGACGGGACAGCGCCAGAGACTCGGCCGGGATCGATCGTGGCTGTGGATGAGGTGCAGGTCTGTGCCACGTTTCCCTCCTCCAATCACCATGTTCTATCATCAGTCCCACCCCTCCACTCCTCCCTCTTCCAATCACCGCGCTGAATCATCATGTCCCGCCCCCATTGCCTGCTGACTAATGTCCCTCTCGTCCAATCGGCACCCACGATCAGCAGTCCCACCTCCACTGTCTCGCGGAAAGCGGAGATTTTAAAATCCGGATGACAAAAATTTGGGGGGGGGGGGGGGGTGTCCCCCACTTCTCAAAACATGGGGGACATGTTTGATACCAGACTGATTCCTGGGATGTCAGGACTTTCATATGAGGAAAGACTGGATAGACTTGGCTTGTACTCGCTAGAATTTAGAAGACTGAGGGGGGGGGGGATCTTAAACTTACAAAATTCTTAAAGGGTTGGACAGGCTAGATACAGGAAGATTGTTCCCGATGTTGGGGAGGTCCAGAACAAGGGGTCACAGTCTAAGGATAAGGGGGAATTCCTATAGGACCGAGATGAGGAAAATGTTTTTCACACAGTGGTGAGAGTCTCTGGAATTCTCTGCCACAGAAGGTAGTTGAGGCCAGTTCATTGGCTATATTTAAGAGGGAGTTAGATGTGGCCCTTGTGGCTAAAGGGATCAGGGGGTATAGAGAGAAGGCAGGTACAGGATACCGAGTTGGATGATGAGCCATGGTCATATTGAATGGCGGTGCAGGCTCGAAGGGCCGAATGGCCTACTCCTGCACCTATTTTCTATGTTTCTATGTCCCCTCTGGCCCCCCTGTGATTTCCGCCCCTGCGATCAGCTGCAACCTTCCCTCCATTGATGAACTGTACACTGTAAGGGCCAGGAAGCGAGCTGGTAAGATAATCTCTGACCCCTCTCACCCTGTCCACAAACTGTTTGAATCACTTCCCTCTGGAAGACGACTCCGGATTGTCAAAGCTGCCACGAGACATAAAAACAGCTTTTTTCCATGAGTAGTAGCTCTACTCAATAACCAAAAATCTGTAGCCTCCTTTTGCTCTGGTATTCAGAGGTCGGAAGGTAGAGTCGTTGTGGGGTGAAGAATTAAAGTGACAGGTAACTGGAAGGTCAGGGGTATCCTTTAAGGCACATTGAGGTATTCTGTGGTAGACATAAGTGCTGGAGAAACTCAGCGGGTGAGGCAACATCTATGGACTGAAGGAAATAGGCAAAGTTTTGGGCCAAAACCCTTCTTCTGTAGTTATCCAACATGCATTTGGTTTCCCCTAGTAGATGACAACTAGATTATAACTAAGAATCAGTGGACTGAATTGGAAATATAAACTTCACCAGAAAAGTATCTGACAGCCTACAGAGCAATTAGGAGGGAAAATAGTCGTTGAATCTAATCTCAATATAATTTTCTCAGCATCGGAGGATTGATGTAAATCACTGAGAAAGTGTTAACCTGACTGCCCCCAAGCCTAGGCCTCTTTGGAAAGGGGGGGGGGGGGGGATGAGCCGATTGATGGCACAAACGAGAAACCGTCCATCTCAAATGGCAACAGATAGGGGCGTTAATACATTATGACTTGCAAATTCTCCATGAAGATACACATGATCCTGGCTTAGAAATACACAGATTCATTTCCTTGCCAGTGTGTTTAAATCTCAAAACGTGTTGCTTAAGAGCATAATGGGTTCTCCATTAGAGAACCAGAATGGACAGCTATCTGCAGAGCCAAAAGAGATGGGGGAGATATTGAACAATTTATTTTCTTCGGTATGCACCAAGGAGAAGGATATTGAACTCTGTGAGTTAAGGGGAAAAAGTAGAGTAGCTATGAAAACTATGAGATTCAAACAGGAGGAAGTACTGACACTTTTGAAAAATATAAAAGTGGATAAGTCTCCAGGTCCTGACAGGATATTCCCTAGGACATTGAGGGAAGTTAGTGTAAAAATAGCAGGAGCTATGACAGAAATATTTCAAATGTCATTAGAAATGGGAATAGTGCCGGAGGATTGGCGTACTGCGCATGTTGTTCCATTGTTTAAAAGGGTTCAAAGAATAAACCTAGCAATTATAGACCTATTAGTTTGACGTCAGTGGTGGGCAAATTAATGGAAATATTAATGGAATATTAGAAATTATCTCTAATATATATATCTATATATATTAGAGATAATAGATATAAGCATCTGGATAAACAGGGTCTGATCAGGAACAGTCAACATGGATTTATGCCAGGAAGGTCATGTTTGACAAACCTTCTTGAATTTTTTGAAGCGGTAACTAGGGAAATTGATGAGGGTAAAGCAGTGGATGTTGTCTATATGGATTTCAGTAAGGCCTTTGACAAGATTTCCCATGGAAGGTTGGTTAAGAAGGTTCAATCTTTGGGTGTTAATGGCGGAGTAGCAAGATGGATTCAACAGTGGCTGAATGGGAGATGTCAGAGAGTAATGGTGGATGGCTGTTTGTCAGGTTGGAAGCCGGTGACCAGTGGGGTGCCTCAGGGATCTGTGTTGGGTCCACTGTTGTTTGTCATGTACATCAATGATCTGGATGATGGGGTGGAAAATTGGATAAGTAAGTATGCAGATGATACTAAGATAGGTGGTGTTGTGGATAATGAAGTAGATTTTCAAAGTCTACAGAGAGATTTGGGCCATTTGGAAAAGTGGGCTGAAAGATGGCAGATGGAGTTTAATGCTGTTAAGTGTGAAGTGCTACATCTTGGCAGGACAAATCAAAATAGGACGTACATGGTAAATGGTAGGGAATTGAGGAATGCTGTGGAACAGAGGGATCTAGGAATAACTGTGCATAGTTCCCTGAAGGTGCAATCGCATGTAGATAGGGTGGTAAAGAAAGCCTTTGGTGTACTGGCCTTTATAAATCAGAGCATTGAATATAGGAGTAGGGAAGTAATGTTAAAATTGTACAAGGCATTGGTAAGACCAATTCTGGAGTATGGTGTATAATTTTGGTCGCCTAGTTATAGGAAGGATGTCAACAAAATAGAGAGAGTACAGAGGAGATTTTCTAGAATGTTGCCAGGGTTCCAGCAACTATGTTACAGAGAAAGGTTGAACAAGTTATGTCTTTATTCTTTGGAGCGCAGAAGGTTAAGGGGGGACGATTGAGGTCTTCAAAATGATGAAAGGGATAGACAGAGTTGACGTGGATAAGCTTTTCCCATTAAGGGTAGGGAAGATTCAAACAAGAGGGCATGACATGAGAATTAAGGGACAGAGGTTTAGGGGTAACGTGAGGGGGAACTTCTTTACTCAGAGGGTGGTGGCTGTGTGGAATGAGCTTCCAGCAGAAGTGGTGGAGGCAGGATCGATTTAAACATTTAAAAGTAAAGTGGATAGGTATATGGACGTGAAGGGAATGGAGCAGGTAGATGGGACTAGGGGAAAACAAATGGTCGGCACGGACTGGAAGGGCCGAGAGGGCCTGCTTTCGTGCTGTAATTGTTATACGTTTACCTCGGCAATTGAAGAAAGGAATTCACTGCGAATTTCAAAGGTTAATTATGGGCAATAAATCCGAAATTTGCTAATGAAGTCTACATCTGTTGGGAGTGAAAGAGGTGCCATCGAATAATTTATTGCATTGACAAGAGGGTGGATAGCTAGGATGGAGATGTGGATGCTGAGCAAGCCTCCTACTTAATACTAGAGGACAGAGTGCTGGAGTAACTCGGGTCAGGCAGCATCTCTGGAGAACATGGGTAGGTGACGTTTCAGGTCAGGGACCTTCTTCAAGGTCTGAACCCCGATTCTGAAGAAGGGTCCTGACCAGATACGTCATCTATCCTTTTTCTCCAGATGTGCTGTCTGACCCGATGAGTTACTCCAGCACCTGGTGTCCATCTTTTGTATAAGCCAGCATCTGCAATTCCTCGTTTCTACATTCTGTCTGCTCCACTTCAAAATCTAAAGTTATGCCTACTTTGAAGAAGTTCTCTTCCTCTCTGCAACAAAAGTTGTGCAAAACCCTCTCACTGCTCCCCCTTTGTGATTCTGCCAGCTCTTTACCCCTCCCTTCAGTATGAAGGGTCCCTACTGAAAACGTTGCTATATTTAAGAGGGAGTTAGATGTGGCCCTTGTGGCTAAAGGGATCAGGGGGTATGGAGAGAAAGCAGGTACAGGATACCGAGTTGGATGATCAGCCATGATCATATTGAATGGCGGTGCAGGCTCGAAGGGCCGAATGGCCTACTCCTGCACCTATTGTCTATGTTTCTATGTCACACGTCATTTTTCTCCAGAGATGCTGCCCGACACATTGTATGTCTACCATTTGGTATCAACCAGCATCTGCAATTTACTTGTTTCTACATTCTGTACTGTTCTCAGTGGACAAAGATTGTTTTATAACCTTCTCCTCACATTAACAATTTAATTGCTGATCACTATCAACAAGCTTTATTCTAACCAATTGATTGAACCCAGTGAAAGTAGACTGGTCAAAAAAGTAGTCTGTAATGAGAATTCAGGAAATCTATGATTTGTAACGGTACTTTAAGATTCAGCCTACACATCAAAATCTTCTAAAGAATGCACGTTGCAGTTCTATTCATAAATATCTGGCAAGCAAGAAAAGATGAAAAAAAAAGTTATTTTAATCTCATTAAAGAAGATCTGGACAGAAAGAAGCAATAGAACTCCGTGGAACAAAAAAAATCCTTTTGAGCAACAAGCTGAAAACATTTGCTTATGTCTATATTCTCATGATGATAATTTTGAATAAGTCAATCAACTTTGTTGACCCTGATTTTAAGGGATCATGTCAAAAATAGCTAAATGCCCCTAATAGAAGTCCACAACAACACATGATTTCTCCCCAACGTTTGATCTTGTAGCCTCTTGTTCCTCAAGAGTCCTGTGAATTTGGAAATTTAATTGGAAAAGATTAATTCAAGCACAACTGAAAAGCTTGGTCTTGCTGCCATTCGCATGTTTTTTTTTCAGATTTATTAAACAACCATTACTCATTCTTCTTGGCTCTAACTAAAATGCATTCCAAGTGTAATCTGTCCCCATCTCTGCCCTGCAAATCCAAGCTTCAATATCAGCTCCCTCTAGAGATAAACCATTTCTATTTCAGTTCTGCCTCCTGGTGATATGATTCACAGCTTTTACTATCTTTGTTTCATCATTATTGAAAAAATAATAGCACAGCCTTACAACCACTTCCTCCAGGTGTGTAAATGTTAAGGATTTTCTACTGAACAAAAATTCCAGTACAATACACGAGTGTCCTTGGCATGCTTCATTATCATCTGTAGACTGTATAGGAATTCCTATCCATTCAGTCTTTCCTAGGAAAAGATCACCAACTCAGAAATTGCTGCAATGACTCAACTCATACCAATGACTATTAATTGGAATTTTTAACCTCACCCAACACAGAACACAATATTTATACAGAAAATTGCAGGATGCACAATTTGATAATGCCACAGCCATGTCACATCAGGACCTCATGCATTCAAATTTAACTCCAGTGCTCATAAAAGCAGAGGGTGGATCTGCCCAATGAGCCTTCATTTACTGCCCCTTAATTTAATACACTTCTATCATAATTTAATACACTTCTGTTCACTCAACCTCTTACACTTCAGAGAAAACAATCCAAGTTAAAAGTCCCGCTCTACTGCCATTTCTCCACTCATAGCTCGAGCTAATCCATATCCTGCCCTCCCACATGGTAGTCCTGTATTCTGATCAGCTCGTCTTTAAACAACTCATACATTTTTGATGAAGACTTATCAAATAACAGCTACTCCCAATTTACTCTTGCTCCTGCCTAATAATGTTATAATTTTCCCTCCACCTACCTCAAGGTCCAGATTTATCCATACTCATAACTATCTTAACACTGGAGTTGTTATCATTGCGCACAAATTACCTTTCCACTTTCGCACCACTCACCTGACCAGGGTAGACAAAAAAGCTGGAGAAACTCAGCGGGTGAGGCAGCATCTATGGAGCGAAGGAAATAGGCGACGTTTCGGGTCGAGACCCTTTGAAGCTGCATTTCTCCAGCTTTTTTTGTCTACCTTTGATTTTCCAGCATCTGCAGTTACCTTCTTAAACACTCACCTGACCAGGCTCATTTCCCAATGCAAGGCACAGCATGGTCCCTCCTCCAGTTGGACCTTACTCTCCCTCCACTCTTCCCTGTGCCCCACCTGGACTCTCACGCATTTCTCTCCTACCTCCTCCCCTTCCATCTATACCTCTTTCTCTGGATTCACAACTGCCCCCGCTTCTATCCGTATCTCACACTTTTTGTCCTTTTATCTCTGGCCTTTGTCTATCCACCTGCCTGATTGTGGACTTTAGAAGAGGAAGGAGGAGGTCCCATAAACCTGTTTATATCGATCGGCACCAAGGTGGAGAGAGCCGAAAGATTCAAATTCCTGAGCATTCATATGTCTGAAAGTCTTTCCTGGACCCAGCATACTGATGCAACTATAATGAAAGCCCCAAAACGTCTCTATGTCCCGGGATGATTACTGAGATTCAGTATGTCAGAGAGGATTCTCTTGAACTTCTACAGGTGCACAGTAAAGACCATAATGGTTGCATTACGGCCTGGTTCGGCAACTTGAAGTGAAGATTGCAACCTAGGAGTGAGGATTGCATAAAGTTGTGAACACTACGCAATCCATCATGGGTCCTGACTTCCCCATCATCGAAAGGATTTGCCAGAGTCGTTGCTTCAAAAAGGCAGCCAGCATCATCAGAGACGCACACCACCATGGCCACACACGCATTTTACCCCTGCCACCGGGAAGAAGGTACCTGTCTGACTGTTCCTTAAATGTTGCGATAGTACCTGCCTCAACTACCTCCTCTGGCAGCTTGGTCCATAACCCACCACCCTTTGAGAGAAAAAGTTACCCCTCAGATTCCAATTTAATCTTTTCCCCTTCACCTTCAACCTAAGTCCTCTGGTGGTCGATTCACCTACTCTGGGCAAGAGATTCTTTGCATCCACCCGATCTATTGTTCTCATGATTTTATGCACCTCAATAAGATTACCCCTCAGCCTCCTGCACTCCAAGGAATAAGATTCCCAGCCAACTCAACCTCTCCCTATAGCTCCAGCCCTGGAAACATCCTTTTAAATCCCCTTTCCAGCTTGCTGTTTCAAATAACCCTCCTTGATGCGCCCAACAAATCCTGACCCATTTAAGCCAATTGCACTACAGAAGTCCCTGTCAATATTGGGCAAGTTTAAATTACCCACTGAAACCTAAGGTAGACAAAATGCTGGAGAAACTCAGCGGGTGAGGCCGCATCTATGGAGCGAAGGAATAGGCGACGAGAGGAAAACTTCTTCAAAGTAGACATACCTTCAGGAGATTTCACAGTGGAGTTTCACTGATATACAGAGAGATTATGAAAAGATCTTGAAGCAATCCTTCACATCTATCCATAAGATGTCTACATATCGGTTCCCTTTATCTCCTATCTTTTTTTTCCAGAGGCCTGTGCGATAATACCATCAGAGTGATTGTACCTGTCTCATGTTTTAGCTCTGCCCATATTGCTTCAGTGGATGAACCCTCCAGCATTTCCTCTCTCAGTGCAGCTGTGACATTCTCCCGGATTACATAGAAACATAGAATATAGCTGTAGGAGGCCATTTGGCCCTTCAATCCAGCACCGCCATTCATTGTGATCATGGCTGATCATCCACAATCAGTAACCCGTGCCTGCCTTTTCCCCATATCTCTTGATTCTGCTAGCCCCTAGAGCTGTATCTAACTCTTTTAAACTCATCCACTGAATTAGCCTTCACTGCCTTTTGTGGCAGAGAATTCCACAGGTTTTTTGTCCTCATCTCAGTTTTAAATGGCCTCTCCTTTATTCTTAGACTGTGGCCTCTGGTCCTGGACTCCCCCAACATTGGGAACATTTTTACTGCATCTAGCTTGTCCAATCCTTTCATAATTTTATATGTTTCTATAAGATCCCCTCTTATCCTTCTAAATTCCATTGAATACAAGCCCAGTCTTCCCAATCTTTCCTCATATGACAGTCCTGCCATCCTGGTGATTAACCTCGTGAACTTTTTAAGAAAGAAATGCAGATGCTGGAAAAATCGAAGCGATCACCAAGCCTGCTCTTGGTCTCACCGATGTAGAGTCTAACCTCGTGAATTTAAGCTGCACTGCCTCAATAACAAGGATGTCCTTCCTCAAATTAGGAGACTAAAACTGCACACAATACTTCAGATTGATACAACTCCTCCACATTTCCAAAGACGTGCAGGTTTGTAGGCTAATTGGCTTGGTAAAATTGTAAATTGTGTGTGTCGGATAGTGTTAAGTGTGCGGGGATTGCTGTTCACCGTGGACTCGGTGGGACGAAGAGCTTGTTTCCACGCTGTATCTCTAACCCAAATCTTTTACTTCATCGCGATCACATCTCAAACATCAATGATGAAATGTCAGTACTGTCTCTCTTGAAACCAAATTTCTGTAATGGCCACAACATCATAGTTCCATCTGCTTTAATCACAATAGTCTTGACATTGAAATGAATGCACTTCAGCCGATCGATCGTCACTATGTTCATTAACTCATCAATGGCCTGTCCATCCTTTCACACTTGTCATTGCTTCCTAGGGTCCAGAGAGTTCTAGTTGCTGTTGGCTTTTAAGTGGAGCATTCCCCCTCCAAAAATAAAATTACATTCTCACATGCAGCTAAAGTGCTTTTCGAAACAGCATGCAAGACGTTGACATCATTGGTAAAATGGAAAGGAGCAGCAGAGACATATGAATGGTTGCAAGGAGACTATGCGAGGCCAGAGAGAGGGACAAAAAGAGATCACAGAGCAATATCCATGAAGCAGCAAGAACATAACATTATATCTTTAATCATGACTGAAGATGCGAGTATCTAGTTGTGCATCCCTAAAATAAATGCTCTCTCATTAGTGGCCCACATAAGTTGTCTGGATCCTTTCCACAGAGAAATTGTACAGCAACTCCTTAACAGATGAAAAATGACAGACTGAACAAAGAAGGAAATTCATTTAATTAGAGTCGTAAGGTAGAAGGAATTACTACCTTAGAGCTCCAGAGACCCGGGTTCAATCCTGAGTAAGGGTGCTGCCTGTACGGAGTTTGTACATTCTCGCCGTGACCGTGTGGGTTTTCTTCGAGATCATCGGTTTTCTCAAATACTCCAAAGATGTAGGGGCGGCACAGTAGAGTTGCTGCCTTAACAGCACCAGAGACCCGCTTTCATCCTGACAACGGGTGCTGTCTGTGAGGAGTTTGAACGTTCTCCCCGTGACTATGTGGGTTTTTTCCAGGTACCCTAGTTTACTCCCACTGAGGAAATATTATATAATAGAATTGCTCGGATAGTAACTATCGTGTGAGGAAAGTATGTTTAGTTGTAACAAAAGCTTAAGGTTTTCAGAAACACATGTATCCTAAAAAAATAAAGTACAAAGAAACACACATAGGGAACAGATTAATCAAAACATAGAAACGCTAATCTTAGTTGATTGCTTGGAGGCAATTATAATGCAGGAGGAAATTGTATTTGATATGATTTTGTGTTGAAAAATGGATAGCTGAATAGGGCCTCTTCTTAGGCCAGAGGTCATCTGCTCTTTCTCTATGGCACATTTTTGAGCTCTGAATGTGACATACAGATGAAGAGTTATGGCTGGTTATGCTGAGTTTGAGACAGAATTTAAGGCTGAGGGATAATAGACTCTGTGGTTAGCTTTGGCTACGTTAAATTACAATGACGTTGAGATAAGGGATCGAGAAGCTGTACTTTTGAGGTAATGGTCTGAAGTCGTAAATTTACCCTGTGTTCTGTAATATTTGTAAAATACCTTGGAAATCCATCTCTCAGAGATAGCAGGAGAAGGGGAGGCTGTAATGTAGAATGAAGTTGTATCCTGGCACCAAACACTTATTAATCAAGTTGACAGATTTACGACCCATGTATGCTTAGAGTTGGGAGGTGTGTGTGGGTTTTGAATTTAACTTTAAAGCTGTGTAATTCGGCGAAATTCATATAATTAAGTGTTTTAATACATAGATAATAGTATTTTAAACTGTGTAAAATTGTAGTGAAACCATTTATGAAATGTATTGTGTCTTAGTATGTAAACATTAGACTTTGTTTAGATTTATAGAAATATCTTTCTTCTTGGTATGGAAAATGTGTTTGTTTGTATGACTTGTGTGATCATTGTATTATATGTGTGCATCTTATATTTTGAGGATTGGTCTTTGATAATTGAGCCTACTGGGGTTTTGCTGTGTTGAAATAAAATAATTCTAAACAAAGTTAATCCGCAGGCAAACAAAGGTTGTAAAATGAGGCCAGAGAAGGGGGGAATCGTGTGACTGCTGTTGTAAATCACCAGAAGAACTCAGATGATTGGTTACTAGTTTGTCATATCCTCTGTATCTGAAATGTCTAATACCTATATAAATGGCGTGAGTTTGTATCAAAGTTACTATTCTCTGGACCTGCCCCAGAGCTTCCAGTGTTGATAGGTTCAGAGACTAGTCTCAGCTGAATAAAGAATCCATTTCAACAGCTACAAGTGTTTGAGTCTAGTTGACTTTAGATTGACAAAATAACTCAGTTTTACACCACACTCCAAAGACGTACTGGTTTGTAGGTTAATTGGCTTTGGAAAAATTGTAAATTGCCCATAATGTGCAGGATAGCGTTAGTGTGCGGGAATTGTTGGACGGCAGGAACTAGGTGGGCCGAAGGACTTGTTTCTGCGCTGTAACTCTAAACTAAACAAAGGTGGAGGTAGAATAAAGTGGTTAAATAAAGGGGGGGGGGGGGGGAAGGAAAATGAGATAATAAAAAGAACAAAACTCTAGCGTTAATAAGCTACTGTGAGACAGATTGGCAAATTGTACATTCTTGGACCCGTTGTCCTCAAAAATCATTATATATTGGGGCCCGGGGGCGGTGGGGTGGGAGAATTTTATTAAAAAATGTTTACATAAAAATGTCTAAATGTAATGAGGAGAGCATTAGTGAATGTAAAAGTGTAATGTCTAGCGTAATGGAAAAAGTCTCGGAGTTTGAGCGTGTGGTTTTGGCATACCATGAAATCAAAGGCCAAAATTCCACTCAGACCATACCCCTCCATTCCCTTCCCGTCCATATACCTGTCCACTTTACTTTTAAATGTTAAAATCGATCCTGCCTCCACCACTTCTGCTGGAAGCTCATTCCACACAGCCACCACCCCCTGAGTAAAGAATAGTAGAGCTAATAGGACTTGATGTTTCAATCCCTGTAACTATATTTCTCATTTATTATATTGTTTACTGTATACTGTGTTTACATATTCTGTTGCGCAGCTGCAAGTAAGAATTACATTGTTCTAACTGGGACATATGACAATAAAACACTCTTGAAACAAAGGCCAAGAGGGATCTAAAAGAGGCCATTAAAATTATACAAGAATTTGATGAGCTAAAGTTTGAATCTGAGTATGAATAAAATAGTCTCAAATTCACTATTCTAGTTGAAATGTAGGAGAAAACTCTGTGCCTAGAGTGCTTGGAATATGACAAAGTATAAATATCCACATGAATGGTTTGTAGATTTTATGCAATTCTAAGCCTAAGAAATTGCCCACTGCAAGAAAGGCAAGGAAATAAATATTCCTTATGCTGACTATTTTCTTAAATAACATCTTAGAAACATAGAAAAATAGGTGCAGAAGTAGCCCATTCGGCACTTTGAGCCAGCACAGCTATTTAATATGATCATGGCTGATCATCATTGTCATCTAAAATTAGTACCCCGTTCCTGCTTTTTCCCCCATATCCCTTGATTCCTTTAGCCCTAAGAGCTAAATCTAACTCTCTCTTGAAAGCATCCAGTGAATTGGGCTCCACTGCCTTCTGTGGCAGTGAATTCCACAGATTCACAACTCTCTGGGTATTTTTTTTTTCCTCATCCCAGTCCTAAATCTCAGTCCTTATTCTTAAATTGTGACTCTCTGGTTCTGGACTCCCCCAACATCGGAAGCAATTTTCCAGCATCTAACCTGTTCAATCCTTTAAGAATTTTATATGTTTCTATAAGATGACTCATCCTAAATTCCAGTGATTATCGCTCCACATCACCGCCCATATCTCTAGTTTCCTTTATCCATAACCAGCGTCTCGACCCGCAACGTCATCCATTCCTTCTCTCCAGAGATGCTGCTTGTCCCGCTGAGTTACTTCAGCTTTTTGTGTCTATCTTCAGTTTAAACCAGCAGTTGCAATTCCTTCTTACACAATGCAAGTCCAGTCGACCCATTCTTTCATCAAATGTCAGTCCGCCCATCACGGGATTTAATCTGGTGAACCTACACTGCACTCCCTCAATAGCATTAATGCCCTTCCTTGAATTAGGAGACAAAAATTGCACAAAAAATGTTCTTGGCCAAGAAAGAGGTACATCGTTTAGGTCATAAATTAACTTTTTCAAAATTGCACCAAAATATGGCCACTCGTGCACTTGTGAGGGTGTGCAAAAATAATTTCACTGTGCAGTACACACAACAATAATGCACAATGACGTTTTGGGCGTGAAGGGTTTGACTTCACCCATTCCTTCTCTCCAGAGATGCTGCCTGTCCCGCTGTGTTACTCAATCAGTTTGTGTCCATTTTCCATGTAAACCAGCATCTGCAGTTCCTTCCTGACAATAAAGCACCACTGAACCACCATTGAACAATTTGAGAAAGCCTGCCACATTAAAAACTTCCATAATTGTTCCAAGAACACATCAAAACCTTTTGTACATATTTCAACTGCACAGCTTGAGGTGGGCTAGAGTATCACATCAATATCTACTGTTATTTGGTTGAGTGCCAATGGTGTTACATGTGAAAAAAATTTTTTTTTTTTAAACCAATTTACAATTTCTTTTAGCATAGCTGTTTGATTTATTAGCCCACCAGTGTGTGTACAAGTTTTAAAGCCGGCATTGACATTTGTCAAAAGGCCAAAACCACCAACATGTGTTTTGCTAGATTGCCTACAAACGGGTGTTTTTTTTAAAAAACTTTTTTATTTTTCGTTAAATTTATTCTCACCGTGTCAGGAATACCAGCATGCCCACAACTACAATATATTCTTAACAGGACTGCGAATGTGGCAATGGGGTTAATTTCCTGAATCAGCATGATCAGATTGAGATTCAGATTAGTTTATAATTTATACCAGGGTACAATGAAATCCCTTGTGCACAGAGTCAGCGTGGAAACAGGCTTTTTGGTCCAACTTGCCCATACCACCCAACTACACTTGTCCCACCTGCCTGCATTTGGTCCACATCCCTCTAAACCTGTCTATCCATGTAACTGTCCAAATGTTTCTTAAACGTTGCGATTGTACCTGCCTCAACTACCTCCCCTGGCAGCTCGTTCCATACACCTACTACCCTTTGTGTAAAAAGGTTACCCCTCAGGTTCCTATTAAATCTTCCCCCCCCTCACCTTAAACCCATGTCTTGTGGTTCTCGATTGCCCAACTCTGTGCAAGAGACTGTGTGTCTATCCGATCTATTCCTATCATGATTTTGTGCACCTCTATAACATCATCCATCATCCTCCTGCACTTCAAGAAATAGAGTTCTAGCCTGATCAACCTCTCCCTATAGCTCAGGCCCTCGAGTACTCGCAACATCCTCTTAAAAGCTGAAGCTCAGAGAGAACAGTATAGACACAGAACACCCAAAACACTTGACCACTGCTATACATCCATCAGAAATGCCGACCGCTCCACCTCTCGGCTGCCAGAGAGTTTGGAAGATCTGGTTTGCGTCTTCTTGCCTACAGAAACTGAAGCGTAGCACCACAGAGCTATAAATTACTCATTAGGAAAGGTAGAGGAGTGGTTATGAGACTGCTTCCAATTGGTGAACTGGTTTCAGAGTTCATCAGTGGATCTGAATGAAGATGCCGTCACCGTCGTCACCGACTTCATAAAGAAATGTGTGGACAACTTTTAATTTAATATAGAGAAATGTGAGGGGTTGCATTTTGGGAAGTGTTGGCGGTGTGGGCAAGTTGGACTGAAGGGCTTGTTTCAACGTTGTATCACTCTATAACTATGTACCAAAAAAACCCATTAGATTTTCCCCAACCGGAAGCCCTGGATGAACCAGGAGATTCATAATCTGCCCAGTTCTAGATCGGGTGTTCAGCACTGGTAGTCAAGACTCAAACAAGTCATCCAGAAATAACCATGTGAAGGTCATCACAAACCCAAAGAAATGACTCCAGACCAAGCTGGATTCCCAGACAGATGCTCGACAGCTGTGGCAGGGTTTGCACACTAATACCGCCAACAAGGCATCATCTCCAACAAGGCGAAACCACGTAGCAAAGTGGCAACAGCATATTAGTGTCAGATGATTTCATAAGGTCACAAGTGATAGGAGTAGAATTAGGCCATTCGGCCCATCTAGTCTACTCCGTCATTCAATCATGGCTGATCTCTCTCTCCTTCCTAACCACATTCTCCTACCTTCTCCCCATAACCTCTGACACCTGTTCTAATCAAAAATCTATCTGGTTCAATGCCTTTTATCCCTGCTTTGAGGGGAAGAACAACAATACACCTGTACAAGCCTTCACAGCCGCCGATGACCCTGTAATCTCAGTCTCTGAGGCCAACATCAGAACATCCTTCAAGAGGACAAATCCATCTGAACCTGAGCCTGCATTCCTGGTCGTTTAAACATCAGTACAAAACCATTAACTAAGTAAGGCATGCATAGTAATTGGTAATAAACTGGAGGAAAGTCAAACATAGCCCTTCACAAACGGCTGACAAACACGACCAGCATGTGTACGATAGAGACCATCTCCGTTCTTTTCCCCCGGGGACAGAGCGGGTGGCTTCACAGGTGAGGGAGACTAAACCAGCATTCCTGGAGATGAAACAGGAGACTGTGGCGCAGGCAAAGTCGCCACTTGCAAATCAGCCGCTGTAGACGTGGGTTGTTGTGTTGGTATTGGCTGAGGACCTCTGGACACAGATGGAAGTACACTTGTACGGTCTGGATAATACGGAAGTGGTGGAACTGGCTCGTTCACAGGCAGGATGTGTTGTCTGTTACACCTGTAGGTGCCGCCATCGGCACTGATCAGATATGAGCGTGGCTCAGAAGCAGTTCCAGAAATTACACCAATAAGGTCATGGCCTTTGTCAGTCTGCAAACGAACCCCCTGCCCTTTGGTTAACGGTGGCAGTGGCCTACTTGTTTTGTCATACCATTGTTTTTGAATGTCACGCTTTTGTTGTAACCTGGACTGAACCTCCTCAGGTGGAACCACCTGTGGGCTCAATGCCTAATCCGCCACAGGCACCGTGGCTCGGGTCTGCCTCGACAATAAACATTGAGCAGGTGAACCCAAAATGGGATCACTGGAGATGTTGCGTAAGTTGAGTAGATCCAGGAACACGTCAGAATTAGCTCTGTACGAACGTTCCATGAGCTGTTTGGCAGTCTTGACAGCCCACTCAACTAGTCCATTCGACTGTGGATATTCAGGGCTGCTGGTAAAGTGGCAAAGATTCCAGCGTCTAGCAAACCCCCTGAAGTGTTGGCTGGTAAATTGACTGCCGTTATCAGATAACCGTATACCCGGAGATCCGTGGACTGAAAAATGGCGAGATAGCTTAGAAACCACCCCGCGAGAAGTGGGGCTACTCAGAAAATCAATGTCAAACCATCCTGAATGCGAATCGACGAGTAACAGGTACTGCTTGTCATGCCACTCAAATATGTCAGTTTCCACTGTAGACCACGGGAGTGCAGGAACTGGATGTAAAAGAAGTGGTTGCTTTTGTTGGTGAGGTGCCAACATGCTTTGAGTAAAACATGCTTCTTGCCCGTAGGACAATAGCTTCAGCACCTGGGTGCCCTGCATGGACAGCACTGATCTACAATAATGAACCACGTGGACCAACTGGCTGGAGTATTCAAGTCCATCTCAACGTCTCATTTTTGCAGTCTCAGGTTCTCACCTGCTTCAAAAGGCTATTATCGTACTGGTGCAAAAGTGACCTGCCTCAATGATTATCATCCGGTAGAACTTACATTCACCTAACTGAAGTGCTTCTGGAGGTTGGTAATGATGTAAAAATCAAGTTATGCCTCAGAAATGAGCTGGGTACATTTCAATTTTCCCACGTCTTAATAGATCAGGAGTAGATATATTCTCACTGGCTCTCCATTCTGCTCTGGACCATCTGAATAACAAGAACATATACATCAGGCTACTATTAAAGAAGGAACTGCAGATGCTGGAAAATCATGGGTACACAAAATGCTGGAGAAACTCAGCGGGTGCAGCAGCATTTATTAGGTATGTTACAAAACTTACCTTTAGCAGCGCTGCAGTTCTGTCACTGCCCGTGTGCGCGACTTTGAGAGGGGGGTGGGTTTAAAATGCCGTTTACTCCAGACCATTCACATCGATTAATCTCAGGGGATTTAGTTGCTGAAGAGAAATCGCTCCGACATTTGTGTTATGGAGTTATTTTTAAACTGCGCTGAATAATTTAATTGCTAGAGTGAATTAAAAATCATCTTCTAAAGCCGTGAACGCCGACAACGGGACGGATCTCACGAAGGGGACAAAAGAAGGTACACAGTTTATTTTTACATAAAAACGTGCTTCTTAGGAAGCCTTTAATCGAAATTTCATGTTGCAAAAAGGTGACTTAAAAAATATACGAACCGGCAGTATTTTTCCTGCCGACTGGGGGTTACATTCATCGCAAACCGCAATGTTCCAATCCATCGCGTTCCACAAAAACCCACACCCATTAATTTACAGGAATTAAACACTAAATTCCTTCAACTTGGCCTATAAATTCATGACAATGAGATTTTTAAATCATGTTATATTGTGAATTCTTGTGTGAATGTTATTTGGACACTTAGGCTTTTTAAAAATGGATAGATGTACACCTTGGATGTTAAGAAATGGATAGATGTTTAGATCTAGTAATTGAATTTTGTTATTAGCTACAATTAGGTAACTAACTAATTATAAGCTTTAATTTCAGGTCATCCAAGTAAGATTGTTTCATATTTGTTTCAGAATGCTTCAATCTATAATAACTGAAATTTTCATTCAGTTCTCTTCATTTTTAAGAAAGTTATGGGCTTTTGACTGTCCTTGATCACAGCTTTTGTGTTAAGTCAATGGAAAAGCAATAGGAAAGATGCTAATTTCTGAGTATGAAAATGGCCACAACTTTTTTAATACTGAAGATATGAAAGTGAATTAGGTGTCAAATTAAACTTACTTTTATGCTTTATCTGATGGGATAAATTGCAGACTTGATTTTTTTAATCTCAAAATTTTGTAACATTGCTACATCTATGGAGCGAAGGTCTGAAGGGGTTTCGGTCCGAAACGTTGCCCATCTCCTTCGCTCCATAGATGCTGCTGCAACCGCTGAGTTTCTCCAGCATTTTGTGTACCCTACATCAGGATACTGTTCTTTAAATGCTGAACAGTAGCCAACACTATCATCCCTTCCAAGCCCAATTACGTGCCTCCCTTTGCAACTGGACTCTGGACTTCTTCATCAGCACTTCAATGACCTCCCAAAGTGCCGCCGGGAACCTAAACGCCGACTCATTTTGCCCGGCTTGGCAAGCAAATACTGCTTTATACCGATAGACACAAAAAACTGGAGTAACTCCACGGGTCAGGCAGCAACTCTGGAGAATAGGAGCATGACGTTTCGTGTTTATGGCGGCGGGTGTATTCCTCTAGTATCTTTGATTGCGGGGCAAAGATACTTGGTGCGTGGTGACAAAGGGTCGGAGCGAATGACGGGTCTTGAACAGCGGCAACAGCAGCCGCGAAAGCGGCTCCACCACCTCCTCCCGCACCCCACCTGGCGGAAGGAGACCTCCCTCGGCATGCGAGAGGGGTTGTTTTGAAAGCGCAGTTGGTGGATTTGCAGCAGTATCTTTTAATTTGCAGGTAGCGGCCGCTATTGCCCTGATAACGGCCGCTGCTTGCAAACCCATTAACAGCGCTTTCAAAACATCCCCTCTCGCACGCCGAGGCTGGGGGGGAGGGAGCGAGGGAGAGGGAGGCCACATTCCGCCGACTGAAGCAGCTGCACCAAAGATCCTACAGCCATAGGATCTTTGAGCTGCACCGCTGTGCCCCGCACCTTGCTGTCGGCTGGCAGAGGGGAGGCGGTGGCACTTTGGCTTTGGACAGGGACGGCCAAGGCAGCGGACGATGTTGTCCGAGGAGCGCTGACCTTCCTTCCTCCCCACCTCTGCCCCTTCTCCCCCCCCCTCTCGTAATCCCTCCCTCCACCCCTCTTATCCTGGAACCCCTCCTCTCCATCCTGCACTGATCCCCATTCCCTCCTCTAATTAGTCCTCACAGACATCCCCTGTGCTCCCCACCTATCTACCCCCTCCCCCCAATCTATTCATCACCCTACCCATCCATCCAGTACTGATCCACCCATTCAAGAAGAATGTGGAAGAACAGTCTGAAGAAGGGGCTCGACCCGAAACGTTGCTTATTTCCTTAGCTCCATAGATGCTGCCTCACCCGCTGAATTTCTCCAGCATTTTTATCTACCCCATTCATCCTGTACTGATCCCCCCCATCCATCCCGTACTGAACCCCCATTCAATACCACTGACGTCCCCCGTGCTCTCCCCTCACAATTTTACATACTCCAACCAACACGTACTAATTCACCTGCCTCAATCCATCCAATCGGCACCGATTGCCTTCTCAACCCCCCCCCCCAACCCCACCCGCACCCCCGCCATCTATCCACCCCGCACTGATTCACATCCCCTGACCCTATTGTGCTTCATGGTCTTCAGAGCAAACACTGATTACGTTTGATAACGGAATGTAATCAAATGTGTTTTAATTCCCAATGTTATTATTTGTTTTGACACCTTTAAACATATTACCAAAAGAACATTTGCTGCAGTTATGTCCTTTGGCCATGTCTTGTCAGTTAGTGTAATGTTTAACCTGTCAGATGGGTATAGTCGGTTTTAACAGCTATTATCATAAAATGCCTTTAGAAATTTCCTTGCAACCTGTATATTTTGTTATGAATAAATTATGTGGGAAGCCAGAGTCTGTGCCAATAGCAATAACAACCCATGCTATGGCCATGTCATGGTAATTTTCAGTCCTTCACAAAATACATGCTTGCATCAATCTGTAGTGTGCATGGTCCAGGATTTATCGACACAAGTTGATCATCTGCTGAATAATCCAACCACATTTTTGTTTGTAAGTGGAAAGAACTAATAGAAATTGCATTAATTGCAATGTGTAAAAAGAGTTGAGATATTGTATTATAATTTTGCTGCATGTCATTGTGGTATACATCATGTCTTGATTGGTGAATGTGTTTAGTTATTTGAAGCAGAAATAATATGTGAATGTAGACAAAAGTGCTGGAGAAACTCAGCGGTTGCGGCAGCATCTATGGTGTGAAGGAAATAGGCAACGTTTCGGGCCGAAACCCTTCTTCAGACTGATGGGTTTCGGCCTGAAACATTGCCTATTTCCTTCGCTCCATAGATAACCATATAACCATATAACAATTACAGCACGGAAACAGGCCCTCTCGGCCCTTCCAGTCCGTGCCGACCATTTGTTTTCCCCTAGTCCCATCTACCTGCACTCAGACCATAACCCTCCATTCCCTTCACGTCCATATACCTATCCACTTTACTCTTAAATGTTAAAATCGATCCTGCCTCCACCACTTCTGCTGGAAGCTCATTCCACACAGCCACCACCCTCTGAGTAAAGAAGTTCCCCCTCACGTTACCCCGAAACCTCTGTCCCTTAATTCTCATGTCATGCCCTCTTGTTTGAATCTTCCCTACCCTCAATGGGAAAAACGTATCCACGTCAACTCTGTCTTTCCCTTTCATCATTTTAAAGACCTCAATCAAGTCCCCCCTTAACCCTGGCAACATTCTAGTAAATCTCCTCTGTACTCTCTCTATTTTGTTGACATCCTTCCTATAACTAGGCGACCAAAATTGTACACCATACTCCAGAATTGGTCTTACCAATGCCTTGTACAATTTTAACATTACTTCCCTACTCCTATATTCAATGCTCTGATTTATAAAGGCCAGCACACCAAAGGCTTTCTTTACCACCCTATCTACATGCGATTCCACCTTCAGGGAACTATGCACAGTTATTCATAGATCCCTCTGTTCCACAGCATTCCTCAATTCCCTACCATTTACCATGTACGTCCTATTTTGATTTGTCCTGCCAAGATGTAGCACTTCACACTTATCAGCATTAAACTCCATCTGCCATCTTTCAGCCCACTTTTCCAAATGGCCCAAATCTCTCTGTACTTTCCAAATGGCCCAAATCTCTCTGTAGGTGCTGCTGCACCAGCTGAGTTTCTCCAGCACTTTTGTCTACTTTCGATTTTACAGCATCTGTAGTTCCTTCTTGAACATAATATGTGAATGCTTCATTGAGCATAATTCTGACTGGTAACTACACACTTCGTCCGAGCACATTATCGCACGCGTTATGCAAACCGTCTTAAATGACCACCTGAACTGTCATTTGGCAACCTAAAAAGCTGTCAAGGTTGCCCGGCTGGCAACAAGGAAAAAGTTAAGCGAGAGCCCTGTTCTCTCTGACTATAACACAGCTGCATCTCTAAGCTACTTGCTCGGTCCCTTCCTCTACGCTCTTTATACCCATGACGAATGCCATCTATAAATTCTCCAATTACATCACTGTTGTTGGATGAATCATAGAACAGTATAGGCCCTTCAGCCCACCAAAGACAGTGCCAAAAATTATGCTGGTGGATGCCAAACACCTCTCTTTTTTAAAAGTCATGTTTAAATTTTGCCTCTCTCAAGTTAAAGCTATGCCTCTGATATTTCCACCCTGGGAAAATGTTTCTGACTGTCTATCCTCTCTATGCCTAATAGTGCAACATCTCATGCTTGCTTAGATTAAACTTCGTCGGCCATTTCTTTCCACATTTCTGTAGTTGATCTATAACTAGACCTGCTATACCCAACAGATTGTCTCCCAAACGCCACCGATTTTGATGGTACTACAAACATGCTAACCCATCTACATTTACGCCACAGTCATTTCTGTATATCACAATAAACAGAGTTCCCAGCAGGGATCCCTGCAGACTACCAGGTAAAATAATACCCTTCCACCACGGACACCTCTGTCAAGCTTCTCAACTTTGCGGACAACAGAACCTTGATTGGACTGATCCAGGAAGGGGAGGAATCTGCCTACAGACAGGAAGTGACGCAGCTGGTATCCTGGTGCTATCTCAACAACCTGGAGCTCAATGCTCTTAAGACAGCGGAATTGATTGTAGTCTTTAGGGGAGCTCCCTCTCCCCCTCCCCCCATTCACCATCAACAACACCACAGTCACATCTGTGGAGTCCTTGGAACCATCATCTCCAGGGACCCAAAATGGAGGGCCACCATCAACTCCACAGTCAAGAAGTCCCAACATAGGATGTACTTCCTGCGGAAGCTGAGAAAACACAATCTGCCACAGGCAATGATAGTCCAGTTTTATACTGCCATCCTAGAGTCTGTCCTCACCTTCTCCATCATGGTCTGGTTTGGCTCAACCACCACACACGACATCCAGAGTCTGCAGTGAATAGTCCGATCAGCAGATAAGGTTATTGGCTGTAAACTTCCCACCATTGACGAACTGTACACTGCAAGGGCCAGGAAGTGAGCAGGTAAGATCGCCTCTGACCCCTCTCACCCTGGCCACAAACTCTTTGAAATACTTCCCTCTGGTAGGCGACTCCAGACTGTCAAAGCCACCACAGCCAGACATAAAAATCTTTCTGTTTCCCCACGAGCTGTAGCTCGGCTCAACAGCCAAAAGTCTGTAGCCTCCTTTTGCTTTGGTATTTTATTTAATTCTTCACGTTTAAATTTGATACTTTATTTTTAATTGTCTACTGTAGATCGTGTTATCCTTGCGAGCAAAGCACCAAGACAAATTCCTTGTACGTATACGTACTTGGCTAATAAAATGTATTCAATTCAATTCAACCCAGTCTTCTACGAGTAAGCCAGTTCAGAATCCAAACGACAGTCACTGTTAATCCCATGCATCTTAATGTTCTGGATCGGCCTACCATGGGGGACTATAAATGGCGTATTAAAATTCATGTAGACAACACCCAACGCCCTAACCTCATCGATCACATTTGTCATCTCCTCAAAAAAACTTGACCAAGTTAGTAAGAAACATGCTGACTATCCATAATTAGATTATTCTGTTCCAAACAAGAGTAAATCCAATCGTGAAGAATCCTCTCCACCAGCTTCCCTACCACTGACATGATGCTCACCGGCATATAATTATGGGTGGCGATGAGTCAGCACACGGGGGGTGGGGGGGGGGGGGGGGGGGGGGGGGGAGAGTGAAAGAGAGAGAGAGCTAAGTAATACTGCCACAACAAATTCTTGGCTCAAAGTCAACAAAAGCAAGGAACTAATTGTTGATAGACATAAAAAGCTGGAATAACTCCGCGGTCAGACAGCATCTCTGGAGAAAAGGAATAGGTGATGTTTCGGGTCAAGACCCTTCTAATTGTTGACTTCAGATAAGGGAAGTTGGGAGACATCGTGCCACTTTACATTTGTAAATTGGCGATGGAGTTAGCAACTTCCAATTCCTGGGCATTAACATTGGTTAACCTGTCCCGGCTTGCCGGCACCTCGACACTCTTCATAGTTTAAATAGAGAGTGGTGGACTCAACCCAGTCCACATCAGCTCTCTCCACCATCAAGAGCATCTACCTGAGGTACTTCCTAAAGAAAGCAGCATCAATCACCAATCTTCTCACAGCTACCATCAGGTAGGAGGTACAGAGGTCTGAAGTTCCACACCACCAGGGTCAATAACAGCTAACTTTGTACAACCATCAGGTTCTTGAACCAACATCAGCAATGGAATGGGGTGGAAGATTGCAACCCTCACGTGGTCCGCCCTGTTTCGATGAATGCAATCAACCTGGCGTGCACAATCAAATAGAACAAGTTGTCCTACAACTTTAGGCTGTGCACGCCAAACGCAAGAAGAAAAAGCAATGGAACAGTGCAGACTACCACTTGCATTACCATGGACTTGCTGTCCAGTTGTACATTTTTACAGTAATATTTTGGTTATTTGCACACTTTTACATTTAGCAAATGAATTTAGTATAATCTATGCTTTTATCCAAGCCTATATGCCTGTCCAGTGATGCAAGATGTTTTTTGTATCTATACCTCACTGTACTTGCGTAGACAACAATAAATCAAACTTGACTTAAGTACAAAGTATGCATGATCAATACGACAATAAATACAGGTAATACGGAATGGTGCAAAATTGTAGCGCAATCTAAAGATGCAAAAGGAAGGAGATGGAGGAATGCCTTTAGTCAGAGGGTGGTGAATCTGTGGAATTCATTGCCACAAAAGGCTGTAAAGGCTGTCAATGGATTTTTTTTTTTTTTTTTATTTTTTTTATAAAAGGTAGCGATAGGTAGATTTTTGATTGGTATGGGTGTCAGGGGTTAAGGGGAGAAGGCAGGAGAATAGGGTTTGGAGGGAAAGATAGATCAGCCATAATTGAATGGCGGAGCAAACATGATTGGCTGAATGGCCGAATTCTGCACTTTGCACATGAAAATAAAAACTTAAGGTCAATATTCTACAGCAACTTTTGATGGGTCTCGTCAGAGCATTAAAGATCATTGGAAGGTATGATGGCAGCCTCCATCCCTGAAGAATGTCACAGAATCAGTTGGATATTTTAGAATCAATAACCTCCTGTTTTTATTTGAGACTAGCCCATGATTGATACAACTGGAAGTCAGTTTCCTAACTTATCATAGTGGAATATTAATTCTCGAATGCCTACCTAGTATCTGAATATTCATACAATGATACCTCAATGGTTTTGTTATTATTTGGGAGGCATGACTGCCAAATTTAATTTGTCGAAAACAATTACTACTTGGTGTGTAGTAATAATTCCACTGGGTGGCGCCAGCAATGGCTGCCTCGGCAACAGTTTGTCTGTCCCTTCCTTCTTTGTGTTTTAATAGTATGTGTTAAATGTATGTTTTTAGTGTTCTTTAGCTTGTTTTATGTAGGGGGTTGGGGGAAACATTTTGTAATCTCCTACCTCGACAGAAATGCGTTTCCTTTCCTGTATCGTTTCTCCGTCCGCACTGCGGCCTAACATTGTGCAGTTGGCGGCCTTTGCCGGAGACCGACTTTTGAGAGCTCCACGGCGGGGAACCTACGGGACTTAAACATCGCAAAGTCCACGATCCCTTTGTTAGGGATCGACCTTGGAGCTCCAACCGTGGGTGCTTACGGACTTAACATCACGGAGCTCGCGGTCTCTGGTCAGAGACTGACTTCGGGAGCTCCAATCCACAGAAACTTCAACCAACCCGACGCGGGAATTTTAGGTCAGATTGGGAATGGGAGGGAGAGTTAAACTGCTGTGCAACCGGTAGATCAGGTAGGTTAAGGCGGTTGCGGGGAGACCAGGAGTGTTGAGAAGGAGGGAGTCGGGGATAATGCCAGTAACTCACTCATTCACCGCTACCACAGCTCTCCGAGGAGACCCGAGTGCAGGCACGTGCCGTGAGTAATTACTCAGGGTAGGTACTCAGTCGGCTTAAGAAATAATTAAACGGCGCATGCGCAGATTGTTCTCTCCGTAAAAATTTTAAAAATAAAATAAAAGCAGTAACAATTCAATTTGCCCAAGGCTTCCTAGTCTCCTTTATTCTGAATCACTGAATGGGTGGGGGTGAAGATTGATGGCAGGTGGAGAGATGGTGGGAAGAACGAGAGTACTGGAAATAGTTGAATCAGTTGTCATCTAATTGAATGACACCACTTGTTCAAGGGACCAATTGGGGAGAGAGTTCATTTCACAGCGTGTGGAGAGTCTGTGCCAGGGGTAAAGTTGCGGAGTGTTGAGAAGGAGGGGGTCGGGGATAATGCCAGTAACTCACTCACCGCTACTGCAGCTCTCTGGGCACGAAGCCACGCATTGTAACTGGGGATAGAAGCAACTCGGGTAGCTGCGAGCAGCCGCCGGGACCTGACAGCAGAACTGGCCGCCACTTCAGTGCATTCTGCCGGCCCGCTTACCTCTGGCAGTGCTCTCCGTCTGAACACGTCTCACCTGTCGCTCGCCGCCTTCGCTCATGTCAGCCGCTTCCCGCAAATCCTTAAATTCCCGCAGCCGAGTAACCTCAATCGCGCTGTTGGAATTTAAGGATTTGCGGGACATGAGTGAGGCCAGCGAGCGACAGGAGAGAGGTTTTTAGACGAAGAGCGGCCAGAGGTGAGCGGGGATCGGCAGAAGGTGCTGAGGTGGCGGCCAGTTCTGCTGTCATGCCACTCACAGCCACCCAAGCTGCTTCGCCCCCCGTGCAAGGAGGGTCGCAAGTGGCATTATCCCGATTCCTTCCCTCACAACATTCACCAGAACATGTACTTACCACATCATTGGTACATGAACTCCATTCTTCCCTCTGTTTCCTAAGGTAGACTTAAAATAATGCCAATCCATATTTGAAACCCCCGCCAAGAAACTAGCGCTGTGCACTCGCAGTAGGCTGCTGCGCCTGCGCAGTGCTGCAAAGGCAGAATTTCTGCAGCCTCCAGGCCCGCTTGAAATTGACGGCTTCAGACAGCGCTGACGGCACGTGGGCTGCACAGACCTTTCCGTGTTACAAGCGCTGCGGATGAAAGGCACAGAGAATTATGCCTACCTAAGAGATCGATCTCTTACATAGGCATAATTCTCCCATGCCTTTACTATTTATATTTAGTTATTACCATGTTATAAATTTAGTCAGGGTAGGCAGTGCCTACCTTGCCTACTCTGACGGCACGTGCCACGCACGAGTGAGAGCCTCGTCTATAATGGAAGGAGGAAACACCCGTTCCCTAAATAATGAGGGGGACTTCTCCAATGACCTGGTATGGAAAACCACATCCTGGGCGCAGATGCTGCATAGACAGAGGAACTTGGGAGTAGGGCATAGAGTCTTTACAGGAAGCTGGGTTGGAAGAGGTGTTGGGGGTTACACAAAATGCTGGAGAAACTCAGCGGGTGCAGCAGCATCTAAGGAGCGAAGGAGATAGGCGACGTTTCGGGTCGAGACCCTTCTTCAGAGGGAAGAGGTGTTGTCTAGATAATGATGGGAGTTGGTGGGATTGCAATAGATGTCAGTCAGTAGTCTGCTCCTGTGATGGAGACGGTTACCACTTGGTAATGGGTAAAATGGTTAAATAAACTACATATACCTGCGGCAACTGAAAGTTGACAAATACCTTAGTCTTGAGATTTATAGAGTAAATAAACACTATTTTAACATTAGCCAACTGGTCACGCTTGACGCAGCTACTCCTTTATGATGAAACGTTACATGAAATATTTCAATTAGGAAACAGAGTTTTTAAAATCTTGTTTAATGTGACAATGCAAGATTAATCTCAGGCCAGGCGATCTTCTTTGGAAAAGTTATCGAATGCAATCAATTTATTTTTTTAACATCTGACTCTTCCCAAAACTATCTGTTAGAAGTTAGCCATAATCTCCAACAAAATTATATAATGAACATCAGAAAATTAGATGACAAGTCTACATAAGTCTTATGCGACCATAGAAATATCGAAAAATAGGTGCAGGAGCAGGCCATACGCCTCTTCAAGCCAGCACCGCGATTCTTCTTGGTTCTTGGTTACGTGGTCCTCCAAAATATTCCAACTGGAATTTAAACTGGAGGTGGTGAAGGGAGGGGTTAAGTCAGAGAGGGTTATTGGGAAGAAAGTGCCGCTTTAAATGTAGTTACATCTGGCTGGGCAACCGTGGCTTGAAACCACCATACAGCCATACAGTAAAAAATAAAGAAAACAACATGGAGTAGAAATTCAACATAAAACATAAAACATCCCCTCACAGCAGGATCAAAGTTTCCATTCAATATGATCATGGCTGATAATCTAAAACAGTACCCCGTTCCTGCTTTCTCCCCATATCCCTTGATTCTTTTAGACCTAAGAGCTAAATCTAACCCTCTTGAAAACATCCAGTGAATTAGCCCCCACTGCCTTCTGTGGCAAAGAATTCCACAGGTTTTTTGTCCTCATCTCAGTCCTAAATGGCCTACCCCTTAGTCTTGAACTGTGACACCTGGTTCTGGACTCCCCCAACTTTGGTAACATTTATCCTGCATCTAGCCTTTCCAATCCTTTCAGAATGTTATATGTTTCTATAAGATCCCCTCTCACCCTTCTAAATTCCAGTGAATTCAAGCCCAGTCAACCCATTCTTTCATCATATGTCAGTCCCGCCATCCTGGACATTAACCTGGAATTTAAGCTGCACTCCCTCAAAAGCAATAATGTCCTTGCTCAAATTAGACCAAAATTGCACATAATACTCCAGGTGCGGTCTCACCAGTGCCCTGTACAACTGCAGTAGGACCACCTTGCTCCTAAACTCAAATCCTTTCATCATGCATTAGCTTTCTTCACTGCATGCTGTACCTGCATGCCTACTTTCAGTGCCCGATGTACAAGCACACCCAGGTTACTTTGCACGTCCCCTTTTCCTAATCCGACACCATTCAGATAATAATCTGCCTTTCTGTTCTTGCCACCAAAGTGGATAACCTCATATTTATCAACATTATACTGCATCTGCCATGCATCTGCCCACTCACCCAACCTATACAAGTCACCCTGCAGCCTCATAGCACCCTCCTCGCAGCTCACACTGCCACTCAGCTTTGTGTCATCCGCAAACTTCGAGATGTTACATTTAATTCCCTCATCTAAATCATTAATATATATTGTAAATGACTGGGGTCCCAGCACCGAGCCTTATGGCACCCCACCAGTTACTGCCTGCCATTCTGAAAAGGACCCGTTAATCCCTACTCTTTGTTTCCTGGATAACTTACTCCAGTATTGTGGATTTTGAGATAGTCACAGAGCAAGGAGATAGGCTCTGCAGTCCAACTCGTCCATGCAGACTATAGGAGCATTGGGCCATTCGGCCCATCAAATTTACTCTGCCATTCAATCAATATAGCCTTCAACACTATAATTCCATCTCCTGGAATTATAATTAGCAACCCCCCCCACGGATCCTTGACTTTCTGACCCATAGACTACAACCAATGAGGACACAAAGTGTTGGAGTAACTCAACAGGTCAGGCAGCATGAAGGTGCTACCACTGGCTGGATCATGAACAATGATGAGATGGTGTATGGGAAAGAGATAAAAAACTTAGTAACATGATGTTAGGACAATAACCTCTTCCTCAGTCAGGAAAACAAAGTAACTAATCATCAACTTCTGGAAGTACGGAGTTGTCCCAATTAGCACCAAAATTGGTGTAAGGTTCAAATTCCTCGGCGTTAAATACTACCAACATAGACCAACCACATTGATGCAACAGCCAGGAAGGCACACCAATGCCTCAACTTCCTGAGGAGACTTTAGAAATTCGACACATCTCCCATGACTCTTACAAACTTTTACACATGCCCCACAGAAAGCACACCGTCGGGTTGCATCAGCTTAATTTTAGAACAGCTCTGCCCAAGAGTGCAAGTAATTGTAGAGAAAGAAAAAGACAATGTTTGAATAACTCATCAGGTCAGGCTGCAACCTTTGAGGTCATGGCTCAAAGATGTTTCAGATCAAGATCCTTCCTCAGTCTGAAGAAGGATCCTGACCCACTGAGTTAGTTACTCCAGCACTTTGTGTCCTTTTTATAAAAACTAACATCTGCAATTCATTGTTTTGATAAATTGCAGAGTTATGGATGAAGCCCAGGCTATCAGACAGACATAATCAAAGACTTGTCTCACCCTGGTCATTCCTGTTTCTCCCAACTCCTCTCTGGCAGAAGGTAGAGATGGCAGAGAAGCTTGAAATCAGCACCCCCAGACCCAGGAATAGCTTCTTCCCCTCTGTTATCAGGCTTCTAAACAGTCCCTCCATAAGCTTCTATCCTATTACAGATATTGGACCTGGTCTCTGGAACTGATGCGCTACAATGCTAAGAACTATATTTTGCACTTGGTTTCTTCCCCTTTTCTCTACTTATTGTACTTGTGTTTGATTTAATTATATTTATGTATGGTATTATCTGATTTGATCGCATGCAAAATAAACCTTTTCACTGTACCTTCATACACATGACAAAAATAACCCTAAACTTCTACAGATGGGGAAGATGATGGTGGGGTGGCGTTGTTCAACCAGTCTGCTCATTTAACCATTTATGCAGGATGACTGAGAGATTTAATTGTACGGCTTCAAGGCCCACAATATGTCCCTGAAAGATCTCTTCCCCTCGTTAAGCGGTCATGAGCCAGAGATTTCCTGGAACCAGTGCGGAAACTGTATTTTTTCCAAGAAAGATTTTAGCAGATTCTTAATCTTTTCCTCTGATCCACCTGAATGAGCATGCTAAGAGCATGCTGACCGGTTGCATGGCTTGGTTTGGCCACTTGCGCGCACAGGAGCGGAAAAGGCAGCAAAACGTTGTAAACACTGCCCAGTCGATCCATCGGCTCTGACCTCCCTACCATCGAGGGGATCTATCGCAGTCGCTGCCTCAAAAAGGCTGCCAGCATCATCAAGGATCCGCACCATCCTGGCCACTCACTCATCTCCCCGCTGCGTTCAGGTAGAAGGTACAGGAGCCTGAAATTGCAACATCCAGGTACAGGAATAGCTACTTCCCCACAGACATCAGCTATAAAACTCAACTCAAACAAAACTCTGAACATTAATAGGAAAATTAAATGAGAACTTACCAGTTTGAGGTTTGATCTTTATTTTATAAGAAGTTACGATGAGGGATTACGTGAAGAAGCCCGCATGCACGTCAACCTTCAAAGCAGCGGTGTGAAATCACAGAAACCAGTTGCTGAACTCATTATAGGAAGATTCAAGAAACTAGAACTACCAGCTGACCTTTATGAGAAGAGGGTTGGGAGTGGAGGGCACGTAATCCCTCATCGTAACTTCTCATAAAATAAAGATCAAACTTCAAACTGTTAAGTTCTCGTTTAATCTTCCTATTTTACTTCGAAATCACGTGAGTGACTACGTGAAGACTTTAAAGCTCTGTGATTTCTTACCACGAACACAAGTCCATGCAACACATTGCATTAGTTGACCAGAAATGATTGAAAAGATAATGCATTCAGACATGACAGATTTAAAACATGCTGATGCTTTTAATAAACAAATGATAACAAAAATAATAGTGCCCCTCACATCCGGGAGCAAATTATAGAACAGAACTTAAAATTGAGTTGGCAAACAACCCCGGCCTGGCAATCGGTTTATTATAAAAAGTTTGGAACGTCCGCTCATTCGACCATCCTGCAGTCGCTCGGATGTAGTCCAGCGGAACCTCCATAAACCTCGCTGCTGATGATGTTGCAACCCTGGTGGAGTGAGATTTAAAAACATCACTGTCCACTCCTGCACTAGCCAATCCACGTCTTAACCACCTGGAGATGGTCTGCACCCTCGTGTGGCTTTTTATAACTAATAAACATTGTCAGTTCAATGCCTCTAAGACTCTTTGTAATCTTAAAATACTGTTGCATATGTGTGACCACACACAATCTATAGTCCATAGGGTATGCCATAAATTGCAGTTTTAGACCCGACACCGCTGGTCTGCTCTGTTTAATTAGCTCATGCATATAAAACGTTATTTTGTTTGTAGATGTAACCATTCTGTTCAGCCGCAGCTTATGCAACGACTGGACCGCCGAAACCAGCGCCATGAGCGTAACAACTTTATATGTGAGCTTGACCAAAGATAAGGACGTAGCTGGAGCCCACCGGCAATACCTCTGTGTACTTGGGCCTGAGGGGATTTGTGTTAAAGATACCCTTCATAAACCTGGATATCAGCGGGTGAGACCCGACAGAGTGGTGTCCCTGTCCCAGCAACAAGTATGATGACAAGGCACTTTTGGCACAATTAATGGCACTATAACTCAATCTTTCGTCAAAGAATAGTTTTGAGAGAAACTCCAAGACGTCAGTTATACGTGCCGTATTATACGTTATGATGATGAGGCCCAGGAGCGGTTGCAGTGGGAGGAGCGACGTCCGACCTGTAAGTTTAAAAACTCGTTCGCGGGGCTTGTTTTCACAGAGGCCCAGGAGCGGTTGCAGTGGGAGGAACCTAAATCCGTAACGTTCCATTCACAGCTCGCAGTTCAAAACAAGTGGGTTTGAGGAAGCCGCTGATTGGTGGAAGAGGCAGCAGCTGATTGGCAGTCAGATCCCTGCTGATTTCTTTCAGCTAAAATCCTTGCTTTGTATTGTATTGTATATTGTATTGTATCCAGGGTAAGGGGGAGGATGAGTGCCAGGGCAGTTTACTGTTCTGGATGTCAGATGTGAGAGGTCATGCAGTCAGATAGCTCTCCAGACGTCCACATCTGCACCAGGTGCGTTAAGATGGTGCTCCAAATGGACCATATTCGGTACCTGGAGCAGCAGCTCGATGACCTCCGTCTGGTCAGGGAGAGTGAGGAAGCCATAGAGAGAAGTTACGGACAGGTGGTCACTCAAAAACCACAGGAGGCAGAAAAGTGGGTCATGGTTAGGAGAGGCAAGATGCAGAGGCAGGGACTAGAGAGTACCTCGGTGGCTGTACACCTTGGCAATAAGTACTCCTGTTTGAGTACTGTTGGGGGGCACAGCCTATCTAGGTGTAGCAAAAGCGACCGGGCCTCCGGTACAAAGACCGGCCCTGTTGCTCAGAAGGGTAAGGAAAAGAAGAGGGGGGCAGCAGTATAGGGGACTCTATAGTTAGGGGGTCAGATAGGCGATTCTGTGGACGCAGTCAGGAGACCCGGATGATAGTTTGCCTCCCTGGTGCCAGGATGTGACTAAACGTGTCCAAGATACCTTGAAATGGGATGGAGAGGATCCAGAGGTCGTGGTACATATAGGTACCAATGACATAGGTAGAAAAAGAGAGGAGGTCCTGAAAGGAGAATTTAGGGGGTTAGGAGGAGTGTTAAGGAGAAGTACCGCAAAGGTAACAATCTCAGGATTACTGCCTGTGCCACGCGACAGTGAGAGTAGGAATGGAGCAAGGTGGAGGATAAATGCATGGATAAAGGACTGGTGCAGAGCGCAGAGATTCAAGTTTCTGGATCATTGGGACCTCTTTTGGGGAAGGTGTGACCTGTACAAAAAGGATGGGTTGCACTTGAACCCGAGGGGAACCAATATCCTGGCGGGGAGATTTGCAAAGGCTACTGGGGAGACTTTAAACTAGATCGGGACTCAAATAGAGAAAGCAAGTAGTCCGTTTGTGAGGCAGGAGGCAGAGAAGCAGTCAGACGCAACACGAAGGGGGGAATGAAGAAAAAAATAATAAATGGAGAATAAGAAGTGGAGGGTTTCTTAAATGTACGAGCAGAGAGACAGAGGGGTGTAGAATGAGGATAGGAGCAATAGGTAGCAAGGTGAAAAGTGGCAGTAAAACAAATCCAGGGCAAAAATCAAAAAGGGCCACTTTTCAACATAATTGTAAAAGGGGCAAGAGCGTTGTAAAAACAAGCCTGAAGGCTTTGTGTCTCAATGCGGGGAGCATTCGTAATAAGGTGGATGAGTTGAATGTGCAGATAGCTATTAATAATTATGATATAGTTGGGATCATGGAGACATGGCTCCAGGGTGACCAAGGGTGGGAGTTGAACAGCCAGGGATATTCAATATTCAGGAGGGATAGACAGAGAGGAAAAGGAGGTGCGGTAGCGTTGCTGGTTAGAGAGGAGATTGACGCAATAGAAAGGAAGGACATTAGCTTGGAGGATGTGGAATCAATATGGGTGGAGCTGCGAAACACAAAGGGGCAGAAAACGCTAGTGGGTGTTGTGTACAGGCCACCTAACAGTAGTAGTGGAGTTGGGGATGGCATCAAACAGGAAATTAGAAATGCGTGCAACGAAGGTAAAACCGTTATAATGGGTGACTTCAATCTACATATAGATTGGGTGAATCAAATTGGCAGGGGTGTTGAGGAAGAGGATTTCTTGGAATGTATGCGGGATCGTTTTCTAAACCAACATGTAGAGGAACCAACGAGAGAGCAGGCTATTCTAGACTGGGTATTGAGTAATGAGGAAGGGTTAGATAGCAGCCTTGTTGTACGTGGCCCCTTGGGCAAGAGTGACCATAATATGGTTGAGTTCTTCATTAGGATGGAGAGTGACATTGTTAATTCAGAAACACGGGTCCTGAACTTAAAGAAAGGTAAAATTGAGGGTATGAGACGTGAATTGGCCAAGATCGACTGGCAATTGATTCTTGAAGGGTTGACGGTGGATATGCAATGCAAGGCATTTAAAGACTGCATGGATGAACTATAACAATTGTTCATCCCAGTATGGCAAAAGAATAAATCAGCGAAGGTAGTGCATCCGTGGATAACAAGGGAAATCAGGGATAGTATCAAAGCAAAAGATGAAGCGTACAAATTAGCCAGAAAAAGCAGCCTACCAGGGGACTGGGAGAAATTCAGAGACCAACAGAGGAGGACAAAGGGCTTAATTAGAAAAGGGAAAATGGAGTATGAAAGAAAACTGGCAGGAAACATAAAAACTGACTGCAAAAGTTTTTATCGATATGTGAAGCGCAAAAGATTAGTTAAAACAAATGTAGGTCCCTTGCAGTCAGAAACGGGTGAATTGATCATGGGGAACAAGGACATGGCAGACCAATTGAATAACTACTTTGGTTCTGTCTTCACTAAGGAAGACATAAATAATTTGCCGGAAATAGCAAGGGATCGCGGGTCAAATGAGATGGAGGAACTGAGTGAAATCCAGGTTAGCCGGGAAGTGGTGTTAGGTAAATTGAATGGATTAAAGGCCGATAAATCCCCAGGGCCAGATAGGCTGCATCCCAGGGTACTTAAGGAAGTAGCCCAGAAATAGCAGATGCCTTAGTGATAATTTTTCTAAACTCTTTAGATTCTGGAGTAGTTCCTGAAGATTGGAGGGTAGCTAATGTAAACCCACTTTTTAAAAAGGGAGGGAGAGAGAAAACGGGGAATTACAGACCAGTTAGTCTAACATCGGTAGTGGGGAAACTGCTAGAGTCAGTTTTTAAAGATGGGATAGCAGCGCATCTGGAAAGTGGTGAAATCATTGGACAAAGTCAGCATGGATTTACGAAAGGTAAATCATGTCTGACGAATCTTATTGAATTTTTTGAGGATGTAACTAGTAGAGTGGATAAGGGAGAAGCAGTGGATGTGTTATATCTGGACTTTCAGAAGGCTTTCAACAAAGTCCCACACAAGAGATTGGTATACAAACTTAAAAAACATGGTATTGGTGGTTCAGTATTAATGTGGATAGAGAACTGGCTGGCAGACAGGAAGCAAAGAGTAGGAGTGAACAGGCCCTTTTCAGGATGGCAGGCAGTGACTAGTGGGGTGCCACAAGGCTCAGTGCTGGGACCCCAGCTATTTACAATGTACATTAATGATTTGGACGAGGGAATTAAATGCAACATCTCGAAGTTTGCGGATGACACGAAGCTGGGGGGCAGTGTTAGCTGTGAGGAGGATACTAGGAGGCTGCAGGATGACTTGGATAGACTGGGTGAGTGGACAAATGCATGGCAGATGCAGTATAATGTGGATAAATGTGAGGTTATCCACTTTGGTGGCAAAAAAACAGGGAAAGTAGACTATTATTTGAATGGTGACCCGATTAGGAAAATGGGAGATGCAACGAGACCTGGGTGTCATGGTACACCAGTCATTGAAAATAGGCATGCAGGTGCAGCAGGCTGTGAAGAAAGAAATGGTATGTTGGCATTCATAGCAAAAGGATTTGAGTACAAAAGCAGGGAGGTTCTACTGCAGTTGTACAGGGTCTTGGTGAGGCCACACCTGGAGTATTGCGTACAGTTTTGGTCTCCTAATCTGAGGAAAGACATTCTTGCCATAGAGGGAGTACAGAGAAGGTTCACCAGACTGATTCCTAGGATGGCACGACTTCCATATGAAGAAAGACTGGATAGACTCGGCTTGTATTCGCTGGAATTTAGAAGATTGAGGGGTGATCTCATAGAGACTTACAAAATTCTTAAGGGGTTGGACAGGCTAGATGCAGGAAGATTGTTCCCGATGTTGGTGAAGTCCAGGACAATAGGTTACAGTTTAAGGATAAGGGGGAAATCTTTAAGGACCGAGATGAGAAAATCGTTTTTCACACAGAGAGTGGTGAATCTGTGGAATTCTCTGCCACAGAAGGTAGCTGAGGCCAGATTGTTGGCCATATTTAAGAGGGTTGGATGTGGCCCTTATGGCTGAAGGGATCAGGGGGTATGGAGAGAAGGCAGGTACAGGATTCTGAGTTGGATGATCAGCCATGATCATATTGAATGGCGGTGCAGGCTCGAAGGGCCGAATGGCCTGCTCCTGCACCTAATTTCTATGTTTCTATATTTCTATGTTATGTCAGACTGCAAACAAAACTCTTCCCATCTCCTGATGTACTGCTTCTTGGTGCTACCCCACCAAGCTGCAGTGACCACGTCCACAGTTCGGTCTGACAATCCGAGCCCCAGGAAAGGTCTTCTTAAAGTCTGCAAATCAATAAATTGATTAGATCATACAGCTGGTGGCCCTCCCGGTTTACGGGATGAACCAGCAAATTTTTACGTTTGGAAACAACCATATAAGGTTCTGTTCCAATTCCCAATATCAGTATGAACCATGGCTGCATAGGCCAGTCAGGCACTACCAAAATGCCTGAAGCGGAATCTTGCTGGATTTTTTGCAAGCACCGACTGATGAGGCAAAATGGAGGGAATGCATAAAAGAACATTCCTCCCCAGTGTAGCGAGAATGCATCTATCGCCACTGCCCCAGGGTCTGGCTTCCATGCAACATACTTTGGTAACTGGTGATTGAGCCTAGATGCAAACAAATCAATATCCAGTGTTCCATACCGAGCAACAATGTTGTTAAATACTTATGATCCAACATCCAATCTGTGTTGTCATTGAATTTTTGTGACCTGGTGTCCACCACCATATTAAATCTACCTGGCAAATAGGTAGCTGAAATCCAAATGTTTCTTTCGATACACCAGTGCCAAATGAGGTTGGCTAATTTATCACAGGATACTGACTTGATTCCACCCATGTCATTAATATATGCCACCGCTGTAGTGTTGTCAATCTGTAGTTGAACATGCAAATGATGCATATTCCCACAATAGCTTTTAACCCATAGAATGCCCCCAGCATCTCTAGGTAGTTAATACCATGTAACTGAAGAATTCATGACTCGTGCACATCCCATCTGCCACCAGAACTAGAGATGGTATTGGTAGCTCCCCATCCTGGAGCACTAGTATTTGTAATATAACTGACGGTTTACTGACCAAAATATTACTGGAGCAATGCCGAATATTGGTCGTCCACTATTGTAGTTCTGATGTAGTTTCAGCTGGTAATAGCATAGGTCTATTAAAATGACCTAAATGGTATTTTAGTGCTTGCTCCTTTGCACGTTGTAACTTCTGATAATGCAAAGGCCCAAATTGTGCAGGTGGAAAGACAGCCACTAATTTGACAATTACACCAGTCACCTGTCGAATAGAAGGCTGCTCCATAACAACAAGGTTGTTACAGGCTTCTATTAACTCCAATCTCATGCCCCAGGGCAGAGTCACCGACATATTGATAGAGTTAATGGTAAATCCCAAATAGTTAATCACTCAAGTTGGTATCAACTTGGATTTAACTGGATGGATGAGAAACCCCAATTTCTGAAATGTGAGTTTCGTGGCTGAAAGAGCTAATTTAGCTCATTTCAGCGCTTTCCCTATGATTAGAATATCATCCAGATATGCCATAACAATATGTTTTTGAGCTCTAAGTAGCCCAAGCACCGGTTTCAATAATTTGGTAAACAATCTGGGGGCTGAAGTTAACCCTTTAGGCAATGCTTTAAACTGCCACAGTTGCTCCATCCAGCTACATTTCAAATATCTCCAGTGATCCCTGTGAATGGGCACTGAATAGTACGCATCTTTGAGATCGATGCATGCCATAAAGTATCCTTTGGAAATCAGCTGTTTGGCAGTAACGAAGTTTTCCATTTTGAAATGTCTATACTGCACATAAGAGTTAAGTTTTGTTAAATCAAGGATGATTCGACACCCACCATCTTTCTTTTGTCTGGGGAATATATTAGAGACGAATTGGTGATGTTCATGACTCGACTTCTCGATTACCCCTTTTGTGTATGTGTGAATTTCTGCCTGTATATCCAAGCCTTCCTGTGAATGAACAAACGTCTGGCTTGGTGTATGCTATGTGGGTGGCAATGAATTGGGAAGAAATTCAATTTGGAACCCTTGTATACTGTAGTATAAACGGATCTGATGTTATCCAAAGCCATTCATGGAAAAACAAGTGTAATCTACCACCAACTTGTAACTGGTCCACACACCCCATGTTCCGGAAACAACCAGACCCACCTACCTCCAATATTACCGGTGGTCTTATGGTAGGCCGAAAGACCCTTGATGCAGGTTCTATTTCCACCCTCGAGGTTTGGAGGGAAGGACTGCTGGGGTGCGCGGATTGCACAAGGGCATTTTCCAGGAGGGCTGGCTTGGGCCTTGGCCTAAAAGAAGACCTCTGTCCAGAGAATTCAGCTTTTGAGCTGCCACCAGCTTCAGTGAACCGCTTACTGCTGATGGAAGCGTAGAGATACTGCCGCCGAAACGGTGAAGCTTTGCTCGTCATTGGCGCCTTGATCAGCCCGACAGCTTTTGCTTCTTCATCCAGGTCTTTTACCTGCTTCGGTAGATCTTACCCGAACAGAAGATTCGGCGGCTGAACATTGCTGGCCTTACATAAGCCTGCAAATTTGGGGTTCAAGGCAGGTCTAATGGCGTTCCTCCAAAAATTTTTTATTTCGAAATGTGCATTGCACATCAACGCCAGGGCATCCTACTGGACGTCTGATAAGGGTGCCCCATCCACAGATCTGGCAAATGCCATAATGCCTGACACCAGCAATTTAACGATTCTTTGGAGTTTCGTCTCCTGGGCTTTGATGCCCCCTCCAATGTATCCTCAGATAGAGCTGTTCATAGCCAGCACTTTCAGGGATGCACAATTGATAGGTGTATGGTACTTTGTAGATCTTTCCACCATCACCTGTTCCTGCAATTGGTGCGACGTGAGGCAGTTTATGCTGGCATCTAGCTCTTCCTGCAGCAGCTCCCCTGTTTGTGAGGGTATCGCGAACCTTGATGCCATGGCAGGCCATTCCTGAACCTCACGTATGTCGTGCATCCTGGTATGTTCCCCAGACATACCTCCGAATTCGGAGTCAGTCCAATACTGACCCCGTACGCTCCACTCCGCAGAGTGGGAGACATTATGCAGCCATGGACCAGGCGCTGCCGCAGGCCCCCCGAAGAGACCTGCGCTGATATGTTTCCGTTTCACGGAGCACATCATGATGGAGCACCTTTCCATAAGGTGCTCCATCCGGGATAAACGTCCAAAGACGTTATCCATGACTGTAGGAGGCGACTCCCTCTGGCCTGAATCGTCTGAGTAAACAGGCCTGTCAGACTTCCTTTTGGCTTACCCCATTTCGGGTTTGCCAAGGTGCTTTGGGCCAGCACCAAGTCTGAAGTTGCTGACCACACTGTCAGCGACTCGGACGGCGAAACCGACGGCCGCCGGCTACCCGCATTCCCTCGGTCCTCCTTAGCACCTTTCCCCCGTCTGGATTTCGCCCTGGATTCCATATTAACAGTAAACTATGTAAAAGAGATTTCCCAACGAAAAATACGACCTCAGAATAAGTTTGAAACCTACCTGCAGGGTTTTAAACTTACAGCTGGAGGAGCGACGCTCCACCCAGCTAGTCGTGCGCCATGAATTAGACGTATTGACGCGCAGCAGGCTGGCAGGCTTCTTCACGTTGTCACTCACGTGACTTAAGTAAAATAGCCCATACTGATATGTTCTGTATTTATTTATGCCTGCTATATTCTGTTGTGAAGCAAAGCAAGAATTTCATTGTCCTATCTGGGACACATGACAATAAATTCTCTTGAATCTTGAAAACATCACCTCATGACATTGGTTTGTGTCTGGCATGCAGAGGAGGGGGTAGCTCTGCTGGTGAGGGATGGAATTTAGTCTCTTGCGAAGGAAGATACAGGGACTGATGAGGTAGAGTCACTATGAATTGAGTTGAGGAATTGTAAAGGCAAGACAACACTAATTGGTGTTATCTACAGACCACCAAATAGTAGCCCAGATGTAGGGTGTAAGTTGCAGCAGGAGTTAAAACTGGCATGTAACAAAGGTAATGTCACTGTGGTGATGGGGGATTGCAATATGCAGGGATACGTTTTTCCCATTGAGGGTAGGGAAGATTCAAACAAGAGGGCATGACATGAGAATTAAGGGACAGAGGTTTCGGGGTAACGTGAGGGGGAACTTCTTTACTCAGAGGGTGGTGGCTGTGTGGAATCAGCTTCCAGCAGAAGTGGTGGAGGCAGGATCGATTTTAACATTTAAGAGTAAAGTGGATAGGTATATGGACGTGAAGGGAATGGAGGGGTATGGTCTGAGTGCAGGTAGATGGGACTAGGGGAAAACAAATGGTCGGCACGGACTGGAAGGGCCGAGAGGGCCTGTTTCCGTGCTGTAATTGTTATATGGTTATATTATATGGTTATATGGTAGACTGGAAAAATCAGGTTGGTTTAGGACCCCAAGAAAGAGAGTTTGTAGAGTGCCTCTGAGATGGATTCTTAGAGCAGCTTGTAATGGAGCCGACCAGAGAAGGAGCAATTCTGGATTTGGTGTTGTCTAATGAACCAGATTTAATAAGAGAACTCGAGGTAAAGGAACCGCTTGGAGGTAGTGATCATAATATGATTAGTTTTAATCTGCAATTTGAGAAGGAGAAGGTTAAATCGGAAATGTCAGTGATGCAGTTGAACAAAGAGGACTATGAAGGCATGAGAGAGGAGCTGGCCAAGATAGACTGGAAAGGGATCCTAGCAGGAATGACAGTGGAACAGCAATGGCAGGAATTTCTTGGAATAATCCGGAAGACGCAGGATCATTTCAATCCAAATAGGAAGAAATAAGGGGAGTAGTAGATAACCGTGGCTGACAAGGGAAGTTAGGGATAGAATAAAACTAAAAGAAAATATGTATAACACAGCAAAGAGTAGCCGGAAGCCAGAGGATTAGGAAACTTTCATAGGACAACAGAAGGAAACAAAAAAGGCAATATGGGCTGAAAAGGTGAAGTACGAGGGGAAGCTGACCAGGAATACAAAGGACAGTGAAAGCTTCTTCAGATATGTTAAGGGAAAAAGAGTAGCAAAGTCAAATGTGGGTCCCTTGAAGGCAGACACAGGCAAAATTATTATGGGTAACTAGGAAATGGCAGAAGAGTTGGACAGGTACTTTGGATCTGTTGTCACTAAGGAAGACAAACAATCTCCCAGATATACTGGAGGACATAGGATCTAAGGGGGTAGAGGAATTGAAATAAATTTTCATTTGGCGAGAAATAGTATTGGGTAGGCTAATGGGACTGAAGGATGATGAATCCCCTGGGCCTGATGGTCTGCATCCCTGGGTCCTCAGGGAGGTGGCTCTAGAAATAGTGGACGCGTTAGCGATCATTTCCCAAAACATTCAGTTCCTGTGGATTGGAGGATAGCTAACGTTATCCCACTTTTCAAGAAAGGAGTGAGAGAGAAAACAGGGAATTACAGACCAGTTAGCCCGACTTCGGTGGTGGGAAAGATGCTGGAGTCAATTATTAAAGAGGTAATAATGGGGCATTTGGATAGCAGTAAAAGGATTAGTCCAAGTCAACATGGATTTATGAAAGGATTTATGGAGGGATAGACAGAGAGGAAAAGGAGATGGGGTAGCGTTGCTGGTTAGAGAGGAGATTAACGCAATAGAAAGGAATGACATTAGCTTGGAGGATGTGGATTCGATATGGGTGGTGCTGCGAAACACTAAGGGGCAGAAAACGCTAGTGGGTGTTGGGAAATCATGCTTGACTAATCTTCTGGAATTTTTTGAGGATGTGACAAGTAAAATGGATGAAGGGGAGCCAGTGGATGTAGTGTATCTAGACATTCAGAAAGCCTTTGATAAGGTCCCGCACGGCAGACTGGTGACTAAAATTAGAGCACAAGGTATTGGGGGGTAGGGTGTTGACACGAATAGAAAATTGGTTGGCAGACCGGAAGCAAAAAGTAGGAGTAAACGGGTCCTTTTCAGAATGGCAGGCAGTGGCAAGTGGAGTGCCTCAAGGCTCAGTGTTGGGGCCACAACTGTTTACCATATAGATTAAATGATTTGGAAGAGGGAATTAGGAGCAACATTAGCACGTTTGCGGATGACACAAAGCTGGGTGGCAGTGTGAACTGTGAAGAGGATGTTAGGAGGTTGCAGGGTGACCTGGACAGGTTGAGTGAGTGGGCAGATGCAGTATAATATAGATAAATGTGAGGTTATCCACTTTGGCAGCAAAAACAAGGGGGCAGATTATTATCTCAATGGGGTTAGGGAGTGCAGCGAGACCTGGGTGTCCTTGTACACCGGTCACTGAAAGTTGGCGTGCAGGTACAGCAGGCAGTGAAGAAAGCTAATGGAATGTTGGCCTTCATAACAAGAGGATTTCAGTATAGGAGTAAAGAGGTTCTTCTGCAGTTGTATAGGGCTCTGGTGAGACCACATCTGGAGTATTGTGTACAGTTTCGGTCTCCTAATTTGAGGAAGGACATCCTTGTGATTGAGGCAATGCAGCGTAGGTTCACGAGATTGATCCCTGGGATGGTGGAACTGTCATATAAGGAAAGATTGGAAAGACTATGTTTGTATTCACTGGAATTTAGAAGGATGAGGGGGGAATCTTATAGAAACATATAAAATTATAAAAGGACTGGACAAGTTAGATCCAGGTAAAATGTTCCCAATGTTGTGTAAGTCCAGAACCAGGGGTCACAGTCTTAGAATAAAGGGGAGGCCATTTAAGACTGAGGTGAGAAAAAACGTTTTCACCCAGACAGTTGTGAATTTGTGGAATTCCCTTCCACAGACGGCAGTGGTGGCCAAATCACTGGATGGATTTAAGAGTTAGATAGAGCTCTAGGGGCTAGTGGAATCAAGGGATATGGGGAGAAGGCAGGCACAGGTTATTGATTGGGGACGATCAGCCATGATCACAATGAATGGCGGTGCTGGCTCAAAGGGCCAAAAGGCCTCCTCCTGCACCTATTTTCCATGTTTCTAAATACAGTTGCCTGCCCAGTAAAGGCAGGAAATTATTTGAGGAGGAAAGATAGATCAGCTACGATTGAATGGTGGAGTAGACTTGATGGATCAAATGGCCTAATTCTGCTCCTAAATCTAATGAACTTATAAACTCCAGCAAGTACAGGCTCAGAGCCGTTGAATGCTCATCATACGTTAAACCCAATCATGCCTAAGATCCTGCACTAGCACTTCCAAGTCCCTTTGCACTTCTGATTTCTGGATCCTCTCCCCATTTATCAAATTGTCTGTGCCTTTACTCCTATTATCAAAGTGCATGACCGCACACTTTGCTTGGCTGTATTTGATCGACCTCTTCTTTGCCCACTTCTCCCATAAAGTCCAAATCCATTCTGCAGGCCTGCAGCTTCCTCTGCACTAACTTTTCCTTCACCCGTCTTAGTATCATCAGCAAACCTGGCCACAAAACCATCAATTCCATCATCCAAATCATTGAAATACAACGTGAAGAGTAGCGGCGCCAACATCACTGGTGGCCAATCAGAAAAATGTCCCCTTTATTCCCAATGGCCAAAGAGTTGCTTCCAAACATAGTGGAGAGTTCATCACTCCATTTCCATTTTGCTGCTTATCTTCAGTACACAACTCCAAGGAAAGAAAAACAGGGATCTACTAGACTAAGTGGGACCCGTTGGGTCCCAGCTTCACACGGGACGGCTGGTCCCGCAATGCAATATTCCACCTCTCCACCAATTCCAATATTGCTGTGTATTGCTAGTATGTGTGTTGTTGGTCAAAGGGACTGGTTTCCAGAGGGCTAGTATGGACATTGTGGGCCGAATGGATTCTTGGGCTGGCAGCTCAGTCACTCTGGCCAGGCAGCTCAGTCACTCTGGCTGATCAGCATTTTAGAACCAATAGAGACACTTTTTGCAAGCATTTTAGAACCAATAGAGACACTTTTTGCAAACATTTTAGAACCAATAGACACTTTTTGCAAGCATTTTAGAACCAATAGACACACTGTTTCTGCAACCATTTTAGAACCAATAGAGACACTTTCTGCAACCATTTTACAACTAATATAGACACTTTGTGCAACCATTTTAGAACCAACAGACGTTTTGCAAGCATTATAGAACCAATAGACACTTTTTGCAAGCATTTTAGAACCAATACACTTTTTGCAAGCATTTTAGAACCCATAGAAACTTTTTGCTAGCATTTTAGAACCAATAGACACTTTTTGCTAGCATTTTAGAACCAATAGACACTTTTTGCAAGCATTTTAGAACCAATAGACACTTTTTGCAAGCATTTTAGAACCAATAGAGCCCCTTTTGCAAGCATTTGTAGAACCACATTAAGGGCACTCACGGTTGAGTAGACATGTGTTCAGTGCTATTCAGAGCTCAGAGAGGCGTGACCCTCTGGCTTCCTCCATCTTGCAGAGACTGAGTGAGGCACACAACTTCCTGGTTTTATAGTCACTCCCCCTCCCACTAGCAGGGGCAGCAGAGGGAATGGTGATTAAAAAAAAATAATAATATCTCTCTGATTTTTTATCGATGGGAAAAATCCTCTGGTCCAGGAAGGCGGAGAGGGACTCTGAGCGAGCTGGCCAAAAATGACGGCCGTATGTGGCGGCGTTCTCTCGGAAATCACACCACAGTGAGCCAAAACCAGTCGAGGTCAGACTTGTGGATTAATATAGATAACAGCCACGATACACTACCTTCTTTAACCGTACCAAAATGTCTGACACTATTAATAGGAAGGGACTGCAGAATCGACTGTCGAATCTTCAAATTTGACTTACCACAGAAATACATGTCTATTTTACACCCCTCCTTCCAACCCCTCCACAGGAAAATTCTTTAAACAGACAAAAGTTTGAACAAAATTTCGTTCCCTGCAGTTATAACAGCAAAAAAAAAAAAGAAACACACAATTAACACAGCTTCACACAAACATCCATCACATTGAATCTCCAAACACCTCCTCACTGTGATGGAAGGCAAAAGTTTTATCTCTTCCCTGTTCTTCTCCCGTGGTCAGGCAGTCAAACTGCTGCGTCGAGGCAATCGAGGCTCTTGATGTTAAAGCCCCGGCAGGCCATGATGGTAAGTCCCGCGGACGATTAAGCCGCGCTAGGCCAATTCAAACCCTGCGATTCGGGGCAGGTGAAGTTGGCGTTGCGGGAGCTCCCGAAAATCGGTCTCCTACCAGGGACCTGCGAGCTCCCAATGTTAACGTTCACAGGGACTGTGGCAGAAGCCTCCGAATCCAAGTCGCAGCCACAGCGTCACCACAGCCTCCGAAGTCAGCCAGCTCCGTGATGGTGTCCGCAGGCTCTGCGACCGGAGCCATCAGATCGATTCCAGTTGGAGGCAGCCAGCTCCACGATGTTAGGTCCCAGCGAAACAGAGACACGACAAGGAAAAGGTTGCGTCCCCTTTCAACAAAGAGATTTTAAAAGTTTCCCCCACCCCTCCCCCTCCCCACATATACACAACTAAAAATAAGCCAAAAACATACTCCTAACAAGACAAAAAAAGACAAAAAGAAAAAAGACAAACGGACTGCAGGCGAGCCGCAGCTGCTTACGTGCCGCCACTTCCGAAAATAGTTTAAAATATGCATATTCCATTTTAATTTTTTTTTAAATCTCCACAAGAAATGGATCCATCCATGATTTGGACGTAGAGACTAATAACATTGTCAAACAACTAGTGAAAAAATGAGAGAAAGTAACTATCAGTGTGTAATGTAGAGAGAGACAAGGTACGCCCAATATAGGTGCCCAAAAATTAATGTGTGTTGGGCTTCATTGTGAACATAATTAATGCAGCAGAGGGGACTACAGGATCTACAGAAAGTAAACTCAAAATCACTAAAGAAAAGGAATAAGAAATTGAGATATGCATAGCAAAGCTTCCAGAAAGCAATAGCCTGCTCTCCAAGGTATTGACAAAGGTGGCTGCTGAGATCATACATTTATTAGTAAATTTCCCAAATTCCTTGAATTTCCAGCAGATTGGAAGATTGCAACTGTAGCACTGTTATTTAAGAAAGAAAGATAAAATAATGTAATACATCGTTAGGCTGTAGGAACAGGATAAATTTTTAAAAAATCATAATACGATCTGGCAGCATCAACATAATTTTACAACGTAAATATCCCGTTTGGTAGGTTTTTTTTTGAGATGCAAGGTTAGATGCAGGGAACCAATCGAACATGTATCAGGATTTTCAAAAAGCAGAATCATAGAGACATTCATAGAACATGGAAACAGGCCTTTTGACCCAACTTGCCCATGCTGGCCATCATGTCCCAGCTATTCTAGTCCCACCTGCCCACTTTTGGTCCATATCCCCAAGCCCTGTCTTGTCCACCTACCTTTCTAACCTTTTCTTAAACATTGGGATAGTCCCTGCCGCAACTAACTCCTCTGGCAGCTTGTTCCATACACCCACTACACCTTTGTGTGAAAAAGTTACCCCTCAGATTCCTATTCTTTCTAGCAATAGGTGAGAGGGATAGATGGAGGGGAGAAATTGGCAGGCTAAGACTTTATTCCTTGGAGCGCAAGAAGAGCACGAGGGGATTTGGTATGTCAACAAATACTCTCTAAAATATCTCCAGGTATACCGGTGAGTATATTGGCTGGTTGCATCATGGCCTGGTTCGGCAACGAACATTAGGAATGAAAGAGATAGTAAAGAGCGGAGGACACTGCCTGGTCCATCGTAGATTCTGACCTCCCCACCATCAAAACGATCTACTGGAAGCGCTGCCTCAAAAAGGTAGCCAGTGCCATTAAGGACCCAAACCACCCTACCATGCTCTTATTTCACTCCTGCCATTGGGAAGGAGATATAGGAGTCTGAAAACTGTGATGTCCAGGATCAGGAACAGCTTCTTCCCAACTACCATCAAGCCATTGAACACTATGAGTTTCGTTAAACTCTGAACTGTCATTGTTTCCAGTAGAAATGTCATTGTTACATTTCAGTAGATATGAAAGGTAAACACTCCCGACTCTTGGCTGGGGGGTACTTATAGAGGTGTACAAGATCAAGAGGGGAATTGATAGTCAAAGCGTAGAATCTTTACCAAGAGAAGGGAAATTAAGATCAGAGGACAGGGGTTTAAGGCAAGAGGGAAAATATTTAATAGGAACAGGGGGTTGATGGGTGTATGGAACAAGCTGCCAGACGAAGTAATTGGGGCAGGTAATATAAAAACATGTAAAAGACATTTTGACATGTGCATGGATAGGACATGTTTAGCGGACATAGGCTAATGCGAGGAGGTGGGACTAGCGTAGGGCATCTTGGTTAGCATCGGCTAGTTGGGTCAAAGGACCCTGTTTATGACTGATTCCTTGGAAAAGGGTTTTCCCCATGGGATGAGTCTGAGCAAGACCAATGGCATTACTGCAATCTAGATGAAGAAAATTCATATGATGAGTCCAAGTTCTCAAGAGTCGAGAACTAGGCAGCAGTGTTTCAGGATGAGCAAACAGCCATGCAGACCACAGGACCATTTCCTATACGAAGGATTGTAAATCAATTGATTATATTCAAGGTGAGGATATGAAGGCAGTAAAGGAACAAATGGCAGAGGCTATTCATCTAAAAGGCCAAATATCTAAAGATTCAGGTGGTGGAGCCGAAAACTCCACATGAAGAACATATAGATTAAATCAACATCATTAAACTTTGTTACACATAGCAAATCAAACAGGAAGTCATGCATCCCAACAGAAGCTAAACACTGTCACCTACATCCTTTGCATTACATCACAAGAATTTTCAATTAGTTTCCCAAGATTCAGATAAGTTACCTTCTGTAACACAGCAACTGATTACTAATGGTATTAATTCAAAGTCATGCTAATTTTCTTATATGTATATAGCCTTCAGAAGATTAAATACCATTTATTCATCAGACCTTCAATAAACTTAGCACTAAACAGATAGTAGAAATAAGGAAGTTTGTTAAACATTAAAATAACATGTAAAGGTCCAAATCCTATTGTGGGGTCACAGTGAAAATCTAGCAATGTGAATAAAAATGCATCTTTCTCTTAGCTGATGCATCACTTTGGAAGCTTGACTGTACGTAGGAAACATTGACAATTATGCTCAATTTACTAATACTAATTATACCCCTTACCTGAAAACCTGTGCACGACAATAAACTAGACTTGACTAACTTAAGGTACAAGTATAAAGTTTAAATATGGAACAATTACAACATAAAATGCTCCATTTAGCCTATCCAACAACACACAAAAGTTTTTTCAACTTCTAATACAACTTATAAACACATGGCCAAATCTGCCATTAATACTCATTCCAATAAGGAACCATTAACCATGGTTCACTCAGATGGTTGATAAAAACCCAACATACGCCATTTTTCTATGTTCAATTATTATTAGGAATTACTGCATAATATAGTTAAGCATCACTATTATACACATCAGAGAAACATCAAAAGATTAACAGCAAGACATTCAATCAAAAGATGAACACCATAATAATGTAAATCCATTGCTAGGATGTTTGAAAGAGTGAAATTCAAATGATTGTTGTTAAACCCTTCCAAAGAATCCAACTTGTAAATGCATGCTCACATTTGATTTTAAAAAAAGATGCAAGGAAGATAACATATTGTTCCTTCTGTTCGTAGACCTCATCAACAGTGCAACATAGATACTCGGATGACAACCTCCACTAAAGCCAACAATTTTCACCCCTGTAGATGATCAAGGAGGTAATCTTGTGGTTATAGCTTAAAATTAATTACCCAATAAAGAACATTAAAATTTTAACAGCCACATACATTCTGGGTTGTGAAATTGAATGATCAAAATCAGGCAAACATATAATTGTAGGGCATAACTCAACAACTTAATACCAAAGATAATTCAAGGATTATTGTATAGGTTACAAATAAAACCCAAATAGTTATGAATTAACCACTGAATATAATTTTTCCACACAAACTAAACGTCTAGAACGGTTTGGCACCATATGTGATGGACTTCCATGGACTATGATCACATATCAAATCGCACAATTATATTTTCAGGATTTTTCATGAACATTAAAAAAATGCAGAGGAAAGGGGAAAGATTAGATATCGACGCTTGGGAGGATAAAACAAACCCACGACGTCAATATTAGAAGACTTGTGAGCTACCCCTGGATCCAACTCCAAATTCATTCATCATGGCCAATAACTATTATTACATCCATACACCACGTAAAATAATCGATTTTACAACAACCAGTCTTAAGAACTTCTCAGTACCCTCTCAAAGTACAATTTGACTCTATTCCAACGAAGTGGTTCTGAATCAGAAATCCCCCAACCCAAATCAAGGTGTGTTGCCGTGCCTTATGGGACCCTGTTTGTCTTGTTAACAGAGGAAGAGGTCGCCACCTCGAAGCCGGAGAGCCAGTGTGAGTTGTGGCCGGAGTTGTGGGGAAAGAGAGATGAGTAAATAGTTAGCGCGTCCCCGGCACACACTCCCCGACACGCCGCACCAGGCCAACCGCACCATTACACACCAAAAACTCCAGCTTCTCCACCACCACCTTGGAAGATGATCTCCAACTCCTGGACAACCACACTCCCCTTAGATCCCTCCTCATGCCGGCTTAAAGGTGGATCGTCATATTCAAATGAGGGAAGGAAGGAATGGAAAAAAGGAAGAGAAGGAAGGAGGGAGGGGAAGGAGAAATGAGGGAAAGAGAGAAGAGGGAGAGAACGGGGGAGGGAGTGAAAAGGGGGAGAGAAGAAAGAAAGAAAAAAAGGGAGGAGGAAGAGAGAAGGGAGAGGAGGCAGGGAAAGAAGAAGGAGGGAGGAGAGAGTGGGAGAGAGGAGGGACGGGAGGGAAGAGAGGGAGGAGGGAAAGAGGGATGGGAAGAGGGAGGAAGAGGGAAGAGGGAGAGAGGTGGGAAGAGGGAGGGAGGGAGGGAAGAGGGAGAGGAGGAAGAGGGAGAGAGGAGGGAAAGGGGAGGGAGAGGGAAGAGGGAGAGGGGAGGGAGGGAAGAGGGAGGAAGGGAAGGAGGGAGGGAAGAGGAGAGGGGGGAGAGAGGGAGAGGGAGGGAAGAGGGAGGGGGAGGAAAGGAAAGAGGAGGGAAGAGGAGGCAGAGGGAGGAAGGGAGAGGGAGGAAGGGAGGAGGGAGTAGGAAGAGAGGAGGGAGGGAGGGAGAGGAGGATGGGGAGAAGGGAGGGTGGGAGGGAGGGAAGAAGGCTAAAGGGAGAAGAAGAGTGGAAGAGAAGGGAGGGTAGAGGGAGAGAAAGGGAGGGAAGGGAGAAGAGGAGGGAGAGGAAGAGGGAGGCGAGGCGAGGGGAGAGAAGAATAGGGAGGGAGTGAAAGGGAGGTTTTGAGTAGGAGGGGTTGTGTTTTTGCGTGTTGGGAGATGAGGACGAGGGAAGAGGGAGGGAGGGAACTTTCTCGGGATGGATAGGAGGGAGCTAGCGCTCGACTCGGGAGGGAGATCATTTCCGTTTCTCCGTTAGTTCTCTCCTCTTAGAGGTCTTGATTTGCTCACCTGTCCTCTCCGCTCTCCTTTCTTACATGTTGAGGTCGTAGTTTGGAACGTGTCTGCGGTAAATATTCAGTTTGTTTGATCGTCTGCCTAATAGATACTAGGTTTGTGGTGGTGAACAATTGTGTTTAATTTACAACTAAAAACATCCACTCCGTACCTCGTAGCAGCTCCTCGCCGCCATGATCACCCGAAGTCTGGCGTGGCCAAGTGATGCCGGTCAGTTTTTATGCGAGCCCCCCCCTGTGTTCAGGCGGCGCTGGTCCCCACTGCGCCGTGACATTTGAGTTGTTTTAGTACGGACGGACTGGAAGCCGAGGGGTGAGGGGTGCCAGCGCAGGCCGTACTGCGCAGCGGGGGTTTTTTGGGTTTTTATGTTTTGTGGGGGGGGAGGAGCCGGCCCCGCTCCATGAGGGAGAGCCGACGAAAGTGGCTGGGGGGCGCGCGCCCCGCCCGCCCGCCCGCGAGAGCGCGCAGCGCGAGGGAGAGAGAGCGGGGTTGTGGAGAAACGGTTGGACGGGATCGAGCGGCTGGCGCTCCCACCCACGTGACCCTGAGGGGGGGGGTGGACGTTGGTTCCCAACGGCGCCACCGCCGCTGGCTTCCAGGGGTTGGGGGTGAAGAGGAGGGCCGGTACTCTCTGTATACAGTCGGCCGCAGGGCTCTAGACTTTTTGCCTCATTCATGGCCGCCGGCTTGTTTGCCCTGCTGGGACGGTGGCGCCGTTCCTCAGAGCGAGTCTACGGTAAGCCCCCAATCTCTCTCTCATAGTGTTTCCACAACCCCCTCCTCTCCTCTCTTGTCTCCACCCCCATCTCTCTCTCCATCCCACCCCCGTCTCTCCGCCCCCCTCCACCCACTCTCCCCCCTGTCTTCTCCCCCCCCCATCTCTCCTCCCCCTCTTTCTTCCCCCCTCTCTCTCTTCTCCCCTCTCTCATTCCCCCCCTTCTTCCCCCTTCTACACCACCCCCCCCTCTCCCCCCCCCCTTCTCCCCCCCCTCCCCTTCTGTCTTCTCCCCCATTCCCTCCCTCTCTTCCCCCCCCCTTCCTCCCCCCTCCCTCCCCCCCTCACCCCCCCCCTTCCTCCCCCCCCCAACTTTCTCTCCCCCCTCTTCTCCCCCCCCACCTTCTCCCCCTCCTTCTTCCCCTCCCTCCTTCCCCCCCCCTTCCTTCTCCACCCCCCCCGCCCCCCCCCCCCCTCCCCCCCCCCTTCCTCCCTTTCTCCCCCCCCCTTCCCCCCCCCCCTCTCCCCTCCCCTCCTTCTCCCCCCACTCCTCCCCCCCCCTCCCCCCCCCCTTTCAAGCAAGGTCCCTTGTTTATACAGTTCAAAAGTCCAGTTGTGGTTCAACAGCACTAGCGAGAAGGAAACTAGAGATATTCTTCATCTTCCAGTCCACTCACAAGATTAGATGTTGCTCAGGCAGAGCTGAACATATTTCTCGGCATCTGCACACAATGGTGTCTGTCTTGCGCTTCTTGTGCGTGGTGGTGGAAGGATTTGTGAAAACAGGGTCGCGACATGAACGCTCTTTCCTTGACCCCAACAGAGATATGAAAAGGGACATAGAACAAGTTAATGAACGATATGCAAAAAGATAGATCTATGGCAGTAACGATGATCAAGGAAAGGTGGGGCCTACAATGGCGAGGGAGAGGGGATGCAAGTGTTATTGGAAGTTAGAGAATTCCTTCAAGTTCAAGTAACCCTTGCATTCTCTGCCTGCCTGTCTCTCTGCCTGCCTGTCTCTCTGCCTGCCAGTCTCTCTGCCTGCCAGTCTCTCTGCCTGCCTGTCTCTCTGCCTGCCTGTCTCTCTGCCTGCCTGTCTCCCTGCCCCCCGTCTGCGCCTCTCCCTCCCCCCGTCTGCGCCTCTCTCTCTCCCCCCCGTCTGCGCCTCTCTCTCCGTCTACCTCTCTCTCTCTCCGTCCTTCCCCCACCCTATTCATCGTACTAGTTTTGCTGTCATCCTGCTGAGTTTTGCTGTTTATATTGCTCGTTATCGCCTTCCGCACAGCCTACAATGGACCATAGATAGACTTCAGACTGAAGAAAGGTCTCGGCCCATTTCTTCTCTCCAGAGATGCTGCCTGTCCCACTGAGTTACTCCAGCTTTTTGTGTCTATCTGCGGTTTAAATCAGCTTCTGCAGTTCCTTCCTACAATGGACCATTGTGGTTCCCACCTTTCCTTGATTATTGTTGCTGGCTTTGATCTGCATTTTTGCTTATTTTTCATTAATTTTTTCTATGTACCTTTTCACATTACTGGGTTTCCTCTCCCCTGACTCTCAGTGTGAAGAATGGTCTCGACCCAAAATGTCACCTATTACTTTTCTCCAGAGTTGCTGCCTGACACAGTTATTCCAGCTTTTTGCGTCTATCTTCACAACAAACCACTGTATTTCGGGGACAAAGTCTAAAGAAGAGTCCCAAGAAGAGTCCTGACCTGAAATGTCGCCTGACCACATTCTCCAGAGATGTTGCCTGACCTGAGTTACTCCAGTACTTTTTGCTTGCAATTTCCTCTTTCTTGCAATACTTTCTCTGCTGTCCTGGTAGGGTCCCATTTGTCATCCTAAGTTTACGTATTGGTGCACAGGAAGTGTGTCTCAATGATTACTGACCGGTGGCACTAATGTCCATGGTGATAAAGTGCTTTGAAAGGTTGGTTATGGCCTACCCCACCAAAAACCTAGATCCATTTTGCCTATCGCCACACTCTGGTAACAGAGGATGCAATCTTGCTGGCTCTCTACTCTGCACTGGACCACAGTCAATAAAAACACATACGTCAGACTGTTTTCATCGACAACAGCTTGGTATTCAACACCTTCATCCCTCCAAACTAACTAACAAGCTCACAGAACTTAGGTCCGTACGCATCCCTCTGCAACTGGATCATCAACCGTCATCAATAGACCACATTCAGTATGAATTGACAGCAGGCACGTGCCGTGAGTAATTATTCAAGGCAGGCAGTCAGCCGGCTTTTAAAAAAAATCTTAAACAGTGCATGCGCAGATTGTTCTCTCCATAAAAAATAAAAATAAGTAACAATTCAATTTTCCCAAGGCTTCTAAATCTCCTTCATTTTTTAATTACTGAATGGGTGGGGGATGGAGGATGAAGGCAAATGGAGAGATGGTGGTAAAAACGGGAGCACACCGGGACGTTGAATCAGTTGTCATCCTATTGAATGACAATACTAATTCAAGGGTCCAATAAGAGGGAGAGTTCTTTTCACAGCATGTGGACAGTCTGGCCAGGGGTTAAAGATGCGGGGAGGGCAGGAGTGTTGAGAAGGAGGGGGTCAGAGATCATGTCAGACTCGCTCACCGCTGCCACAGCGCTCCGGGCATGGACAACAGAACTGGCCACCACTTACGGGAGAGGAAGCAGCTCGGTAACTGCGAGGGGCCACCGGGACCCGACAGCAGAACCGGCTGCCACTTCAGCGCCCGCTTACCTCTGGCAGAGCTCTCCGTCTGAACACCTCTCACCTGCCGCTCGCCAGCTTCACTCATATGTAACCCACTTGCGACGCTCCGGGCACGGAGCCACCACATTGTGGCTGGGGAATGAATTAGCTCGGGTGGCTGCGAGTGGCCGCTGGGACCAGACAACCCCATCGCCCATATCAGCCGCTTTCCGCAAATCCTTAAATTCCGACAGCCGTGTAACCTCAATTGGTCCCTTGAGTGCGCTGTCGGAATTTAAGGATTTGCAAGATGCGGCTGATATGAGCTAAGCCGGCAAGCGGAAGGAGAGAGGTTTTCAGATGGAGAGCACTGCCAGAGGTGAACGGGGACCGTAAGGGGGACCGTCCGAAGGGTCTGACCGGTCCCGGCGGCCACTCGCAGCCACCCGAGCTAATTCACTCCCCGGCCACAATGCGGTGGCTCCGTGCCCGGAGCGTCGCAAGTGGGTTACTGGCCCCGATCCCTCCTTCACAACACTGCTGTCCTCCCCGCAACTTTACCCCGGGCCAGACTCCCCAAACACTGTGAAAGGAGCTCTCCACACCCACCCCGGGAAATACAGTATTTTAAAACATATAGCACCAAGAAATGTACTTACCACATTATTGGTACATGAACTCCATTCTTCACTCTTTGTTTCCTAAGAAACTCTTAAAATAATGGCAATCCATATTTGAAAAACCCACCAAGAAACTCGCGCTGCGTATGCGCAGTACTTCAAAGGCAGAATTTCTGCTGCCTTCAGCTCCGCTTGAAATTGACAGCTTCAAGCAGCGCTGACATCACGTGGGCTGCACAGACCTTCCCGTGTTACAAGTGCTGCAGTTGAAAGGCACGGAGCTTTATGACCATCTAAGAGATTGATCTCTTAGATAGGCATAATTCTCTCATGCCTTTACTATTTATATTTAATAATTGCTATTTCATAATTTTAGTCAGGGTAGGCAGTGCCTACCTTGCCTACTCTGACGGCACGTGCCTGATTGACAGCAACACTTCCTCCTCAATAACCATCAGCACAGGAGCACCTCAAGGTTGTGTGCTCAGCCCCCTGCTCTACCAAGTTTATACTCATGACAGTGTAGTCGGATACCATTCCAGCTCCATCTTCAAATTTGCCGACACCACCGTCGTTGGACGAATTATGGATAGCGACGAGTCGGAGCACAGAAGGTAAATTCATCAACTGACTGAATAGTGCCAAATTGGGGGGGGAGATTGCAACCTTCACGTGGTCCGCCCTGTTTCGACTAATGCAATCAACTCGACGTGCACAAACGGAAGATCAAATAGAACAAGTTGTCCAACAACTTTAGGCTGTGCAGGCCACACGAAAGAAGAAGAGTGTCAGATCAACAACCTTGCTCTCAACGTCAGTAAAATCAAATAAATGCTTGTTGATAGACACAAAATCCTGGAGTAACTCAACGGGACTTTGGAAGATGAAGCCGGGGATCGACAAACCTGTCTTCGTAGTCGGCATGATGGTGGCAAAAGTCAAAAACTTCCATTTCCTAGGTGAGCATATATCTGTTCTCGATCCACCATTTTAATGCAATCATAAAGAAACTTCTACATGTGCAAACTAGAGAGCATATTGACGGCCTGGTTTGGCATCTTAAATGCCCAGACATGAAGAAGATTGCAAAAAGTGGTGAACACTGCCGGTGCATCACAGGTTCTGACCTCCCCACCATCAAAGGGATCTACAGGAGTCGCTGCCTCAAAAAATCCAGCATCATCGGAGACCCACACCACCCTGGCCGCACTCGCATTTCACTCCTGCCATTGGGAAGAAAGTGGAGGAGCTGAAAACTGTCGTCTAGGTTCAGGAATAGCTACTTCTCTACAGCCATTTGGCTATTAAACGCTACAACCTCCAAATAAGTTCCAAACTACATAGACTTGGGGGCATTCTTTTTTTTGTCTTTACGTTATTGTTGACAATAAAGCATTCTTGACTCTTGACCATTGCTCTTATGGGAGAGCTGATCCCAGGAATTGACATCAATTCCTTTTTGGACAGTCCCCTCTGATCATTTCCACCAAGGCTTTGATGGTTTTGAGTTGGCCAATGAAACATACAGAATAGTTAAAGGCTTGGATAGATTTGATGTGGGGAGGATGCTTCCACTTGTGGGAGAGTCTAGGACTAGAGGTCATAACCTCAGAATTAAGGGACGTTCTTTTAGGAAGGAGATGAGGAGAAATGTCTTTAGTCAGAGTGTGGTGAATGTGTTGAATTATTTGCCACAGAAGGCTATGGAGGTCAAGCCAGTGAATATTGTTAAGCAAAGATAGATGGATTCTTGTATAGGAAGGAGCTGTAGATGCTGGTTTAAACCAAAGATAGACACAAAAGGCTGGAGTAACTCAGCGGGACAGGCAGCATCTCTGGAGAGAAGGAATGGGTGATGTTTCAGGTTGAGACCCTTCCTCAGACCTTGATTAGTACAGGTGTCAGAGGTCATAGAGAGAAGGCAGGAGAATGAATTTAGGAGGGAGAGATAGATCAGCCATGATTGAATGGCAGAGTAGACTTGATGGGCTGAATGGCTTAATTCTACTCCTATAACTTATGACCTTATGACATGACCTATTGAAACTAATATGGGAACCACAGATTCTTCTATGGGCGGGTGGCTTACTGATCAATTAGTTTGAGTTTCCACTGATGCAGGACCTCTGCTCCTGATGTCATTGAGGTTCTTAATGGTGACACAATCATTGATACTCCAGATGGTGGTTGTGAGCTTGACGTTTTCACAAGTCAGAGGAGATGTTGCATTTCTATATTGAACTTTTGAATTATTTATTCTTTGTTTGGTTTAAATACTATCTAGAATGTATGGAAGACTCTTTTTCCTGCATTAACTGTACACAAAGACCTCAGTTTAGTTTATTGTCATGTGTACCGATGTACAATGAAAAGCTTTTTGTTGCTGCTATCCAGTCAGCGGAAAGATATGCATGATTACAATCGAGCCATCCACAGTGTATAGATACATGATAAAGGGAATAATGTTTAGTGCAAGATCAATTCCAGTAAAGTCCGATTAAAGATAGTCTGGGTGTCTTCAATGAGGTAGACAGTATCTGTCTTGTTGTTGGTGGTAGGATGGTTCAGTTGCCTGATAACAGCTGGGAAGAAACTGTCCCTGAATCTGGAGGTGTGCATTTTTACACTTCTGAGGGGAAGAGTGACTAGGGTGAGATTGGTCCTTGATTATTTTGCTGGCCTGGCTGAAGCAATGTGAAGTGTAGGTGAAGTCAATGGAAGGGAGGAGGTACACAAAAAGCTGGAGAAACTCAGCGGGTGCTCGAGCAGCATCTAAGGAGCGAAGGAGATAGGCGACGTTTCGGGTCGAGAGAGGAGGTTGTGAAACTGTCTCCGTAGGGAGGAGGAGAACTTCTTCAAAGTAGGCATACCTTGAGGAGATATCGCAGTGGAGTAGACAAAGTTTTAAAAGAAGGAACTGCAGATGCTGGAGAATCGAGGGTACACAAAAAGCTGGAGAAACTCAGCGGGTGCAGCAGCATCTAAGGAGCGAAGGAGATCTCCTTTCCTTTCACAGTGGCTCTCTTGTTGTTGGTGAGGTTTGTCACCAATATTGTTATGCAGGGTTCAGTGCTGACAGTGAAGAAAATGTAGGTGAGCCGATGAGTAAGTTTGTAGGTGACCCTAAAGTCGTCTGGTGGCGTTGAGAAAAGTTGTCAAAGGATACAGTACATCAGGATGTGGATCAATTAGAAATATGGGCAGAGAAATGGCAGATGGAGTTTAATTTGGATTAGTGTCAGTTGGTGCACTTAGGGAGGTCAATTGTAAGAAATAGAATAACTGCCAGGACCTTTAGGATCATTGAGGTGCAAGTGGCAACACAAATTTTGAGGGTGATAGTGGAGACATCTGGCACTCTTGCTTGCTTTGGTTATGCCATTGAGTGTAAAAGTTGGAAGATCATGTTGCAGGTATATAAAACTCTATTGTTTGCAGTGGTTCACAGTAATAGTCAAAACCAATGTCCCCCAAGTCTTGTTTGGGAAGAAACTGTCACTGGATCTTGAGGTATACATTTTCAAACTTCTGAATCTCGTGCTTGATGGGAGAGGGGAAGAAGAGGGAATGACCAGAGTGAGACTCTTCCTTCATTATGCTGCTAGACTTGCTGAGGCAGTGTGAAGTGCAGATGGAGTCAGTGGAAGGGAGGTTGGTTTGTGTGATGGTCTGGGCTACATCCACAATTCTTTGCAACATTCTGCTGTTTTAGATGGAGCTATTCCCAAACCAGGCTGTAATGCATCCCATTAAAATGCTTTCTGCGACGCATCTGCAGAAATTTATGAGAGTTGTTGGGGACATGCTGAACTTCCAAAGCCTTCCAAGGAAGTAAAGGTGTTGGTGCGCTGTCTTGGTCATTGCTTCAATATGGCTGGTCCAGGAATAGTTGCTGGTGATATTTACTCCTTGAAGCTTTCAACGATCTCCATGCTTTGGAGAGGGTGCAGAATTAGTTCAACAGGATGTGCCTCGATTGGGGTGCAATGGCTATAAGGAGAGATTGGACAAACTTGGATTGTTTTCTTGGGTCATTGGAGGCTGAGGAGCCACCTGATGGAAGTATCCAAAATTATGAGAAGCACAGGGTGCAATATCGGTGTCTCAGAAGGGTTAGTTAGCAGCCTTGTTGTACGTGGCCCCTTGGGCAAGAGTGACCATAATATGGTTGAGTTCTTCATTAGGATGGAGAGTGACATTGTTAATTCAGAAACACGGGTCCTGAACTTAAAGAAAGGTAACTTTGAGGGTATGAGACGTGAATTGGCCAAGATGGACTGGCAATTGATTCTTGAAGGGTTGACAGTGGATATGCAATGGAAGGCATTTAAAGACTGCATGGATGAACTACAACAATTGTTCATCCCAGTATGGCAAAAGAATAAATCAGGGAAGGTGGCGCATTCCGTGGATAACGAGGGAAATCAGGGATAGTATCAAAGAAAAAGATGAAGCGTACAAATTAGCCAGAAAAAGCAGCCTACCAGGGGACTGGGAGAAATTCATGGACCAACAGAGGAGGACAAAGGCTTAATTAGAAAAGGATTAAAATGGAGTATGAAAGAAAACTGGCAGGAAACATAAAAAACTGACTGCAAAAGTTTTTATCGATATGTGAAACGCAAAAAGATTAGTTAAAACAAATGCAGGTCGTTGCAGTCAGAAAAGGGTGAATTGATCAGGGGAACAAGGACAATGGCAGACCAATTGAATAACTACTTTGGTTCTGTCTTCACTAAGGAAGACATAAATAATTTGCCGGAAATAGCAGGGATCACGGGTCAAAATGAGATGGAGTGAAATGAGTGAAATCCAGGTTAGCCGGAAAGTGGTGTTAGGTAAATTGAATGGATAAAAGGCCGATAAATCCCCAGGGCCAGATAGGCTGCATCCCAGGGTACTTAAGGAAGTAGCCCCAGAAATAGCAGATGCCTTAGTGATAATTTTTCAAAACTCTTTCGATTCTGGAGTAGTTCCTGAGGATTGGAGGGTAGCTAATGTAACCCCACTTTTTAAAAAGGGAGGGAGAGAGAAAACGGGGAATTACAGACCAGTTAGTTAGTCTAACATCGGTAGTGGGGATAGCAGCACATTTGGAAAGTGGTGAAATCATTGGACAAAGTCAGCATGGATTTACGAAGGGTAATTCATGTCTGACGAATTTTATTGAATTTTTTTGAGGATGTAACTAGTAGAGTGGATAAGGGAGAAGCAGTGGATGTGATATATCTGGACTTTCAGAAGGCTTTCGACAAGGTCCCACACAAGAGATTGGTATACAAACTTAAAGCACACGGTATTGGTGATTCAGTATTGATGTGGATAGAGAACTGACTGGCAGACAGGAAGCAAAGAGTAGGAGTAAATGGGTCCTTTTCAGGATGGCAGGCAGTGACTAGTGGGGTGCCGCAAGGCTCAGTGCTGGGACCCCAGCTATTTACAATATACATTAATGATTTGGACGAGAGAATTAAATGCAATATCTCGAAGTTTGCGGATGACAGGAAGCTGGGGGGCAGTGTTAGCTGTGAGGAGGATGCTAGGAGGCTGCAGGATGACTTGGATAGACTGGGTGAATGTGCAAATGCATGGCAGATGCAGTATAATGTGGATAAATGTGAGGTTATCCACTTTGGTGGCAAAAACAGGAAGGTAGACTATTATTTGAATGGTGACCGATTAGGAAAAGGGGAGATGCAGCGAGACCTGGGTGTCATGGTACACCAGTCATTCAAAGTAGGCAGGGGTTACACAAAAAGCTGGAGAAACTCAGCGGGTGCAGCCGCATCTAAGGAGCGAAGGAGATAGGCGAAGTTTCGGGTCGAGACCCTTCTTCAGACTGGTCAGGGATCAGGGAAACGAGAGATATAGACGGTGATGTGGAGAGATAAAGAACAATGAATGAAAGATATGCAAAAAAGTATCGATGATAAAGGGAACAAGCCATTGTAAGCTGTTTGTGGTGTGAAAATGAGAAGCTAGGCATGCAGGTGCAGCAGGCTGTGAAGCAAGCGAATGGTATGTTGGCATTCATAGCAAAAGGATTTGAGTACAACAGCAGGGAGGTTCTACTGCAGTTGTACAGGGTCTTGGTGAGGCCACACCTGGAGTATTGCATACAGTTTTGGTCTCCTAATCTGAGGAAAGACATTCTTGCCATAGAGGGAGTACAGAGAAGATTCACCAGACTGATTCCTGGGATGGCACGGCTTCCATATGAAGAAAGACTGGATAGACTCAGCTTGTACTCGCTGGAATTTAGAAGATTGAGGGGTGATCTCATAGAGACTTACAACATTCTTAAGGGGTTGGACAGGCTAGATGCAGGAAGATTGTTCCCGATGTTGGGGAAGTCCAGGACAAGGGGTCACAGTTTAAGGATAAGGGGGAAGTCTTTTAGGACCGAGATGAGAAAATCGTTTTTCACACAGAGAGCGGTGAATCTGTGGAATTCTCTGCCACAGAAGGTAGTTGAGGCCAGTTCGTTGGCCATATTTAAGAGGGGGTAGGATGTGGCCATTGTGGCTGAAGGGATCAGGGGGTATGGAGAGAAGGCAGGTACAGGATACTGAGTTGGATGATCAGCCATGATCATATTGAATGGTGGTGCAGGCTCAGGGCCGAATGGCCTGCTCCTGCTCCTAATTTCTATGTTTCTATATTTCTATCCTCCAATCCACAGGAACTGATCCTCAATCTATTGAACATTGGAAAATGATCACCAATGCATCCACTATTTCTAGAGGCACCTCCCTGAGAACCATGGGATGCAGACCATCAGGCCCAGGGGATTTATCATCCTTAAGTCCCATTAGCCTACCCAATACTATTTCTCGCCTAATGAAAATTTCTTTCAGTTCCTCTACCCCCTTTGATCCTCCAGTATTCTGGGAGATTGTTTGTGTCTTCCTTAGTGAAGACAGATCCGAAGTACCTGTTCAATGGGAGTGGCTGCGCTGCCCTGGCAGCAGCGGCTCGCCTGCAGTCCGTCTGTTTCTCTTTTTATTTGTTGTTTTCTTGTCTTGTTTTTAGCGTTAGTTTGAGTTATTATGTAGTGTATATGTGTAGGAGAGGTGGGAGAAACGTTCTTAGTCTCTTCCTTTTGGGGGGACGCGACTTTTCTTGTCGTATCCCCCGTCTCCGTCTGCGCTGAGGCCTATCGTGGAGCAGGCAGCCTCCAACTTTAACTGCGACCGACCCAAGGCTCTGGAGGTAGAGCCAGCCAGGACTTACCAGCGCGGGGCGGGCCGACTTCGGGGCGGTGGCGACGGCAGCGACTTCGGAGGCCCGGCCGCGGGCCCAGTGGACGACATCGTCGGGAGCTCGCAGGTCACAGGTTGGTGACCTGTTTTTCCGGAGCTTCCGCGGCAACAATGCGTTCACTGGACTGGAGGGCGGCAGCTTCGACCGCCCTGGGCCGCGGAGTTGAACCGGCCCGCTCGCGGAGCGCGGTTCACCCGCGGGACCTATTTACATCACCCGGTGCGGTCACAACATCGGAGGCCCAGGTCGCCTCAGCGCAGAGGAAGAGGAAGAAGGGAAGAGACAAAGACAAGATTTTTGCCTTCCACCACAGTGAGGAGGTGTCTGGTGAACTCACTGTGGTGGATGTTAAATATGTGCTTATTGTGTGTTTTTGTTATTTACTATATGTATGACTACAGGCAACAAAATTTTGTTCAGACCGCAAGGTCTGAATGACAATAAAGTTTTCCAAGCAAGTTCCAACTCCTCTGCCATTTTCTTGTTCCCCATAATAATTTCACCCGTGTCTGCCTTCAAGGGACCCACATTAGATTTTGCTATTCTTTTTCCCTTAACATATCTAAAGAAGCTTTTACTGCCCTTCTTTACATTCCTGGCCAGCCTCCCCTCGTACTTCATCTTTTCAGCTCGTATTGCTCGTTTTGTTTCCTTCTGTTGTCCTATGAACGTTTTCCAATCCTCTGGCTTCCGGCTACTCTTTGCTGTGTTATACATCTTTTATTTTAGTTTTATTCTATCCCTAACTTCTCTTGTCAGCCACGGTTGCCTTCTACTTTCTTCCTTTCTGGAATGAAATGATCCTGCGTCTTCCGGATTATGCCCAGAAATTCCTGCCATTGCTGTTCCACCGTCATTCCTGCTCAGCTCCTCTCTCATGCCTTCATAGTCCACTTTGTTGAACTGCATCACTGACATTTCCGATTTAACCTCCTTCTCAAATTGCAGATTAAAACTAATCATATTATGATCACTACCTCCAAGCGGTTCCTTTACCTCGAGTTCTCTTATTAAATCTGGTTCATTGGACAACACTAAATCTAGAATTGCCTTTTCTCTGCTCCATTACAAGCTGCTCTAAGAATCCTTCTCGGAGGCACTCTGCAAACTCTCTTGGGATCCTGATTTTCCCAGTCTACCTGCATATTGAAATCCCCCATCACTACAGTGGCATTACCTTTGTTACATGCCAGTTTTAACTCCTGCTGCAACTTACACCCTACATCCGGGGTACTATTTGGGCGTCTGTAGATAACACAAATTAGTGTCTTCTTGCCTTTGCAATTCCTCAACTCAATCCACAATGACTCTACCTTGTAATTCCGTATGTCTTCCTTGCAAGGGACTGAATTCCACCCCTCACCAGCAGAGCTACCCCCCCTCCTCTGCCCACCTGCCTGTCCTTTCTATAGGATGTATAACCCTGAATATTAAGTTCCCAGGCCCAATTCTCCTGCAACCACGTCTCGGTAATCCCCAAAATGTCATATCTAACAACCTCTAACTGAGCCTCAAGTTCATCTACTTTACTTCTTATACTTTAACCACCTGTGTCGCAGTGGCAAACCTGCCTGCCAGAATGCCGGTCCCCCACCTGTTAAGGTGCAATCCGTCCCTTTTGTACAGTTCCCCTTTACACCAAAACAGATCCCAGTAATCTAAGAATCTAAATCCCTGCCCCCTGCAGCAGTTCCTCAGCCACACATTCAGGTCATGTATCTCCCTGTTCCTGCTCTTGCCAGCATGAGGAACTGGGTGCGAACCGGAGATAACAACCCTGGAGGTCCTGCTTTTCAGCACTTTTCCAAGCTCTCTAAGGTCACGCTTCAGAATATTCATCCCCTTCTTTCCGACATCCTTTGTGCCCTAATGCACTACAACTTCCGGCTGTTCACCTTCGCCCTTGAGGATTTTCTGCACTCTGTCCGTGACATCCTGGATCCTGGCACCAGGGAGGCAACACACCTTCCTCGAATCCCGTCTGTTGTCGTAGAAACCCCTGTCCGTACCTCTCACAATGGAGTCTCCAACCACCACTGTGTTGCCTGACGTTGGCCCCTTTGGTTTTGGTTCCAGCACTTTTTGCTTCGCAAGCCATTGCGCCGCTCAGTGTGTTAACGTCTTTTGTCCCTTCTAACAGGTTGTTTGCAAGAGGTATGACATCCGGGGACCTTTGCATTCCATGTTTCCCTCCCTTTCTCACTGTTGCCCACCTTCTCTCTTCCAGTACCTTAGCTGTAACAATCTTACTGTAGGACTCGTCGAGGTCAAATCTGAGGTCATCCACTTACTTCTCCAGTTCCCCAACACGGTCCATCAGGAGCTGTACCTGGATGCACTTCTCACATTTGTAGCAGCCAGAGGCACCGGCATTGTCCGTGACCTCCCACATACTGCAAGCATCACACTGAATCACCTTGCTTGACATCTCCTCCTTTCATCTCTCCCGTCTGGCGTTTTGCATAGCCTCCTCACACTTTACTCATGACTCTCGAGCCAAAGACTCACACTTTACTCACAAGGCACTTCCCTCACAAGGTCGCTCCCCAGGTGCAGACTTGCTTATATTGACTGATAAATTGACTAATTTACCAATTTACAAATCAAATTTCTCAGTTTTAAACTGTTTTTCCCTTGTGACTTATTGATGTTATAATATTATCTGATTTGATTGGATAGCATACAAAACAATGCTTTTCACTGTACCTCGGTACACGTGACAATAAGAAATCTAAACCTAAATCGTAGCGAGTGTTTGTAAAGCAGTATGCTATGGGTTACTGAGGAAAACGGATGTATCTGACTTGCAGAGATGTCAGCTCATGGGCAGTTTCCATGACCGAGTTCTTACAGTATGAAATCCAACGATTGCTTGAATTGTTACCAGTGGTATAACAGCCAAGCTTTGAAATGACTGGCATGGGGTGGTCCAGCAAAGCATTTCTTAGTATTTATCAGAACTTCCCATTCCTGCACAGACCTTTCTGTCCTCGGTCTCCTCAGTTGTCAGAGTGAGGCTAAATGCAAATTGGAGGAACAATATCTCATATTTTGCTTGGGTAGCTTACACCCCAGTGGTATGAATATTGATTTATCTCACTTCAGATAGCCCAGGCATTCCCTCACTCGCTACCCTTCCTCCACCCGTCGCACTTATCTTCCCATTTTCACTCTACAAACAGCTTACAATGGCCTGTTTCCTTAATCATTGTTACTTTTTTGCATATCTTTCATTCATTGTTCTTTATCTCTCAACACATCACTGTCTATATCTCTCATTTCCTTTATCCCTAACCAGTCTGAAGAAGGGTCTCGACCCGAAACTTCACCTATTCCTTCCCTCCAGAGATGCTGCCTGTCCCGCTGAGTTACTCCAGGTTTTTGTGTCTATCTTCGGTTTAAACCAGCATCTGCAGTTCCTTCTTGCACACTTAGAATGCACTACCTGATGACGTAGGGGCTATAGATTCAACAATAATATAAAATTATATATGACTGGACCTTAATTACAATTACATTAGATATTATTTATTGAAATGCATTCATAAAACGAGTTAATTGGCAAATATGTGATCCATGAAATTTTTACCGTGCTCTGATCAGGCAGAGCAGTACAGTTTAGTCTCAGGAGACACAAGGAACAGCAGATGCTGGTTTACAAAAAAACAACAGTGCTGGAATAACTCAGCGAGTCGGGCAGCATCTCTGGAGGGCATGGATAGGTGACATTTCACACAGTGCTGGAGTAACTCAGCGGGTCAGGCAACATCTCTCAAGGACATGGATAGGTGACGTTTCACAGAGTGCTGGAGTAACTTAATGAGCCTAACATGCTAAAGAAGCTGAAGAAGGATCCCGATCTGAAATGTCATCTATCAATGTTCTTCAGTTTAGTCTTGTATTTGACATCGTAAGCAAAGCTGAGGTCAGCATGAAATCCATTTGAAAAACTCTATTCTCTTCACTATCTTTGAAGGAGTAATCTGATGAAGGATTTTACACCCTTTTTTTGGCCAGTTTGCAGATCCACCCAACCAGTCATTTCCCTTATCTCATCACATCTGTTTCCCTTCTAGTTTTTATAATGATTATTTGTGAGGCAGATTATCAAGTGAGTACGAGCCATTAATCAGCACTTACAGTGGCTTGCAAAAGTTTTCATACCCCTTGAAATCTTCCACATTTTGTCACATTACAACCACAAACATAAATGTATTTTATTGGGTTTTATGTGATAGACCAACACAAAGTGGTGCATAATTGTGAAGTGGAAGGAAAATGATACATGGTTTACAAATTTTATTACAAATAAAAAACTGAAAAGTGTGGCGTGCAAAAGTATTCTGCTCCCCTGAGTCAATACTTTGTAGAACCATCTTTCACTGCAATTACAGCTGCAAGTCTTTTGGGGCATGTCTCTACCAGCTTTGCACATCTAGAGACTAAAATTTTTGCCCATTCTTCTTTGCAAAATAGCTCAAGCTCAGTCAGATTGGATGGAGAGCGTCTGTGAACAGTAATTTTCAAGTCTTGCCAGAGATTCTCAATTGGATTTAGTCTGGACTTTGACTGGGCCATTCTAACACATGAATATGCTTTGATCTAAACCATTCCATTGGTAGCTCTGGCTGTATGTTTAGGGTCGTTGTCCTGCTGGAAGGTGAACCTCCGACCCAGTCTCAAGTCTTTTTGCAGACTCTTAACAGGTTTTCTTCCAAGATTTGCCCTGTATTTGGCTCCATCCATCTTTCCCATCAACTCTGACCAGCTTCCCTGTCCCTGCTGAAGAAAAGCATCCCCACAGCAGGATGCTGCCACCACCATGTTTCACAGTGGGGATGGGTGTGTTCAGGGGTGATGTGCAATGTTAGTTTTCCGCCACACATAGCGTTTTGCATTTAGGCCAAAAACTTCAATTTTGGTCTCATCAGACCAGAGCACCTTCCTCCACATGTTTGCTGTGTCTCCCACATGGCTTGTGGCAAACTGCAAACGGGACTTCTTATGGCTTTGTTTCAAACAATGGCTTTCTTCTTGCCATTCTTCCATAAAGGCCCGATTTGTGGAGTGCACGACTAATAGTTGTCCTGTGGACAGATTCTCCACCTGAGCTGTGGATCTCTGCAGCTCCCCCAGAGTTACCATGGGCCTCTTGGCTGCTTCTCTGATCAATGCTCTTCCTTGCCCGGCCTGTCAGTTTAGGTGGACGGCCATGTCTTGGTAGGTTTGCAGTTGTGCCATACTCTTTCCATTTTCGGATGATGGATTAAACAGTACTCCGTGAGATGTTCAAAAGCTTTGGGATATGTTTTTATAACCTAACCCTGGTTTAAACTTCTCCACAACCTTATCCCTGACCTGTCTGGTGTGTTCCTTGGGCTTCGTGATGCTGTTTGTTCACTAATGTTCTCTAAACAAACCTCTGAGGCCTTCACAAAGAACAGCTGTATTTATACTGAGATTAAGATTTACACACAAGTGGACTCTATTTACTAATTAGGTGACTTCTGAAGGCAATTGGTTGCACTGGATTTTAGGGGTATCGGAGTAAAGGGGGCTGAATACTTTTGCATGCCACACTTTTCAGTTTTTTATTTGTAAAAAAATGTGAAAACCATGTATCATTTTCCTTCCACTTCACAATTATGCGCCACTTTGTGTTGGTCTATCACATAAAATCCCAATAAAATACATTTACGTTTGTGGTTGTAACGTGACAAAATATGGAAAGGTTCAAGGGGTATGAAAACTTTTGCAAGCCACTGTATGTTACATGCTGGAGCATTGTTTGGGTGACTTCACATTAGTTGTCAATCAAGGAAATTGCAAAGTCCTGTTGTAAATCTCTACATGTACCGAGCAGAGAACACTTGTTCCTATCAATCGGAGGTTGTAGATATTTCTTTGGAAAATGTATTTTTCTATATGGAATGCCAAGCATTTGGAATGTACTTCCTGCGGCAGCTGAGGAAGCACAATCTGCCACAGGCAATAATGGTCCAATCCAATACTGCCATTGTAGAGTCTGTCCTCACCTTCTCCATCATGGTCTGGTTTGGCTCAGCCACCGAGCACGACATCCGAGACTGCAGCGAATCGTTTGATCAGCTGAGAAGGTTGCTGGCTGCAACCTTCCCCCCCCCCATATCCATTGTCCACTCCACACTGGCCCACTTGCACAAAAAAAACACTTACATCAGGCTGTTGTTTATAGACTACAGCTCGGCATCCCTCTGCAATTGTGTCCTTGGCTTCCTCATCCACAGACTACAGTCTGTTTGAATTGGCGGAAATACTTCATCCTCGGTAACAATCAGTACGGGAGCACCTCAAGGCTGCGTGCACAGCCCCCTGCTCTACTCTATATGCATGACTGCGTAGCCAGACATAATGTGAACTCCAACGACACCACCGTTGTTGGACGAATTACAAATGGTGATGAGTCAGAGTATAGAAGTGAGATCAACTGATTGACCAAATGGTGCCAGCACAACAATCTGGCTCTCAATATCAGTAAAACCAAGGAACTGATTGTGGACTTTGGTAGACAATAGGTGCAGTAGTAGGCCATTTCGCCCTTCGAGCCTGCACCGCCATTCAATGTGATCATGGCTGATCATCCCCAATCAGTACCCAGTTCCTGCCTTCTCCCCATATCCCCTGACTCTGCTATCTTTAAGAGCCTTATCTAGCTCTCTTGAAAGTATCCAGAAAACCGGCCTCCACTGCCCTCTGAGGCAGAGAATTCCACAGACTCTCAACTCTCTGTGTGGAAAAAGTGTTTCCTCGTCTCCGTTCTAAATGGCTTAACACTTATTCTAAAATAAGGAAGGATGAGGACCTACAATCCTGTTTATATCAATGCGACGATGGTGGAGAGAGTCAAAAACTGACTATATCTATGCCTCATAGTTATATATTCTTCTATCAGGTCTCCCCTCAACCTATGGTGTTCTTGAGAAAATAATTATCCTTGTAGGTAATGCCCCCTAATCCAGGCAGCGTTCTGTCAAATCTGCATCCTCTCCAAAGTCTTCTCATTCATTTTAGTTGAGTTCAGTTTATTGTCATGTGTACAGAGGTACAGTGAAAAGCCTTTGTTGCGTACTAACCAGTCAATGGAACGAAAGTGCATGATTGCACTCATGCCATTCATAGCGTCCAGATACATGATGAAGGGAATAATGTGAATAACGTTTAGTGCAAGATAAAGCCAGTAAAATCTGATCAAAGATAGGCTGAGGGTCTCCAAAGAGGGAGATTGTAGTTCAGGACCGCTCCCTAGTTGCCTTCTTGCAAATGGTGTGCACAGCTTAAAGTTGTAGGACAACTTGTTCTGTTTGATCTTATTTGATTGTGCACGCCAGGTTGATTGCATTCATCGAAACAGGGTCGACCACGTGAAGGTTGAAATCTTCCACCCCTCCCTCGTTGTGGAACGGTTGTTCAGTTGCCTGATTACTGCTGGGAAGAAACTGTCCCTGAATCTGGAGGTTTGCGTTTTCGCACTTCTGTACCCTTTGCCCAATTTGAGAGGGATAGAAGAGGGAGTGGCCAGGGTGCGACTCGTCCTTGATTATGCTGCTGGCCTTGCCGAGGCAGCGTGAGGTAAACATCCTACTTCAATTAGTTTATTTCATTATTCCTTAACGCATTGACAGACATCACAGTGGTGCAGCTGGAAAAACTTATGTTACTTGTGACAACAGGTGTCTAAGTTCAATCCTGATTTCAGGTGCTGCCAATGTAGAGTTTGAACGTTCTCATGGGTTTCCTCCAGGTGCTTCACTTCCCTCCCACATCCCAAAGACGTGCAAGTTTGTAGATTGATTGATCACTGCCAATTGGCTTTCGTGTGTAGATGAGTGGTAGAATACGAAAGGGAGTTGATTAGAATGTGGGACATAGAGTCATAGACATGTATTAAACAAGCTTTAACATAGGACCAGTGTAAATTGGGGGTGTGAAGATTAGCCTAAACTCTGGGTTGAAGGACCTATTTCCATGGTGCGTGTCTCTGTGATTATATTCCATATACATTTTGTCAAACTTGGTGTCAATAAGCTTGCTTCATTGAGATGCAAGAAACTGCTGATGCTGGAATCTTGCACAAAAAAAACAAGTGCTGGAGTAATTAGCGGGTCAGCGGAATCTGGGGAGGGAATGAACAGGTGACATTTTGGCTCGTGGCCCATCTTCGGACCTGTCCATTCCCTTCACATGCTGAGTTACTCCAAAACCTTGTGTTTTGATCAGTGAAATCCTGACAATTATCTCTTGAAAATACATACAGATGACTAAACCTTTGACCTTGGATTATTTGGCAAAGGATGAAACTCCGACTATTCGGTCCACAAACCCTGCCTGACTCACCGAGTTCCTACAGCACTTTCTTTCTTGCTCCTTTGCTCTTTATCCTAAATTTCTTGATCGATGCAGATCCCAGCAGAGTAGACAATAGACATTAGGTGCAGGAGTAGGCCATTCGACCCTTCGAGCCTTCAATGTGATCATGGCTGATCATCCCCAATAGTACCCTGTTCCTGCTTTCTCCCCATATCCCCTAACTCCGCTATCTTTAACAACCCTATCTAGCTCTCTCTTGAAAGTATCCAGAGAACCGGCCTCTAACGCCCTCTGAGGCAGAGAATTCCACAGACTCTCTGTGAGAAAAGTGTTTCCTCATCTCCATTCCAAATGGCTTACCTCTTATTCTTAAACTGTGGCCCCTGGTTCTGGACTCCCCCAACATCGGGAACATGTTTCCTGCCTCTAGCATGACCAAACCCTTTATAATCTTATATGTTTCAATCTACTTCATTATCCTCTCTCATCCTTCTAAATTCCAGAGTATACCAGCCCAGCCACTCCACTCTCTCAGCATATGACAGTCCCGCCATCCTGGGAATTAACCTTGAAAACGTAAGCTGCACTCCCTCAATAGCAAGAATGTCCTTCCTCAAATTTGGGTACCAAAACTGCACACAATGCTCCAGGTGTGGTCTCACTAGGGCCCAGTACAACTGCAGAAGGACCTCTTTGCTCCTATACTCAACTCCTCTTGTTATGAAGGTCAACATGCCATTAGCTTCACTGCCTACTGTATCTGCATGCTTACTTTCATTGACTGATGTACAATGTCCCCAGATCCCATTGTACTTCCCCTTCTCCCAACTTGACACCATTTAGATAATAATCTGCTCTCCTGTTTTTGCTACCAAAGTGGATAACCTCAGATTTATCCACATTAAACTGCATCTGCCATGCATCTACCCACTCATCTAACCTGTCCCAGTCACCCTGCATTCTTATAGCATCCTCCTCACAGTTCACACTGCCACCCAGCTTTGTGTCATCTGCAAATTTTCCAATGTTGTTTTAAATCCCTTCATCTAAATTATTGATGTATATTGTTAATTGCTGGGGTCCCAGCACCGAGCCTTGCGGTACCCCACTATTCACTGCCTGCCATTCTGAAAGGGAGCCATTAATCCCTACTCTGTTTCCTGTCTGCCAAACAATTTTCTATCCATATCAGCACTATACGCCCAATACAATGTGCCCTAATTTTCCCGACTAATCTCCCATGTGGGACCTTATCAAATGCTTTCTGAAAGTCCAGGGTACACTACATCCACAGGCTCTCCCTTGTCCATTTAGTTACATCCTCAAAAAATTCCAGATTAGTCAAGCATGACTTCCCTTTTGTAAATCCATGCTGACTCGGACCGATCCTGTTACTGCTATCCAAATGTGCCGCTATTTTATCTTTTATGATTGACTCCAGCATCTTCCCCACCACCGATGTCAGGCGAACTGGTCTACAATTCCCTGTTTTCCCTCTCCCGCCTTTCTTTAAAAGTGGGATGACATTAGCTACCCTCCAATCCACAGGAACTGATCCTGAATCTATAGAACATTGGAAAATGATCAATGTGTCCACGATTTCTAGAGCCACTTCCTTTGTCCTTGCCTTCCACCCTACCAGCCATCACATACAACAAAGAATCCTCCAACATTTTTGCCACCTCCAACGTGATCCCACCAATTGCCACATCTTCCCATCTCCTCCCCTGTCTGCTTTCCGCAGAGACCATTCCCTCCGTAACTCCCTGGTCAATTTGTCCCTTCGAACCCGAACCACTCCCTCTCCGGACACTTTCCCTTGCAACCACACAAAATGCTACACTTGTCGCTTTACCTCCCCCCTTGACTCCATTCAAGGTCCCAAGCAGTCTTTCCAGGTGTGGCAGAGGTTCACCTGCACCTCCTCCAACCTCATCTATTGCATCCGCTGCTCTAGATGTCAGCTGCTCTACATCGGTGTGACCAAGAGTAGGCTTGCCGATCGCTTCGCCCAACATTTCCACTCGATTCGCAATAACCAACCTGACCTCCCTCAGCACTTAAATTCCCCCTCCCATTCTGAATCCGACCTTTCTGTCCCGGGCCTCCTCCATGGCCAGAGTGAGGACCACCGTAAATGTGTTGAGCGGCACCTCATATTTCGCTTGGGCAGTTTGCACCCCAGCGGTATGAGCGTTAACTTCTAATTTCAGGTAGTCCCTACTTTCTCCTCCCCTTCTCAACTCCCTCAGCCCACGGTCTCCACCTCTTCCTTTCTTCTTCCCAGCCCCCCCCACCCTCTCATCAGTCTGAAGAAAAGTCTCGACCCGAAATGTTGCCTATTTCCTTTGGTCCATAGATCCTCACCCACTACATTTCTCTAGCATTTTAGTCTACCTTCGATTTTCCAGCATCTGCAGTTCCTTCTTAAACATCCTTATGTACTGTGGGATGCAGACCATCAGGCCCTGGGGATTTATCAGCCTTCAGTCCAATCAGTCTACCCAACACCATTTCCTGCCTAATGTGGATTTCCTTCAGTTCCTCCGTCACCCCAGATCCTCTGGCCACTAGTACATCAGGAAGATTGTTTGTGTCCTCTTTAGTGAAGACAGATCCAAAGTACCTGTTCAACTCGTCTTGCCATTTCCTTGTTCTCCATAATAAATTCACCTTTTTAAGTCTTCAAAGGTCCAAGTTTGGTCTTAACTAATTTTATCTTCTTCACATGCCTAAAGAAGCTTTTAGTATTCTCCTTTATATTCTTGGCTAGCTTACCTTCGTACCTCATCTTTTCTCCCCATATTGCCTTTTTAGTTATCTTAGTTATTTTAGTAGTCTTTAGTAGTTATTTTGTTATTTTAGTCGGCTGCCTTGGCTAAGAAAAGCCAAGGGGCAGCACAGTGGTAGAGTAGCTACCTTGCAGCACCAGAGGCCCAGAATCAATCCTGACTATGGGTGCTGTCTGTACGGAGTTTGCATGTCCTCAAAGTCTGAACGAAATTTAGTTGCCTTGCAGTCATACACAATAAACACATATTTAACATCCACCACATTGAGTTCACCAGGCACCTCCTCACCATGATGGAAGGCAAAAGTCTTAAAGTCTTTGTCTTCTTCCCTCCTTGTTCTCCCTCTGCGCTGAGGCGATTCAGGCCTCCGATGTTGTCGTCCACTGGGCCCGCGGCCGAGCCTCCGAAGCAGGGCTGCCGCCACCGCCGGAACGTTGGAATACCGCCACAGCTCTGAAGCCGGGTCCGCCGCTGGAATACCACAGCTCTGAAACTGGGTCCACCGCTGGAACGCCGGAACACCACAGCTCTGAAGCCGGGTCCGCCACTGGAACGCTGGAATACCACAGCTCTGAAGCCGGGTCTGCCGCTGGAACGCCGCCACAGCTCTGAAGCCGGGTCCGCCGCTGGAACACCACAGCTCTGAAACTGGGTCCACCGCTGGAACGCCGGAACACCACAGCTCTGAAGCCGGGTCTGCCACTGGAACGCTGGAATACCACAGCTCTGAAGCCGGGTCTGCCGCTGGAACGCCGCCACAGCTCTGAAGCCGGGTCCGCCGCTGGAACACCACAGCTCTGAAACTGGGTCCACCGCTGGAACGCCGGAACACCACAGCTCTGAAGCAGGGTCCGCCGCTGGAACGCCGCCACCGCTCTGAAGCCGGGTCCGCTGCCGGAACGCTGGAACACCACAGCTCTGAAGCCGGGTCCGCCGCTGGAACGCTGGAACACCACAGCTCTGAAGCCGGGACCGCTGCCGGAATGCTGGAACACCACAGCTCTGAAGCCGGGTCCACCGCTGGAACGCTGGAACACCACAGCTCTGAAGCCGGGTCCACCGCTGGAACGCTGGAACACCACAGCTCTGAAGCCGGGTCCACGCCGCTGGAACGCTGGAACACCACAGCTCTGAAGCCGGGTCCGCCGCTGGAACGCTGGAACACCACAGCTCTGAAGCCGGGACCGCTGCCGGAATGCTGGAACACCACAGCTCTGAAGCCGGGTCCGCCGCTGGAACGCTGGAACACCACAGCTCTGAAGCCGGGTCCGCCGCTGGAACGCTGGAACACCACAGCTCTGAAGCCGGGACCGCTGCCGGAATGCTGGAACACCACAGCTCTGAGGTCGGGTCCGCCGCTGGAACGCCGCCACAGCTCCGCCATTAGGCCTTAGACAGACGGAGACGGTGACGGGGGACACGACAAGAAATGGTCGCATCCCCACGAAGGGAGAGACTAAAACCTTGTTTCTCCCACCCTCCCACTCCCACCCCCCCAACCCCCACAAACATACACAGCCTAATAAACGACATTTAACTAAAATGGACACAAGAAAACAAAAAAAAAAGAAAAAAACAGACGGACTGCAGGCGAGCCGCAGCTGCCAGGCAGCGCCGCCACTTCCGGACTCCCTGAGACTGCGTGGGTTTCCTCCAGATTCTCCGGTTTCCTCTCACATTCCAAAGATGTACATGTTTGTAGGTTGATTGGCTTTTAGAGATACAGAGCGGAAACTGGCCCTTCAGCCCTCCGAGTCTGCGTCGACCAGCGATCACCCCGTACACTAACACTATCCTACACCTTAGGGACAATTAGCAATTTTACCAAAACCAAATAACCTGCAAACCTGTATGACTTTGGAGTGTGGGAGAAAACACACATGGTCACGGGCAGAACATTCAAACTCCGTACAGACAGCACCCATAGTCAGGCACAAACCAGGGCCATGTGCGCTGTAAGGCCGCAGCTCTATTGCTGTGCCACTGTGCCGCCTCCCACTTCTGTTGGCACGCTACTGTTAACCCACACATTTAATGGGCAAAAATGTACCCATCAACATACTGCTTGTTTTTGTTCCATTTTAAAGAACAAAGTGTTCCAAATGTGCTTTGGTCCTGAAGTTTGTATTTAACACAAATCACATGTAGACTCGGTGGTTGAAAGGCCTGTTTCCATGCTGTATCTCTAAAACTAAATCAAATGTACTCATCTTAATTTTTCAGGAAAGCTAACATTTTGGCAATCATTACTCATTTACAAAATTGTTACCGTTGAATTCTGAGAAAGGCAACATTTTAAACGATCAAGATTAAATGATTTAAATCATTTGCAGTTCACATTGTATATGTTTACATGCTAGATTCTGCATATCTTACTAAATAAACTGGTTACATCAAGAGATGTCAATTTTTTGCCAGAGGCCACATATCCTATTTGTTCATTGAAAATATATTTTTTTAAATTTTAGTTTATTTAGTTTAGAGATACAGTGAGGAGTCAGGCCCTTCGGCCCACCGTGTCCGCACCGACCAGCAATCCACGCACACTAACGCTGTCCCACGCACTAGGGATAATTTGCCGTTTTACTAAGCCAATCAGCCTACAAACCTCTCTTTGGAGTGTGGGAGGAAACCAAAGATCTCGGAGAAAACCCACGCAGGTCACTGGGAGAACATACAAACTCTGTACAGACGGCACCCGTAGTCGGGTTCAAGCCTGGGGCTCTGGCGCTGTAACTCAGCAACTCTACTGCTGCGCCACCATGCCGTCTTAAGCACTTGTGACCACTTTTTAAAGTGAATGTAAACTTAATCCTACCTATATTTAATAACTAATCCCATCATTAATGTTCATGCAACAGTGAGTCCTTGTTTTTATCATCTGGATAGGTATATCTTTTCCCCAATATTGTCATTATATTGATGTATGATATAGACATTGCAAAAGAACGTGTGAGACTCTGGTGTGAGATAGAAGGTGCCAGTCTCTTGTGCATGCCTGCCCACAGCCAATACATCTTCATTTGCCAGAGTGGTCAGTGAAGCTCAGTCTGGGATTTCTGGTGGTTCTCAGAAATGATTGATTCAGGTCCTCCACACCAATTGCTCAGCGACAAGTTTATTGCAGCTTTCATGAAGAATGTTAAACTTCTGTAGTCTTTGATTCGCTTGGAGTGAAACTTTTAGTTTTCCCCAAAGCTGAAGTGGATCTTTCAGTTGCCGGAAGAGCACAGCCTGAGAAATGGTCTTGAAATGTTTGCTATATTTGTGGAGCCTTCAAACATTGAAAATTGTCTGCACGATGCAAATCAATCCAGACTCAAGTAAAGCAAAGGAGATGAGACAGAGTGCAGAATATAGTTCTCAGAATTGTCACGCGTCAGTTCTAGTATACAGAAGGACCGTTCAGAAACCTGATAAGAGGGGAAGAAGCTGTTCCTGAGTCTGGTGGTGCGTGCTTTCAAGCTTCTGTACCTTCTGCTGTAAGGGAACTGGGAGAAGGAAAAATCACTGAGGTGGGACAAGTCTTTGATTATGTTAGCAGCTTTCCCGAGGCAGCGTGAAGTGTAGATAGAGTTAATAGCTTCTTCTTCTTTTGTGTGGCGTACACAGCTTAAAGTTGTTGGACAACTTGCTCTATTTGATCTTCCGTTTGTGCACGTCGAGTTGATTGCATTAGTCGAAACCACATGAAGGTTGCAATCTTCCACCCCGAGTTAATAGCAGGGAGTCTGGAGTGAGGTTTAATAACTTGGCTGTTGGTGATATACTGGACTCAACTTTCCTCAAGGATCTTTCCGTGATGACAAAGATGAAGAGGTATGGCTAGGCACAGTTGGGGGAGGGTTGGTGTGACTCGCGTCACAACAGGGATCTCTGGCATCACAATCGGAACCCCTCAGCTGTGGCTGCACAGTTGGGAGCAACGGATGAGTGGTGAAATATTGTGTTGGGGGAACGGGGCCCAACTGGTTCTACTTGGTCTAGTTGTATCACTAAAACTAAGAGTCAAAGGCGTTTGTAACTTGTCACAGAAAGCTGTGGGGACATAATCAAGTTTGCTGATGACAATGTGGTGGCGGGCCTGATCTCTGATAACAATGAGAAGGCCTACTGGGAGGAGGTAGCTGATCTGGCACTCTGGTGTCGGGACAACAGCCCACTCTTGAATGTCATAAAAACCAAGAAGCTTATTGTGGACTTTAGAAAGGCACAACATCCGAGGATGTACATGCCACTGGAGATAAGTGGATAGGGTTAGCAGCTTTAAATACCTGGGAGTCCACATCACAGAGCATCTGACATGGATAACATACACTGGCTGCACTGGTGAGAAAGGCAAGGCAGCGCCTTAACCACCTCAGGCAGCTGAGGAAATTCAGAGTCTCTCTGAGGATCCTTCAGTGCTTCTACTCTGGGGCTGTAGAAAGCATCTTGTCCGGCAACATCACAATCTGGTTTGGGAACTGCTCTGCCCAGGACAGGAAGGCTCTGCAGAGAGTAGTGTGTTCGGCCAAACGCACCATGGAAACTACACTCGCCCCTCTGCAGGAGCTATACATCAGAAGGTGCAGATCCAGAGCCAGCAACATTATGGGGGACCCCTACCCCCCCAGCAATGGACTGTTCCAGCTGCTACGGTCAGGCAAGCGCCTCCGCTGTCATGCTTTGAAAACAGAGAGGATGAGACGGAGTTTCTTCCCGCAGGCCATCAGGACTGTAAACTCTTATCTCACCAGGGACTCATTTACTGTTGTGTTGTGATTTTTTTTAAATAGTTGTTTTTTTTCTAATATGTAAAAACTGATTCTGTTCAATTCTGTTCTGTAGGTTTACACAATCCACAGGCAGTGCCCCTTTCCTTTCACTGCACATCCTGTATGTGTATGTGACAAATAAATTCAACTTGACAGAGGGGAAGTTTTGTAGGCTAATTGGCATCAGTAAAAAAAATTATAAATTGTCCCTAGTTTGTAGGATAGTGCTTGTGTAAGGAGTGACCACTGGTCGGCGCGGGCCGAAGGGCCTGTTTCCACGCTGCATCTCTGAAGTCTAAAGGAACAGATTCATTTAAGAGCATCTCTCTGAATATTGATTATGAATCAAAGATTTTATTTCCATACATTTCAAAACCAATTATTAAAACCTGGATTGATTTTCACAGTGATGCCTTATTCCATGGTAACTTATTTGTTGGTACTAATGACTCGATAGTTGATAAATCAAAAAGCCACAGGAAGGCTCTATAGTCTGACCTCATTATTTATCATATTGTGAGTAATAAAAAGTGGCAGATAATTGAGAATCAGCTATGGTACATGAATGTTTTGAGCACATGAATGAAACAAGTAAAGCATGATGATAATAATTACCGGCTAAGAGTTTGATGTTTGTTCATCCCTGTGGAGCAGAGGTAGTTGCTGCCTCGCAGCACCAGAGACCCGGGTTCCATCCTGACCTCAGGTACTGTCTACGATGTTTGCCTGTTCTCCCTGTGCCCGCAATGGTGCTCCAGCTTCCTCCCACATCCCAAAGACGTGCGGGTTTGTATGCCAATTGACCTCTGTAAATTGAGCCTAGTGTGTAGGGAGTGGATGAGAAAGTGGGATAGTGTAGAACTAGTGCAAACAGGTGATCGATGATCTGTGTGGACTCGGGCCTGTTTCCATTATATATCTCTAAGCTCAGTGGAAGGATGTTAGTGCCACCTCATCTTGTGTGTAGGATAGTGTTAATTTGCGGGAATCGGTGCGGACTCAGTGGGCCGAAGGGTTCTGTTTACGCACTGTATCTCTAAATTAAACTCAAAATACAATCAGAACAGACTCAAGTATGATGGAGCAAAGAGGAAGATATGGAGTGTAGAATTTAGTTGTCAGCATTGTAGCTCAACAGTTTTACATACCCTATGGAAGGATGGTTCAGAAGCCTGATACTGGTTTTGAGTCTGGTGCGCCGTCCTTTCAAGCTTCTGTATCTCCTGTTGGATGGGAGCAGGGAAAAGGAATGACCAAAGTGGGACAAGTCCTTGATTATGTTGGCTGTTCTTCCAAGGCAGTCTTCCGATATGCACCTGGAGTCCATGGTGGGAACTATGATGGACCAGGTTACACCTACATCTGCAATTTCATGTAGTCTTGTGAAGAACTATTCCCAAATCAAAATGTGATGGTTCATAAGTGATAGGAGCAGAATTAGGCCTTTTGGTCTATCGAGTCTACTCCATCAATTAGTTTCAGGTTAGTTTATTGTCATGGCTGATCTATCCCATTCTCTTGCTTTCTCCCCATAACCCCTGACAACCTTACTCATCAAGAAGCTGTCAATCTCTGCCTTAAAAATATCCATTGACAACCTCCACAGTCGTCTGTGGCGATGAATTCCACAGATTCACCACCCTCTGACTAAAGAGATTCCTCATCTCCTGTCTAAAGCTACATTCCGAGGCTATGGCCTCTGGTCCTAGACTGTCCCACTGGTGGAAGCATCCGCTCCACATCCACTCTATCCTGGCCTTTCACTATTCGGTATGTTTCAATTTGGTCCCCCTTCATCTGTAGAATTTGCTAAGTCACAGACGGTATACCAAATTTTTCAGCCTTCTCAATCTGGAAGGGTGTCTGGTTATGGGGAGAAGGCAGGAGAATGGGGTTGAGAGGGATAGATTAGCCATGACAATATACTACTCTGAAACTGAATGGTGGAGTAGACTCGATAGGCCTTCAGCTACCAAAATAATGATAAGGCATTTGGACAGGTATATTCGTTTTTTTTAGTTTAGAGATACAGCATGGATACAGGCCCTTCGGCCTACCGAGACCGCACCGACCAGCGATCCCCGCACATTAACACTATCCTACACACACCAAGCCAATTAACCTACAAACCTGTACATCTTTGGAGTGTGGGAGAAAACTGAAGATCTCGGAAAAAAACCCGCATGGTCACGGGGAGAACGTACAAACTCCATTCAGACTGTATCCGTAGTCGGGATCGAACCCGGGTCTCCAGCGCTGCAAGAGCTGTAGGGCAGCTACTCTGCCGTTGCGCCACTGAGGCTTAGGGAGTTATGGGCTAAATGCTGGCCAATGGGACTAGCTTAGATGGGGCATCTTGGTCGGCATGGTTAAGTTGGGCGGAAGGGCCTTTTTCCATATTGTATAACTATGAACCTGACTAACAGTGCCTGTGGTCAAGGGCAAACTCAATTTTTAATCTATATTTTGCCTTGATTTGTTTAATTGCACAGATTGGCCCGGAGTTTACCAGCTATTAATTTGCACATAACAGGAACAGCCATGGTTGCGACAGAAGCTGAGTTTGATATTGCAAAGGATAAATTGAAGACTTTAACCAAGGATCCTGGAAATGAAGTCAAATTAAAGATATACGCATTGTTCAAACAGGTAATACATTTAAAACTGGAAAATGTAATTAATTATTAGAACATTTAGATGGTCAGGTGAATGACTTTCTTACAGCCCACCTGAATCTGCCAGAGTTCGTATTGGCTTGAAAAAAAATGCATTCTTGATTTTTTTTAAAACCTGCGATTGGAAAATAAAATGTTGTGCCTTTGAAAATATCTGTGTTTAATATTGTCACATCTACTCCAGTGGAATTTGTTCAACTGCTGTTTCGGCCACTGAATGTTCGTCCTCTATAGGTGATTTACTTCCAATTTGCACGACTGAATGAGCCCAACTCGATGCCTTCCTGCATGCACTGCCAACAGAAATCACTATATCACAATCTAATGTCAAAATCCTTAACAAATGTCCTCATTACTTTAGGTTAGTTTAGTTTTAGTTTAGAGATACAGCGTAAATCAGGCCAACCGGGTCTGCGCCAGCCCACCATCTCCCATTCACATTCATTCTATCCTACACACTAGGGACAATTTATAGAAGCCAATAAACCTACAAGCCTGTACATCTTTGGAACGTAGGAGGAAACCAGAGCATGTGGAGAAAACCCACGCGGTCACAGGGAGAACGTCGAAAGTCAACCAATATGAAATATTTGGGGCTAGCTTAGATAGGATAGTACTAGTGGACAGGGATCTTTGGTCAGCTAAGACTCGGTGGGCCAAAGGTTCTGTTTCCGCACCGTATTGTTAAACTAAACTAAGCCTCAACTACCAACCCTTGCAACACATTCGAGACCGGCATGGACGGGTTGTGCTGAGGAGTCTTTTTGCCTGCTGTGTGAGTCTTCAGTGGATTGTCACCTTGTCGTGGTGGAGAAGCTTGTGTGGTCCTGAGATCCTGATAGCGATGCCGTCTGGAGCTGTGCTCCTGGTAGGGCCACCCATGGCGGTAAGGTCGAGGGGGAGGTCTATGACAAAGAGCAATCCAACTAAGACCTCAACGGTGGAACAGGCGGCAGACAATGGCTGATCTTAGTGGAGCGTCACAACGGCTGGGAAGGCGGATGAAGGCTGCAGCAGAAAAGGGTCTCCGGTCATCTTCAACTCCATGCCATTGGATCCTGACCCAGATCTGTCACGGACCGTGTGGTGGCTGTCTGTGCAGCAGTCTCGCCACGTTAAACAAAGTCACGCACAGGCGTCCTCCAACCCTGGAGACACCCATGGTCAGCCATGACTGAAGGGGGCCTAAGAAGAAGAAGACTCTTCCATGCAACTGTGGAGACCATATTATTGTACGCGTGTGAGGCATGGACTCTCACTTGAGCACTGTCCAAGTCTCTCGATGGTATCAACACTCGAATGCTCAGGAAAGTTCAAAATGTCAGTTGGAGGGACCACATCATCAACACCCTGCTCTATGGGGAGAATCAGGTGGAGAGGCTCGCTGGTCACTGCCACCGCCACCCAGAAATGCCAGCAAACAAGGTTGTGCTGTGCGAACCCACCCTTGGAAGACTTGACCCGGGACAGCCGATCAACATGATGCTGAAGACGTTGATGGAAGACGCATGTGTAGAGACAAAAGAGGAGCTTGCCAGCTGCATGGAGGACAGAGATGTGTGGTGCGTCCGTCACCGTGCCCGTCCAAAACCAGCACCACTGCGTCGCTAATGTTTTCAACGATAATGAATGAAGTGACTCTGGCTCTAAGCTCTAACTTGGGCAGTGTAACACTAGAATTACTTAGAGTCAGGTGCTGTGACCTCCACATACAGATCATCGGTTGTTCAATTGCACTGAGTGTGTTTGCAAAATGTTCAGCTTTGATGACACAAGTTTTGCATAAACATGATCGCTACCAGTGCAACTTATCGTTATACCTTGAGGAGTTAATGTAACTGTGGATTTCCTTGCTGTAACATGTCCAAGACAAATGAAGACGACGCAAAAGTGAGATTAGGAGGTTTGTTCTGCAGGTAGTCGTACATTGTTGAAACAGGCCCTTCAGCCCAACTTGCCCACACCGACCAACAAGCCCCATGTATTTCTACTATAATAGCACGCAACAAAAGCTCTTCATTGTACCTCGGTACACTTGACAATAATAAACTAAAATAAACTAAACTAATTATCTACTCAACTGCCTGCATTTGGCCCATGTCCCACTAAACCTTGTACTTGTCCAAATGTTTCTAAACGTTGTGATAGTACCTGCTCCGGCAGTTTGTTCCATATACCTACTGCCCTTTGTGGGTTTTTTTAAGTTGCCCAGCAGGTTCCTATTGAAATCTATCCCCCCTCACCTTAAATGTATGTCCTGTTTTTTTAATTCCAATTTTTGATGCAGACGAATGGATAGATAAAGGACTGAATAAACTGAGGGTTTTTTGGTGTCTTCTGGTTAGCTTTATTTATTTAATTATGTGATTTATTTGGGTCAGATACTATTATATTTCCGTCCAAGAACAAAGTATCTGAGAGGCAGCTGTATCCATATTCTTTCAATCTAACGCTAGCCAGTTCTCAATGCTCAATGAGCCTTCAGCCCGCAGCCTGAAGAAGGGTCTCGACCCGAAACGTCACCCATTCCTTCTATTCAGAGGTGCTATCTGTCCCGCTGAGTTACTCCAGCATTTTGTGTCTATCTCAATGCTAACTCTTGGATAGTAAGCATTGCTATTTATTTCCTGCAAACGCCAATCTCTCAGTGTTGTAACAAAAGCAAAATCTATATTTCTGAGGCATATTTTTACTACCTATTTTACATGCCCCATGTTTTGCTATAGTATATTTCTCTTGCTATAGTATATTTCTTTAATGCAAAGATAATCATGCAAAAAATATGCGTTTTAGGCCATTTTAAACCGTGTGCGGTCACGGCGCCGACGGACGAGAAGCCAAAGCAAAGAAGTGGAAGCCAAATAACCAAATGGAAACAAAGCTGAAACGCCAAATAACTGCATGGAAACTAAGCCGAAACGCCAACTAACCGAAAGTTCAGGACGCATAAAAGCCAACTAACCGAAAGGCTGCGTCGCCTAAAAGCAAACTCACCGAATGGCCACTCTGCTATACGCCACCTACCTGAAAGGCGACATCGCCTACAAGCCAACGCTCAACAGAAAAGTCAAATAACGGACTTGACGTTGCCGGGGGGCAGGACCTGTCACCGAGGGATGTCCCGAGGGATGCGCACCTTCGGCCGCTTACAACTTGCTGCTTGGGTTCCGATTGCCCAGTCACCTATGGCTTGTGTGGGAAAATGACCTGCATGCTTCCGTCTCCCCCTTCTCTCTCCCCTCTACTCTCTCTCCCCTCTTTCTCTCTCACCCCTGCTCTCTCTCACACACTCTCCTTCTCCTCTCTCTCTCCCCCCTCTCCACTCTCCCTCTCTCTCTCTCCCTTCTCTCTCACTCTCTCTCTCTCACCCCACTCTCTCTCTCCTCTCCTTTCTCTCTCACTCTCTCTCCCTCTCTCCTCTCTCTCTCTCCTCTCACCTCCTCCTTCTCTCCTCCTCTCCTCTTCTCTCTCTTTCTCTCCTCCCTTCTCTCTCCCTTTTCTCCTCCTCTCTCTCTCTCTCCCCTCTTCTTACCCCTCTCTTTCTTCTCCCCTTCTCTCTCTCCCCCCTCTCTCTCTTCCCTTTATCTCTCTCCCCTTTATCTCTCTCCCTTCTCCTCTTTCCCCCTCCCTCTCTCCTCTCTCTCCCTCTCCTCTCTCTACCCCTCTCTCTACCTCCTCCTCTACCTCCTCTCTCCCTCCTCTATCTCCCCTCCTCCTCTCTCCCCCCTCCTCTCTCCCCCTCTCTCCCTTCTCTCTCTTCTTTCCTGCTCTCTCCCCACTCTCTCTCCCTTCTCTCTCTCCCCCCTCTCTCTCTATCCCCCTTTCTCTCCCCCCCCCCCTCTTTTTCTCTCACCTCCCCTTCTCTCCCTCCTCCGTCTCCACTGGCAGGGGTCATTTTCCCACACAAGCCATAGGTGACTGGGCAATCCGAACCCAAGCACCAAGTTGTAAGCGGCCGAAGGTGCGCATCCCTCGGGACAGCCCCCACTCTCCCTCGGAATGCACACAGTAAGCTCCCACGCACAAAACACCAGAATCTGTAAACTGTTTTAACCAAAGATGGACACAAAAAGCTGGCGTAACTCAGCGGGACAGGCAGCATCTCTGAAGAGAAGGAATGGGTAGGTGGCGTATCGGCAGAGTGGCCATTCGGTGAGTTTGCTTTTAGGCGACGCAGCCATTCAGTTAGTTGGCGTTTCGGCGTAGTTTCCATTCAGTTAGTTGGCGTTTCGGCTTATTTTCCATTCGGTTAGTTGGCGTTTCGGCCTAGTTTCCTTTCAGTTAGTTGGCGTTTCGCTTAGTTTCCATTCGGTTAGTTGGCGTTTCGGCGTAGTTTCCATTCGGTTAGTTGGCGTTTCGGCGTAGTTTCCATTCGGTTAGTTGGCGTTTCGGCGTAGTTTCCATTCGGTTAGTTGGCGTTTCGGCGTAGTTTCCATTCGGTTAGTTGGCGTTTCGGCTTAGTTTCCATTCGTTTTTTTGGCTTCCACTTCTCTGCTTCGGCTTCTCGTCCGTCGGCGCCACGTCCGGGTACATTTGCGCTGTAGAAAGCATTTCATCAGGATGCAACACAGCATGGTTTGGGAACATCTCCATCCAAGGCCACAATAAATTGCAGCGAATTGTGGGCGCAGCCCAGACCATCACACAAACCAACCTCCCTTCCATTGACTCCATCTACACTCGGCAAGGCCACCAGCATATTCAATGACGAGTCTGACCACGGTCACTCCCTCTTCTCCCTATGCATGTTTCCATAATGCAAAAAACCGGACTTAATTTTAATTTATAGCATACCATTCCTTTATTTTCCAATTTTCCATTCTAGTTCTCCTTTCTTTTAAGTTGCATCGTTGGTTTCCTCAGTGAATGGATGAAGAACCAGCAATGTAATTGTTATATGGTTATATGTGATGGTTATATTACTGGATATCTCAGGTTATACAGAAATGGAAAGCCTTGTGCCTTTAGAACATTAAAATTATGAAAATATAAACAAAATATCAGCATAAATGTAGCTGTTTATTACTCTTGATTTTCACTAAACATTTTCCTTGGTTCTATATTATCTGCCTTTAAAAATTAGAACATTATTTAATGCAATCTACCATCTTTCACCCAGTCCATTCCAAGTTAGTCATAGAGTTCTATGTTAACCCACAGAGAGAATAGCAGTAACAGGACCGTTCTGAGTCAGCATGGATTTACCAATGGGAAATCACACTTGACTAATCTTCTGGAATTCTTTGAGGACGTAACTAGGAAAATGGACAAAGGAGAGCCAGTGGATGTAGTGTACAAAGCATTTGATAAGGTCCCACATAGGAGATTAGTGAGCAAAATTAGAGCACATTGTATTGGGGTTAGGGTACTGACATGGATAGAAAATTGTTTGGCAGACAGGAAACAAAGAGTAGAGTTTAACGGGTCCCTTTCAGCATGGCGGGCAGTGACTAGTGGGGTACCGCAAGGCTCGGTGCTGGGACTGCAGCTATTTACAATATACATCAATGATTTAAATGAAGGGATTAAAAGTAACATTAGCAAATTTGCAGATGATACAAAGCTGGGTGGCAGTATGAATTGTGAGGAGGATGCTATGAGAATGCAGGGTGACTTGGACAGGTTGGGTGAGTGAGTAGATGCATGGCAGATGCAGTTTAATGTTGATAAATGTGAGGTTATCCACTTTGGTGGCAAAAACAGGAAGGCAGATTATTATCTGAATGGTCAAGTTGGGAAAAGGGGTAGTGAAGGCCATTTCTCTGGATGCTTTCAAGAGAGAGTTAGATAGGGCTCTTAAAGATAGCGAACTCGGGATATGGCGAGAAGGCAGGAACGGGATACTGTTTGTGGATGATCAGCCATGATCATATTGAATGGTGGTGCTGGCTCGAAGGGCCGAATGGCCTACTCCTGCCTCTATTGTCTATAAGAGCAGAAACTCAATAGATTGTGGCTAAAATCATCCAAACATTTCTACATACAGGAGCGGTGATTGTAGGCTGAGAAATCTGCAAATGTTATCAAAAAAAGCAGTGCAGATAAATGTGTTTAATTGCTATGGCAAAATCAACCCCATATGGTAACACTATCCTACATATTAGGGACAATTTACAGAAGCCAATTAACCAACAAACCTGTACATCTTTGGAGTGTGGGAGGAAATCGGAGCACCTGGAGAAAACCAACGCAGTCGCAGGGAGAACCGATAAACTTCTTACAGCACCCATGGTCAGGATCGAACCCAGGTCTCTATCGTTGTGCCACCGTGCCGCCTGTAATTAAAGAAAAACAGCAAGAACCAAAGATAGACACAAAAAGCTGGAGCAACTCAGCCAGACAAACAGCATCTATGGAGTGAAGAAATGGGTGACGTTTCGGGTCGAGACCCTTCTTCAGCCTGAAGAAGTCTCTCAATCCAAACCATCACCCATTCGTTCACTCCAGAGATGCTGCTTGTCCCGCTGAGTTACTCCAGCTTTTTGTGGCTGTCTTCGGTTTAAACCAGCATCTGCAGTTCCTTCTTACACAAGGATCAAAGACCAGGTATATATTGATGAGAAGATGAATTTAGAGTGGAATAGGTAGCAGATTAAATTTAATGAAAATAAATGTTACATTTTGTTCAGAAGAATAAGAGGCGATACAGACAATAGGTGCAGGAGTAGACCATTCGGCCCTTCGAGCCAGCACCACCATTCACGATGAACATGGCTGATCATCCACAATCAGTACTCCGTTCCTGCCTTCTCGCTATATCCCTTGACTCCGCTATCTTTAAGAGCTCTGTCAGAGCCATTCTTGCTTAGGCTAGTGACTGTTAGCATATTTTATTATTTTGTCTGGATATTTCTTGCAGAATTTATTTTGTGTGCTTGGGGGTAAGCTTTTGATACGTAGATGGGCGTGACATACATCGGAGGAAGCTAGTGAAACCACAGGGAGTGCTCAGATCGACTGGAGCCAGCAGGAGAGAAGGAATATAGTTTTTTACCAGGTCAGATAGTAAGAACGGAAAGCTACAATTTGTATAAGAATAAAGAGGGTCCGGTATGTTCACTTTGTATTCACAACAACTTCATTTAAAATCAATGAAACTGGAAATAACGATTGGAAGATTTGTTTTTATCATCGGCCGCGTACATTTTCACTCCCTCCTGCCTCCGTAGTAACGACAATGGAAAGGTTTGAAATTGCCGTTACATTAAAGTAAAAAAACTGTTCTCTATGAATGGAATTGAAGCCAAAACTGGAACAAAGAATCTGCCTGACGTCGTGAACTCAACAAGGCTGACTCCTGTGCTATCTGAAGAACGAAGATTAGAAACTTCGAAAGCTAGCGCAGGGAATCGTGAGTAAACGAACAGCTACAGCATTATACTGTATTAAAAAGCTGAAAGGCTTTATAGAACGGCTACTTTAAGTCGTATTAGAATGGCCAAGAAGGCTGTCCTTGGAACGGCCAAGAAGATTGTATTAAAAGGCTGCATTAAGCTTTATGGAACAGCCAAGATGGCTGTATGGAAAAGCTGTTTATGGAACAGCTTTGAGAAAAGCTACAAACACTGAATTGAAAATGACTGTTACTATGGAAACACCAAGTGACCATGAGAATCTGCTATCTGATGTTTTAAATTCCCGCTCAGATTGTTTTGAATTCCAGCCTGATAAGCATACAGCTTCACGTCAACACATCTTAAAGGGATAGCCATCAGTATGTTTAAAGCTCAGCCACAAGAGGGCGAAGTGGAACAGGGTTGTGGAAAATGTGAAAAAAGAACCATTAAACTCACCGACAAAGACCAATTATTGTTCTTGGGAGGACGCCAGAAGTCAAGCAACACATTATGTAAACAAGCTAACAAGTTAATTGAAAAGCTGAAGGAACTCATGAAATTAGATGAGAATGCGAAGGAATTTCAATTAATCAAGCTCTGCAATGAAGTCAGAGAAAACCACGAGTCATTGCTGGAAATACCACTGCCTGAAGAGGAGCGTAAAAAGCAAAATCAGTTGTTTCAAGAAAGAATGGAATTTTTTGATGTTTTCATGGAAGATGTAAATGGGTGGTTATCTGAAATTGGACAACAAATTACGCACTCGACAATTGGAGGGGCTATACAACAAAGTGTTGTAGCCACAGAATATATTAGACCTGAAGACAGTATTTCAAATGTCTCAAGATGAAGATTAAGTCACAAATTTGGTTCTGCATCATGTGCATCTTCAAGGGTCTCGGTTCGTAGTGAAATTCAAGCAGATATGGCTGCTCTCTTGGAGCAGGCTGCCGCCATAAGAAAAAGGCACGAGCTAGAGGCACTAAAAGAGCAATGGGAAAGAGTTTGGTTCGTGCTGGCAGAAACCAAAGCCAAGCTTGAGCGTGAGGCACAAGAAGAACATTTCAAAAGAGGGATGGAAATGTTGGAACTAGAGACGGAGTTGGCATTAAAGCAAAGATCAATATACTTGAGACCAAAAGATCAAGAAGAAGTGGTCACACATTAGGGCGGTGTCCACTGATCAAGAAGAAGGGTCTCGACCCGAAACGTCGCCTATCTCCTTCGCTCCTTAGATGCTGCTGCACCCGCTGAGTTTCTCCAGCTTTTTGTGTACCCAAGAAGAAAGGACACATGGCCAAAGACTGCAAAAGTCGTTTGACTGACAAACAGGATCATCCTGAATTACTTCACACTGAACAGAAGAACAAAGAGAAGAAGCCGGAGCATACAGAACAGAGTGAGAAGCTAACTGTGAGTGATGCTGTTTCCTCATCTGGGATGTGTGTGCGCATATTGGGGCCGGTGAAGAAACCTGTATCTTCTCCATCTCACCAGTACAGGTAAAGAGCCACAAGGGGGACACAGTGATGCAAACATACGCATTTTTGGATCATGGAAGTTCAACTATTCTTTGCACAGAAAGCTTGATGAGATGGCACGGCACGGACTAGAAGGGCCGAAATGGCCTGTTTCCGTGCTGTAATTGTTATATGGTTATAAGGCTGAACATTACAGGACAAAAGATTAAGATTCTGTTGCGTACCATAAATGAAGTCTGTGTTTAGTCATCATATCCCAGGTTTGGAAATATCTAGTCTGGACAAAGACGGTTTTATACAACTATCTGATGTGTTTACACATAAGACCATGCCTGTTTCTCATCTAAACATTCTCAAGCAGGAAGACCTAAAACAGTGGCCTTACTTGAAGGATATCAAGATTCCTAAAATAGACTATGGTATCGACCTACTCGTTGGAACAAATGCTTCAAAGGTGTTGGAACCTTGGGAGCTGGTCAACAGCCAAGGGGAGAGACAGGGGACCATAGAATGGCTATCCTGCTGCTGCTGTCAATTGAATATCTACCGTAAACTTAGAGGAGCTACTGGTCAAGCAATACAATCATGACTTCAGTGAAAGAACCAGCAAGGAAGCAGAGGAAATGTCCAGAGAAGAGGTAAAGTTCCTGAATATTATGAATCACTCAGTAAAAATGATAGATGGGCACCATTGTCTAGACTTACCTTTCAAACAAGAAAGCGTCAGTTTACCGAATAACCCTTGCATTGCAGTGCAGCTCATCCAGAGCCTGAAAAGTAGGTTTGGCAAGAATAAGACATTTCATGATGAATATACATCTTTCCTCACAGGAATGATTGACAATGGTTATGCTGAAATGCTACCAGTGAACCAAAGTGATGGAGAGCTCTGGTATATCCTACACCATGGGGGGTATCACTCAAGGAAAAGAGACCTTGAGGGTGGTCTATTACTGTGGAGCAGTCTTCAAAGGAACATCACTTCAGCCGACTGCTGCAGGGTCCAGACCTTACCAACTCACTCATTGGAGTTCTCGTCACATTCAGACAAGAACTGGTTGCTTTGATGGCTGATATCAAAGCAATGTTTCATCAGGTCAAGGTATCAGAAAAGCGTATGGACTATTTGCGATTCCTGTGGTGGCCCGAGGGTGATGCACAGCAAGATCTTGTTGAATACCGGTGAAGGTACATCTTTTAGGAGCAGTGTCGTCTTCAAGTTGTGTAAACTTTGCATTAAGGAAGACTGCTGAGGGCAACAAAGCTTATTTCCCAGCAGAGGTGACAAACACAGTAAAGGACAACTTCTAAGTGGATGATTGCTTCAAGTCCATGTCTTCGGAACAGGAAGCAATTCAAATGGCAGCACACCTGACTTGGAAAAGTGACTGCAATAAACTAAACTGAACTAAATCCATCCTTCCCTCAATTGTCACGAGGTCGGAGCCACAAGGTCAGAGCTGGGCCAAGGATGGACTGAGGTGGATGGGCCGCGACACCGAGAACTAAGGGGGACCCGGCGTTGGGGGGGGGGGGGGGGGGGGGGGGGGGGGGTGCTAGAATCCTCTGCCAAAAGGGAGGATCCATGCTGTCAAAGTGGATCAGCAGCAGCTATGCTGTATTGACCTCCATTCCACAAGAACACAGAGCCAAGGAGACCAAGGAGTTGGATTTGGACAAAGACAATCTGCCTGTGGAAAGGGCACTGGGATTGCACTGTTGCATTGAAGCGCATGTGTTCAAGTTCAGAATTGTGTTAACAAACCTTGTCCTACTCCCACTAGAGGAACGACCATACACCCGAAGGAGCATCTTATCCATATCACTGTCTATATCTCTCGTTTCCCTGATCCCTGACCAGTCTGAAGAAGGGTCTCGACCCGAAACGTCGCCCATCTCCTTCGCCTCTTAGATGCCGCTGCACCCGCTGAGTTTCTCCAGCTTTTTGTGTAACCCCCCCATCTTATCCATAGTTGGCTCTATATACGATCCTTTAGGATTTCTTGCACCATTTACTCTGCCAGCCAAGCTGATTATGCAGGAGCTCCGTAAGGAAAGACTCGAATGGGATGAGAGCATAACGTAAACCTTCTCTCAGCGATGGACAGGATCGCAGATCTCAACAAGGTGTTGGAATTTAAAGTCGACCAGTGCATGAAGCCCGCTAACTTTGGTCAAATTAGATTGGCACAGTTGCACCACTTTTCAAACGCAAGTGAAAGAGGCTACGGTACTGTCTCATATCTAAAGCTGGAAGATAACGACAAAGACGTTCATGTTGCATTCATCATGGGAGAAGCCACAGTGACACCATTGAAGCAAATGACGAATGGAGTTTACAGCTGCAGTTCTAGCTGTCAGAGTTGACATAATGCTGCAAAATACATTCTACTGGACAAATCCATCTTCTGGACTGATACCACAACAGTGTTTAAGTACAGGGTACACAAAAAGCTGGAGAAACTCAGCGGGTGCAGCAGCATCTAAGGAGCGAAGGAGATAGGCGACGTTTCGGGCCGAGACCCTTCTTCAGACTCAGTGTTTAAGTACATCTTGTAAAGACCGATAACTAAGATATATCTGCTCCAAGAAGCCAAAGAAGAAGATTGAAGAATCACTAAAGAAGTTTTAATGCTAACACATAGTGCATATCTTTTGTTTTTGATAATATGTTAAGCTTTTATAGCTCCTTTTAATGTTTATTGGTAATTGCTTTATTATATGCGTAGAACAATTAGGGGCGGGTGTGTGGGAGCCATTCTTGCTTAGGCTAGTGATTGTTAGCATATTTTATTATTTTGTCTAGATATTTCTTGCAGAATTTATTTTGTGTGCTTGGGGGTAAGCTTTTGATAGATAGATGAGCGTGACATACATCGGAGGAGGCTAGCGAAACCACAGGAAGTGGTCAGATTGACTGGAGCCGGCAGGAGAGAAGGAATATAGTTTTTTACCAATTCAGATAGTAAGAACGGAAAGATACAATTTGTATAAGAATAAAGAGGATCTGGTATGTTCACTTTGTATTTACAACAACTTCATTTAAAATCAATGAAACTGGAAATGACGACTGGAAGATTCGTTTTTATCATCGACCGCGTAGGTTTGTTTCACTCCCCCCCCCCCCCCCCCCCCCCCCCCGCCTGCGTAGTAATGACAATGGAAAGGTTTGAAATTGCCATTACCAGCTCTGTCTGACTCTCTCTTGAAAGCATACAGAGAATTGGCCTCCACTGCCTTCTGAGGTAGAGAATTCCACAGATTCACAACTCTGGGTGAATTTTTTTTTCCTTATCTCCGTTCTAAATGGCTTACCCCTTATTCTTAAACTGTGGGCCCTGGTTCTGGACTCCCCCAACATCGGGAACATGTTTCCTGCCTCTAGCGTGTCCAAACCCTTAATATTGTTATATGTTTCAATAAGATTCTCTCTCATCCTTCTAAATGCTAGTGTATATCAGCCCATTTGCTCCATTTTTTCAACATTATAAACTGGATGGTTTTCAGTTCTTAAAGGATATAAACTGGATGGTTCAGTTCTTAAAGGATATAAACTGGATGGTTCAGTTCTTAAAGGGGTGCGAGAGTAAAGAAATCTGAGAGTACGCAGTGAATGCCTCCTCGTATCTGCACTGTCCACATGCTTGAACGCAAACACACATGTTCTTGCCCATATCCTCTTTCCTCATCCCCTCCCTGGTTTGACTTCCCAAAATACACCACCTTGCACTTATCTGCATTAAATTCCATTCACAATTCCCCTGCCCACTTGCCCATCTGATGAGATCCTGCTATAATTTGTGATAACCATCTTCATTATACCACCCACTTTAGTGTATCATCGATAAACTTACTAATTGTGCCTTCTATATTCTCATCCAAACCAGTGATATATAGCACAAACAGCAATGGCCATAGCACCGATCCTTGAGGCACACCACTAGTCCCAGGCTTCCAGTCTGAAAAACATTATCACCCTCTGCTTCCTTCCACAAAGCCAATTATCTATCCAGTCTGAAGAAGGGTCTCGACCCGAAACGTTGCCTATTTCCTTTGCTCCATAGATGCTGCCTCACCCGCTGAGTTTCCCCAGCATTTTTGTCTACCTTCGATTTTCCAACATCTGCAGTTCCTTCTTAAACAAACTCCCTATCCAGTCAGCTAGCTCTCCCATGCAATCTAACCTTCCACAGCAGCCTGCGATGTGGAACTTTATCAAATGCCTTGTTGTTGTCCATATAGACAAAAAAGTTGCCACAAAGATGCCGACAGTTACAAAAAACATACCTTCTCTCTCCCCACCCCCACCAAGTCTCCCTTAGTTCTCGGCAGCCCCCATCCCACGCCGGGTCCCCCCTTTGTAGTCTCAGCGGGCCCCCATGCTAGGTCCCCCTTAAATCTCGGCACCCCCCCCCCCACCACCACGCTGGGTCCCTCTTAGTTCTCAGCGACCCCCCCCACGCCAGGCCCCCATTAGTTCTTGGTGTCGCAGCCCATCCACCTCAGTCCGTCCTTGGCCCAGCTCCGATCTCGTGGCTCCGACCTCGTGACAATTGAGGGAAGGGGGGAATTAGTTCAGTTTAGTTTATTGCAGTCACTTTTCCAAGCACTATAAAATGATCAGTATCGCTAGATCATTTTAGCTGACAGCTCAGTTCCAATCCAAGGCACCACTGTTCCTTTTTCTAATTTCAAAACTAATCTTTATTCTTAAATTTATGCAACAAATAAAAATCAGTACTTTGCATTCAGACTGTCAAGTCAACACATCAGTGTTGTAGAGCCAATACATTTGCAATGTCATGAAGTTAATACATTCTTTATACAGCGCATCAGGCCATTCGAGGCCTCCTTGAACAATTGCACCCTTTAGACTTTGACGGGCTGTTATAAGGGGCACTGTCCCTCGGTGTCTCATGGCGGCAGGACCATGGACTACCGTCCTTCCCCACAAAGCCTTTACACTGACTGCACCAAGCTTCAATGCATCCCACAGCATGTACTCCTGCAGACTGATCAGCTGGCTCCTTTCACTTATTGATGTTTAGTTTATTGTCACGTGTACCAAGGTGCAGTGAAAAGCTTTTGTTGCGCGCTAACCAGTCAGTGGAAAGACAATACGTGATTACAATCGAGCCGTCCACAGTGTACAGATATATAATAAAGGGAATAACATAGAAACATAGAAAATAGGTGCAGGAGGAGGCCATTCGGCCCTTTGAGCCTGCACCGCCATTCATTGTGATCATGGCTGATCGTCCGCTATCAATAACCCGCGCCTGCCTTCTCCCCATATCCCTTGATAAGATAAAGTCTAGTAAAGTCCTATTAGAGATAGTCCAAGTGTCTCCAATGAGGTAGATGGGAGCTCAGGGTCACAGATTAGCTAGGATGATTCACTTGCCTGATAACATCTGGGAAAAAAACTGTCCCTAAATCTGGAGGTGTGAAGTATCAATTTGTACTGGAAGAACTAACCAGTTTCAGGCAGACCTAAGTGTGTCTATTCACCGAGGTGCTGATCCTCTCGCAGTCTCTGATGTTTGTCTCAGTGTCACAACCCATAATTCTCAAAATCCTCTATTACAAAGTGCCTGGGCAGAACCTGGATGAGGACACTTGCATCCTTCTTCCAAACTATTTTTGCAACGCAGTCCACAAAGAAGTGGACAATTGTCTCATTGTCATCAATGTCTTGAGGGCAACATGCACTGGGAGCAAGACTCTGAAAATGCAGGAAGGATCTGATCGGGCAGGAAGGGCCCTCTTATTGCCAGCCAAGCGAGGCTTGGTGCTTGTTGAGAGATAGGTGACAACACCTCCTCCACAAGAACTCAAGTGCCCCACAGTCCCCTACCATACTCCTATACTCTCACGACTGCGACCAAATTCAGCTCAATCTCCTTCTACAGGCTTGCAGACAACATCACAGTAGTGGGCCATATCACAAACAATGATGAGACAGAGTACAGGAGGGAGATAGAGAACTTACTGACATGGTGTCAGGACAACACCCTCTCCTTCAATATCAGCAAGATCAAGGAGCTAATTATTAACACACCAATGCCTTTACTTCCTGAGGAGACGGAGGAAATTTGGCAAGTCTCCACTTGCTCTTACAAAGTTATGCAGATGCACCACAGAGAGCATACTGTCAGGATGCATCACGGCTTGGTTTGCGAACAACTCTGTCCAAGACTGCAAGAAATTGCAGAGAATTGTAGATATAGCCCACGTTATATAGTCAAGACAGGCTCAAGTACAATCGATAGAGCAAAAGGAAAGAAACAGATTGCAAAATATAGTGGGGACACAAAATGCTGGAGAAACTCAGCAGGTGCAGCAGCATCTATGGAGCGAAGGAGATAGGCAACGTTTCAGGCCGAAACCCATCTTCAGACTGCGGAAGATGCTGCTGCACCCGCTGAGTTTCTCCAGCATTTTGTGTACCCTCGATTTTCCAGCATCTGCAGTTCCTTCTTTAACATTTTGCAAAATATAGTTCTCAGCATTGTAGCGCACCAGTTCCAGAGACAAAGTTCAATGGCCGCAATATTGTAGAGGTGAATCGGACAGAACTCTAGCTTATGGAAAGAGCGTTCAAAAGTCTGATAACAGAGGGGAAGAAGCTGTTCCTGTGTCTGGTGGTGTGCGCTTTCAAGCTTCTGTATCTGATGGGAACAAAGAGAACATATTGTCAAGCAGGAATGGGTGCAAAGGATATTTATGAGGATGTTGCCAGGACTCGAGGGCCTGACTAGTGAGAGGTTGAGCAGGCTAGGACTTTATTCCATGGAGCGCTGGGGGATGAGGGGTGATCTTATAGAGGTGCACAAGATCGTGAGAGGAATAGATCGGGTTAATGCAGTCTTTTACCCAGAGTAGGAGAATCAAGAACCAGAGGACATAAGGAGGAAGATTTCATAGGAACTAGAGGGGCAAAGTTTTTACACAAAGGGTGGTGGGTGTATGGAACGAGCTGCGGGGGGACATAGTTGAGGCTGGGACCATCGCAATGTTTAAGAAATATTTGGACAGGTACATGGACAGGACAGGTTGAGCGGGATGTGAGCCAAATGCAGGCAGGTGGGACTAGTGTAGTTGGCTGTTATGGGCAAGTTGGGCCAAAGGACCAGTTTCCACTGTAAGACTCTGACTCTATGTGCACAAGGAATTTCTTTGCACCCTGGTGTAAATGATGAGAAACTAATCTGAATCTCAATCTGGTCATGCTGATTCAGGAAATGAACCCCATTGGTTCAGTAGGTTTAGAGGGTAATGGGCCAAGCGAGGGCAGGTGAGATTAGTGTAGATGGTGCATGTTGGTCGGAGTAGACATGTTGGGCCGAAGGGCCTGTTTCCACGCTGCATAACTTTCGTGATTCAAGCAGGAATGGCCATAATGGGAAAGGTTGTTGATTATGTGGGCCACTTTCCAGAGGCAGCGTGAAGTATAGCTGAGGTCAATGGTGAGCAGTCTGGTCTGTGTGATGGACTAGGCTACATCTACGATGCCTACGATTAGCTAAATATTTTTATTTTATAAATCCATGTTGGCTCTGCTCAATTATATAATTTTCAAAATACCTTGATATCCTGCCCTTTCTCTGAGCTTCCTTCTATCTTTCTTTATTCCAAATATTCCAATATAATCTTTGTTCCTTCTTCAAATGTTTGTTCAGCTACTTTCTGAATATATCTACATTTGTTTCACTCCTCCCTGTGGTACTAGGTTGCATGTTGCATAGTAACTTCCACATTTGTAAACAGAGAGCCTCATCTCGTAGAAATTAGCATGTGATGAAACTCATCATGTGGTTAGCATGTGATGAGCGTTTGACAGCACTGGGCCTGTACTCGCTGGAGTTTAAACGGTTAAGGGGGGACCTCATTAAAACTTACAGAATAATGAAAGGTATAGATAGAATCTTACAGAATAATGAAAGGTATAGATGTGGAAAGAAGGGTTCTGCTGGTGGGAGAGGCTGGGACCAGAGGTTACAGCCTCAGAATTAAAGGGCGCTCTTTTAGAAACGAGGTGAGGAAGAACTTCATTAGTCAGAGGGCAGATAATCTGTGGAACTCATTACCACAGAGGGCTGTGGAGGCCAAGTCAATAGATAATTTTAAGGCAGAGAGAAAATTCTTGATTAGAACGGGTATCAAGGGTTACGGGGAGAAGGCACGAAAATTGGATTAGGAGGCAGAGATCAGCCATGATTGAATGGCAGAGTAGACTTGATGGACCGAATGGCCTCATTCTACTTGAACTTGTGAAAGCAGGCACAGCAGATACTGGTTTACAAAAAGGACAAAAAGTGGTTTACAAAAAGGACAAAGGACAAGTAACTCATCGAGTCAAGTAGCATCTCTGGAGAACATGGATAAGTGACATTTTGGGTCGTGAAGCCTTCTTCAGACTGATGGTGGGGGGGGGGGAGAAGAGGACAAAGTCTGGCAACTGAGGGGCAGATGCAGGTGAAGGGGGTATTTGATAGGTAGGTAGTTGGAAAAAGGCCAGAGATGAAAGGTCAAAAGGATTGAAGATTTTGCAAATTATGAAACCAGAGGAAGGAATGTAGGTGGGGGGGGGGAAGGAGAAATGGGTGCAAGTCCAGATGGAGCACAGGGAAGAGAAGGGGAAGGGAGTATGTGGAAATGGGACGGGGGGGGGGGGGGAGGAGGAGTTGTAGGTTAGTTACCCAAAATTGGAGAATTCCATGTTCATACCGTTGGGTTGTAAACTCTGGTAGGCTTTGGCATACTGAGTGCAATTGTTCAGTGAAATGATCGCTGAGTCAACACTTAGTTTGCCTGACATCAAAATGATGACATCTAATGCTACTTGGAGACCTCTTGCTGTCTTTGACTTATAATATCTACATTGACTCAAGTTGGATGCTATGTGACCTACTTTACAAAAGTGACTAAATAATCATTTGAAATTGAGGATATTAAGAAGAATGTTTGTGTTGCATTTTAATGAGCCTGTCCCACTTAGGTGACTTTTTCGGCGACTGCAGGAGACTATGCAGTCACCACATGGTCGCCACATGTTCGCGGGTGGTTGCCAGGGAGTCGCCTTCATGGTCGCGAGGAGTTCCCGCATTCTGAGAACCAGTTGAAAAATTAGCGGCGACTAGAATGAAGTCGCCATGGAGAGCAGAGCGAATTCCCGAGCCGTAGGTGGGTTGCAAGGAGGTCAGGTGGGTTGCCAGGAGGTCGAAAGTTCTCTTAGGTTCTCGTAGGTTGGAGCCGGTGCTGACCGGTGAATTTCATTGGGGGGGATAAAAGGTAAGCAGTAGTTTTCAGAACCAAGGAACCGACTGGTAATGTTAAATGTCCGCCAAACTTCACAGCCGTGTATCTCTGGCTTCTTAAAAGTTGTCCTCACTCTGTTTCCCCCATTTTCCCTCCTCCACCCCCTTCTCCCTCCCTCTTTTACAGGACGTACTGTACACTGTGCTTTAGCTGTCTTAATTACTGTGCCAACCTTCCTGTTCATCGCGGTGTGTGTCTATATCACATTGGCTTTGCACCGTGTGAATTTCAGACTGCGCTCCCCCCGCTTGCCCTGGCCCCCGCCTTTGCGATGTGTTTGTGTGTGTTCCACGCTGACAGTCGCCGTTCCTGTTCCTAGTTTTTTAGGCGACTGCCAGCAACATAACAGTCGCTGGCAGTCCACTGAAAAATCACCTAAGTGGGACAGGCCCATTAATTGACCATGAAGCACATTCAGATGATTTGAGACCCTTGAAGATATTCGCTAAATGCTGCAAACTTTTTTGCTTTCATTCTTTCTTTATATAGAAACATAGAAAAATACGTGCAGGAGTAGGCCTTTCGGCCCTTTGAGCCTGCACTGCCATTCAATATGATCATGGCTGATCATCTAAAATCAGTACCCCATTCCTGCTTTTACCCCATATCCCTTGATTCCTTTAGCTCCAAGTGCTAAATCTACTAACTTTCTCTTGAAAACATCCAGTGAATTGACCTTCACTGCCTTTTGTGGCAGAGAATTCCACAGATTCACAACTCTCTGGGTGAAAAAGCTTTTCCTCATCTCAGTCCTAAAAGGCCTACCCCTTATTCTTAAACTGTGACCCCTGATTCTGGACTCCCCCAACATCAGGAACATTTTATATTTTTGTATAAGATAGCCTCTCATCCTTCTAAATTCCAGTGAATACAAGCCCATTCGACCCATTCTATCATCATATGTCAGTCCCGCCATCCCAGGAATTAACCTGGTGAACCTACGCTGCACTCCCTCAATAGCAAGAACGTCCTTCCTCAAATTAGGAGACCAAAACTTCACACAATGGAGTCCAGATTCAGTCTCTAAGGGGAGTAAGGGGCGACTGTGGCTGACAAGGGACAGTATAGAAATAACAGAGAAGACGTATAACATACCAAAGATGAGCGGGAAGCCAGAGGATTGGGCAACTGTTAAAGATCAACAGAAGGTAACTAAAAAGGCAATACGGGGAGAAAAGATAACGTACAAAGGTAAGCTAGCCAAGAATATAAAGGAGGATAGAAAAGCTTCTTTAGGTATATGAAGAGAAAACAATTTGTTAAGACAAATGTGGGACCCTTGAAAACAGAAATAGGTGAATTTATTATGGGGAACAAGGAAATGGCAGACGAGTTGAACAGGTACTTTGGTTCTGTATTCACTAAGGACGACAGAAATAATCTCCCAGATGTACTAGGGGGTCAGAGGGCCTAGGGTAGTGGAGGAACTGAAGGAAATTCACATTAGTCAGGAAATAGTGTTGGGTAGACTGGTGGGACTGAAGGCTGATAAATCCCCAGGGCCTGATGGTCTGCATCGCAGGGTGTAATGGCAATTTCAAACTTTTCCAGTGTCTTCTTTTCTGTTGCCATTACTACACAGGTAAGTAGGAGTGATCTTACACAGACCAAAAAGAACAGATCTTCCTGTCATTATTTCCAGCGTAATTGGTTCTTTATTGACGTAGCAAACAAAGAGATGAACATATCAGGCTCTCCTTATTCTCGTACAAGTTGTAGCTTTGTGTTCTCCCCGATCTGGTGAGAACTGTGTACCCTCCACCTCCTGTGGCTGGTCTGATCACTCCCTGTCCCCTAAGCCCTTACGTTATGTCCCTCTATGCATCAAATGACCGCCCCCAAGTGGCCAAAATAATACTGCTAAAAATATCTAGACAAAATAATATAATATGCCAACAGTAGCTAGCCTAAACATAAATGGCTCCTACACACTGGCCCCTAATTGTTCTATGTATATAACAAAACAATTAGCAATAAACATTAAAAGGAGTTATAAAAGCTTTACATATTATCAAAAATAATGGTTTGTAGTATGTGTCGGCATTTAATCTGCTTTTGTGATTCTTCAATCTTCTTTTCTTCCTTCTTCTTATCCTTCTTCAGCTTCTTGGAGCAGAAATATCTTAGTTATTAAGAACAAGGTGTTGTTCTTAGTCTGAAGTCGAATTGTGCACACAAGACCTTGTGCATCCGGTATGGTCTCCAATATTCTGCTCATTAGCCAGGAGCATGTGGTGCAGTGGAATCAACCACCACCACAATGTCTCCTGGAACACAGCTTCTCCTTCCCCTTGACCATCATTGTTGTTCTTGGATTAGAGGCAGGTATTCCTGTGTCCACCGTTTCCAAAACAGATCTGCCATATATTGCACCTGTCCCATCTGGGTTTAATGTACAAGTCTTCCTACATAAAGAGCACAGGTGGTAATATTGGCTTGGTTTTCAACAGAAGAAGATGGTTTGGTGTGAGTGCTTCCAGGTCCATTGGATCATCAGAACTCTTGGTAATGGGTCGATCATTTAAAATTGCTTCTTCACAAAATAAAGTTTGCAATCCTTCATCATCCAGAACTTGTTGTTTAAGAACAGAGAGCAGCACATTTTGAACCATGCAGATCAATCGTTCTCAAACTCTGCCGTGATGGGATCCTGCTGCAGGGTTAAAGTTCCACCTTATCCCTCACTGAAGCATATCATTCTGGATCCTGTTCTGATTTAAACCATTAAGTGCTTCTCTCAATTCTCTTTCCGCTCCGATAAAATTTGTGCCATTGTCCGATATTAAAGATTAAACTTGACCTTGTCGACAGATGAATCTTCGTAATGCATAGATGCAGGAGTCTGTGTCAAGTGTAGATGCAACTTCAAGATATACTGCCCTGCTTGCCATGCAGGTGAAGATTACACCATACCTTTTAACATGACTTTGTCCTCTCTTGATTTCTATAGGACCGAAGTAGTCCTACATCTGTAAATGGAGGCTTGTCTGGTAGAATCCTCTCCAGGGGCAAGTCACTTTTCCAAGTCAGGTGTGCTGCCATTTGAATTGCTTCCTGTTCCGAAGACATGGACTTGAAGCAATCATCCACTTAGAAGTTGTCCTTTACTGTGTTTGTCACCTCTGCTGGGAAATAAGCTTTGTTGCCCTCAGCAGTCTTCCTTAATGCAAAGTTTATACAACTTGAAGACGACACTGCTCCTAAAAGATGTACCTTCATCCGGTATTCAACAAGATCTTGCTATGCATCACTCTCGGGCCACCACAGGAATCGCAAATAGTCCATACGCTTTTCCGATACCTTGACCTGATGAAACATTGCTTTGATATCAGCCATCAAAGCAACCAGTTCTTGTCTGAATGTGACGAGAACTCCAATGAGTGAGTTGGTAAGGTCTGGACCCTGCAGCAGTCGGCTGAAGTGATGTTCCTTTGAAGACTGCTCCACAGTAATAGACCACCCTCAAGGTCTCTTTCCTTGAGTGATACCCCCCATGGTGTGGGATATACCAGAGCTCTCCATCACTTCGATTCAGCTGGTCCACTGGTAGCATTTCAGCATAACCACTGTCAATCATTCCTGTGAGGAAAGATGTATATTCGCCATGAAATGTCTTATTCTTGCCAAACCTACTTTTCAGGCTCTGGATGAGCTGCACTGCAATGCAAGGGTTATTCGGCATGCTGATGCTTTCTGGTTTGAAAGGTAAGTCTAGACAATGGTGTCCATCTATCATCTTTGCTGAGCGATTCATAATATCCAATAATTTTACCTCTTCTCTGGACATTTCCTCTGCTTCCTTGCTGGTTCTTTCACTGAAGTCGTGATTGTATTGCTTGACCAGTTACTCCTCTAGGTTTACAATGGATATTTAATTGACAGCAGCAGCAGGGTAGCCATTTACATCCCTGCTGTCATTGTCTACTCTCGGGACCATAGATGACTCACCCCAGTAGGGTCCTCACGGCGAGTGGTCCATCCCCTGGGCTGTTGACCAGCTCCATAGGTTCCAGTACCTTCGAAGCATTTGTTCCGATGCGTCAGTCGATGCCAGAGTCTATTTCAGGAATCTTGATATCCTTCAAGTAAGGCCATTGTATCAGGTCTTCCTGTCTGGGTATGTTTAGCTGAAAAACAGGCATAGTCTTATGAGCATGTCAGATAGTTGTATAAAATCTTTGCCCAGATATTTCCAAACCTGAGATATGATGACTGATTTGGTTCATGGTAAGCAAGAGAATACTACTCTTTTGTCCTGTATTGTTCAGCATTCTCATCAAGCTTTCTGTGCAAAAGGTAGATGTATTTCCATAAATCTAAATGTGCTTATGTTTGCAACATTGTGCCCCCCCCCCCCCCCCCCCCCCCACCCCTTATGGCTCTTTACCTGTACTGGTACTATGGAGAAGATGCAGGTTTCTTCATTGGCCCAACATGCCCACACATATGAGGTGAGGGATCAGCATTATTCACAATTGGATTTTCATTCTGTTCTGTATGCTCGGCTTCTTCTCCTTGTTCAATGTGAAGTATTTTAGGATGATCTTGGTCGCACATACCACAAGTCATACGACTCTTGCAGGCTTTGCTCATGTGTCCTATCTTCAAACATCCAAAGCAAAATCCCTTCTCCTTTAAGGTCTATCTTTTCTCTGTGCCACTTGTTCTTGATCTGTGGACACCACCCACTTCTTGATCTCTTGGCATTCAGTACACTGATCCTGGCATTGGCTGCTGCCAGCTCCGTCTTTAGTTCCAGCTGTTCCTTCTCTCTTTTCAACTACTCCTTTTTCTCTATTCAACTGTTCTTCTCGTGCCTCAAGCTTGTGCCTTTTGTCCATGGCGACAGCTTGTTCCAAAAGAGCAGCCTTTTCTGCCTGAGCTTTTAAGCGAGCAGAGGCTGTTGAAGATGCACATGATGAAGAATTAGATTTGTGGCTTGATCTTTGTTTTGAGACATTTGAAACACTGTCTTCAGGTCTAATTTCTTCTGATCCTACAACACTGTTGTATGGCATTTTCAGCTAGGGAGTGTGTAGTTTGCTGTCCAACTTCAGATAATCACCTCTCTACATCTTGTATGAAACCATTAAACGATTCAATTCTTTGTTGAAACCACGGGTTTTGCTTTTGAAGTTCCTTTTCAGGCAGTGGTACTTTCACCAATGACTCGTGCTTTTGTCTGACTTCCTCACAGTGCCTGATTAGATTGTACTTCATTCCATTTTCATCTGATTTCAGGAGCTCCTTCAGCTTTTCAATTAACTTGTTAGCTTGTTTACATATCGAGTTTCTTGACTTCCGACACTTTTCCATGAACAATTCCCAGCCTTTGTCCATGTGCTTAATGATTCTTCTTTCCATTCCAGAATCCTGTCCGACATCACCCTCTTTGGCTGAGCTTTGGACATACTGGCTCACTATCCCTTTGAGACGCGTTGACGTAAAGCCGTATGCCTGCGGCTGGTATTTCAAAACAACTGATATTGCTCAGATTCTCAAGGTCACTTCAAAATTCTCCATTTTAGCAGCCGTTTTCTAATACAGCTTATCATATATAGCTTCTCGAATAAAGTTTAATGCTGTACGTACTCACTCTCTCCCTGCGCGTTGGCTTTCGAGGTCTTCAATCTATTTTAGTCAGATTAGCGCAGGTGGCGACCTTGTCCAGTTGATCGGGTGTGGCGACGTCAGGCTTGTGAAATAAAACGATCATTTGTTCCGTTTGAATGATTCACAAGCTCCAGTTTCACACATAGAGCAAGTTCTCACTTAAATGTAATGGCATTTTCTAACTTTTCCAGTATCTTCTTCACCGTTGCTATTACTACACAGGTAAGTAAGAATGATCTTACGCAGACCAAAAAGAACAGATCTTCCTGTCGTTATTTCCAGCGTAATTGGTGCTTTATTAGTGACTAGTAGGGGTACTAGCAGTAACTAGTGGGGTACCGCAGGGCTCAGTGCTGGGACCCCAGCTATTTACAATATATATTAATGATCTGGATGAGGGAATTGAAGGCAATATCTCCAAGTTTGCGGATGACACTAAGCTGGGGGGCAGTGTTCGCTGTGAGGAGGATGCTAGGAGACTGCAAGGTGACTTGGATAGGCTGGGTGAGTGGGCAAATGTTTGGCAGATGCAGTATAATGTGGATAAATGTGAGGTTATCCACTTTGGTGGCAAAAACAGGAAAGCAGACTATTATTTAAATGGTGGCCGATTAGGAAAAGGGGAGATGCAGCGAGACCTGGGTGTCATGGTACACCAGTCATTGAAAGTAGGCATGCAGGTGCAGCAGGCAGTGAAAAAAGCGAATGGTATGTTAGCTTTCATAGCAAAAGGATTTGAGTACAGGAGCAGGGAGGTTCTACTTCAGTTGTACAGGGTCTTGGTGAGACCACACCTGGAGTATTGCGTGCAGTTTTGGTCTCCAAATCTGAGGAAGGACATTATTGCCATAGAGGGAGTGCAGAGAAGGTTCACCAGACTGATTCCTGGGATGTCAGGACTGTCTTATGAAGAAAGACTGGATAGACTCGGTTTATACTCTCTGGAATTTAGGAGATTAAGAGGGGATCTTATAGAAACTTACAAAATTCTTAAGGGGTTGGACAGGCTAGATGCAGGAAGATTGTTCCCGATGTTGGGGAAGTCCAGGACAAGGGGTCACAGCTTAAGGATAAGGGGGAAATCCTTTAAGACCGAGATGAGAAAGACTTTCTTCACACAGAGAGTGGTGAGTCTCTGGAACTCTCTGCCACAGAGGGTAGTTGAGGCCAGTTCATTGGCTATATTTAAGAGTGAGTTGGATGTGGCCCTTGTGGCTAAGGGGATCAGAGGGTATGGAGAGAAGGCAGGTACGGGATACTGAGTTGGATGATCAGCCATGATCATATTGAATGGCGGTGCAGGCTCGAAGGGCTGAATGGCCTACTCCTGCACCTAATTTCTATGTTTCTATGTTTCCAGGCTCTCCTTATTCTCGTACAAGTTGTAGCTTTGTGTTCTCCCCGATCTGGTGAGAACTGTGTACCCTCCACCTCCTGTGGCTGGTCTGATCACTCCCTGTCCCCTAAGCACACATGTTACACCCCTCTATGCATCAAATGACCGCCCCCAAATGGCCAAAATAACACTGCTAGAAATATCTAGACAAAATAATATAATATGCCAACAGTAGCTAGCCTAAACATAAATGGCTCCTACACAGGGTACTCAAGGAGGTGGCTCTAGAAATCGTGGATGCATTGGTGATCATTTTCCAATATTCTATAGATTTTGGATCAGTTCCTGTGGATTGGAGGGTAACTAATGTTGTCCCACTTTTCAAGAAAGGTGAGAGAAAGCAGAGAATTTTAGCCTGACATCAAAGGTGGGGAAGATGCTGGAGTTGATTATTAAAGATGTAATAGCGGCGCATTTGGATAGCAGTAACAGGATTGGTCCAAGTCAGCATGGATTTACAAAGGGGTAATCATGCTTAACAAATCTTCTGAATTTGTTTGTGGATGTAACAAGTAAAATGGACAAGGGAGAGTCAGTAGATGTAGTGTACCTGTACTTTCAGAAATTGTCTATTGACCGCAGCTATTTACAATATTGTAAATAGCTTGTACATCAAGAGTCAAGAGAGTCAATAGTGTTTTATTGTCATATGTCCCAGATAGAACATTGAAATTCTTACACACACGTACACATACGTGCACACAAGAAACAGATAATAGTGCAATAATAACAATAATAGTCTATTGTAGTTTATTGGAGGTTGTAGTGTTGATGGCTGTGGGGAAGAGGCTGTTCCTGAAGCTGGACTTTACAGTTTTCAGGCTCCTGTATCTTCTTCCCGATGGCAGGAGTGAAATGAGTGTGTGGCCAGGGTTGTGTGGGTCTGTCGCTGGCTGCCATTTTGAGGCAGCGACTCCAGTGAATCCCATCGAAGGTGGGGGCCGGAGCCGGTGATGGACTGGGCAGTGTTCACATCAGTCACTGGCAGTTAGCATGGCAGTGAAGAAATCTAATGGCGTGTTGGCCTTCATTGCGAGAAATTTGAGTTTAGGAGTAAGGAGGTCCTATCGCAGTTGTACAGGGCCCTGGTGATACATCGATAGATACAAAGACAATAGGTACAGGAGTAAGCCATTTGGCCCTTCGAGCCAGCACGCTATTCAATGTGATCATGGTTGATCATCCCCAATCAGTACCCCGTTCCTGTCTTCTCCCCATACCCGTTGATTCCACTAGCCCCAAGAGCTCTATCTAACTCTCTTTTGAATGCATCCAGTGAATCGGCCTCCCCTGCCTTCTGAGGCAGAGAATTCCATAAATTCACAACTGTGTAAATTTTTTTTTCCTCATCTCAGTTCAAAATGGCCAATCCCTTATTCTTAAACTGTTTCCTGCATCTAGCGCAGGGGTCGGCAACCTAAGGCCCACGTGCCGAATGCGGCCCGCAACTCGAAATCATCCGGCCCACAGGCGTTTTTTTTCCCCGCAAGCATCCGGCCCGCAGAGGGGTGAGTCCGTAATGGGCGTCTCGCAAGCAGTCTGTCGTGGCCCTTCTCTGTTTTTGTTTTTTTGAGTGCGTGTTGAAGTGTATGTTTTGGTGTTTCTGTGTATGTTTTATGTGGGGAAGGGGGCGGGGGTGGGGAATAGGGGGAAACTTTTTGTGTTGTGTTGCAATCCGTCCCGACGCCGGAGTTTCGATCATCCCGATGAGAGGGTCTGGACATCGGGCCGTCATCACAGTGAGGAATATTGATTCCACTGTAGTCGATGCTTACATTAAATTGTGTTAAATGGTTGTGTTAAATTAAATCTTTTTGCACAATAAACGCGAAGTTGATCTTAAGAGTCTTGAGGATTGTTTCAATACCAGTGTCTCAAACTAACTCCTATGTTCAGTAGACATAATATTTCTCAAATATATAAATATGTCAAAGTTTATTAACTAGGTCAATAGATGTGGCCCTCCAACCGCTCACAGACCCGGGACCCGGCCCCTAGGCAGAACCGGGTTGCCGACCCCTGGTCAAGCATGTCCAATCCCTTAACAATTTTATATGTTTCTATAAGATCCTCTCTCATCCTTCTAAATTTCAGTGAATACAAGTCCAGTCGCTCCATTCTTTCATCATATGACAGTCCCGCCATCCCTACACTGCACTTCCTCGATAGCAAGGATGCCCTTCCTCAAATTAGGAGACCACAACTGCACACAATACTCCAGGTGTGGTCTCACCAGGGCCCTATACAACTGCAGAATGACCTCTTTGCTCCAGTACTCAACTCCTCTTGTTATGAAGGACAACATGCCATTAACTTTCTTCACTGCCTGCTGTACCTGCAGGCTTACTTTCAGTGACTGGTGTGCAAGCACACCCAGGTAATGTACTTCCCCTTTTCCTAACCTGACACCATTCAGATAATAATCTGCCTCCCTGTTTTTGCCACCAAAGTGGATAACCTCACACATATCCACATTAAACTGCATCTGTCATGCATCTGCCCATTCACCCAACCTGTCCAAGTCACCCTGCATCCACATAGTGTCTCTTCACAGTTCACACTGCCACCCAGCTTTGTGTCATCTGCAAATTTGCTAATATTACTGTTAATTCCTTTATCTAAATCATGAATGTATTTTGCAAATAACTGCGCTCCCAGCACCGAGCCTTGCGGTACCCCACTAGTCACTGCTTTGTGTCATCCGCAAATTTGGAGATGTTCTTTCACCACCAGATATCCAGTTAGTTTCAGGGCCGCTCAGTGGTGCAGAGGGTAGAGCTGCTGCCTCATAGTGTCAGAGACCCAGTTTCGATCATGACTCCAGGTGCTGTTGGTGTGGAGTTTGCATGCTCTCCCTGTGACTGCGTGGGTCTTCTCCTGGTCCCTGTTTTCTTTCACATGCCAAAGACGTGCTAGTTTGTTGGTTGTGAATTAAAGCCCTGTCCCACGGTACGAGTTCATTCCAAGAGCTCTCCCGAGTTTAAGAAAAATCAAACTCGTGGTAAGCAGGGAGAATGAACGTAGCAGGTATATCGGAGCTCGGGGTCGTCTCTTAGCGCTAACAGCAGGTACTCGGGAAGACTCGCTAACGGCATCTAATGTGCTAAGATAAGCACGGGAAGACGCGTGAAGATTTTTCAACGTGATGAAAAATGTCCACGAGAGCCCCGAGTACCGACGAGTGGCCATTACCATAAATCTCCGAGTTCGAATCAGGGCAAACTCGGGAGAGCACTTGGAATGAGCTCCTACTGTGGGACAGGGCTATGTGTGAACAATGGTTAGAGTGGACTTCAGTGGCCTTGTGCCTGTTCCATGCTGTGTTTCTGAACTAAACTAAAGGTTATCATTTTGATCCTAGTTTTTTTGCCATTGATGTTAAATCTGTGATTATCGAATAAAGAAACTAGAGTTAGGCAATGCTTGTAATTTTTTTACCGATTGAAAAATCTGTTAAAATAATCTTTCTTGTTTGACTAGGCTACACAAGGACCGTGCAGTTCACCAAAGCCAAGTATGTTGGATTTCGTCAACAAGGCAAAATGGGAGGCTTGGAATTCACTTGGGAAAACAACCACGGTAACTCCTGATTTATTTAAATCAGAAGCTTTTTCAAGAAAAAGTCGAAACTAAATTCTGATCCAGTCTAAAATTCTGTATAGTGATTTCTGTGTAATTTGTTATAGATTCATAGAGTGATACAGCGTGTGAACAGGCCCTGCGGCCCCCAACTTGCCCACACCGGCCAACATGTCCCGACTGCCCACGTTTAGTCCATATCCCTCCAAACCTGCCCTATCCATTAATTTGGGCAGAATGGTGGCACAGCGGTAGAGCTGCTGTCTCATAGCACCAGATACCTGGGTTCGATCCTGTCCACGGGTGCTTGTCTTTGCGGAGTTTGTATATTCTCCCTGTGACCTGCGTGGGTTTTCTCCGAGATCGGTTTCCTCACACACCCCAAAGATGTACACGTTTATAGGTTAAATGGTTTGGTATAAATGTAAAATTGTGTCTAGTGTGTGCAGGATAGTGTTAACCTGCGGGGATCGTTGGTTGGTGCAGACTCAGTGGGTTCGAAGGGCCTGTTTCTGTGCTGTATCACTAAACTCATTTTTTGAATTTTTTACAAATACTTTCTGCTTTCCAATATATTCAGTTTGTAACTTTGCAATGTTGGGTACAGCTGGGGCTCAATATTGACCCCTGCAGTACAGATTGGACACAGCAGTCCCCAGCCAGAAAACAACCCTCTCCGCTTGTTTTCTGTCCAACCTATTCTCAATTCCCAGCAATATGCTATCACCAATGCATGTATTTCTGCTATAAAGCAAAAGTTGCATTCCAAAGAAACCTTATACCAATTGGGGAGTGGGGAGGGGGTGAATTAGGGGCCAGAGAGTTTCAGGCTGAAAATAACAGTAGATTTTCAAAAATAACTGTTTGTGCATTGGCTGTCATGCGCCAGCTGCTGATTGTCGTGCACTGGCTGTTGTGCGCTCATTGTTGCGCTCTGGCTGTCATGCGCTGGCCGCGGTGCTCTGGCTGCCATACACTGGCTGTCATACACTGGCTGTCGTGCGCTGGCTGTCGTGCGCTGGCTGCCATACACTGGCTATCGTGCGCTGGCTGTCGTGCACTGGCTGTCTTGCGCTCATTGTTGCGCACTGACTGCCGTGCTCTGGCTGCCGTGCACTGGCTGCCGTGCTCTGGCTGCCGTGCACTGGCTGCCGTGCGCTCATTGTTGCGCACTGGCTGCCATGCTCTGACTGCCGTGTGCTGGCTGCCGTGCACTGGTTGTCGTACACTGGCTGCCATGCTCTGACTGCCGTGTGCTGGCTGCCGTGCACTGGTTGTCGTACACTGGCTGTCGTGCACTGGCTGCCGTGTGCTGGCTGTCGAGCGCTCACTGTCGCTCACTGACTAGAGACTGTTCGCCATTCCTATTTCTAAGGCCTTTCTTTTTCAATCTCTTAGATTGCCATCCACAATATTTGTAACATCTCGGCAACGTTGACTGTGGCCTCTCTTTTCTATCATACGTCTATTGGCTATTCAACATTTCTAGCCTGGCTTTAATTAGCTTCACAGCTTTGTCTGTCTGTACCGACCTTTATGCCATTTGTACAAAGATTGAGCCCCTAGATTCTCCAAATGTTGCTAAACTGCAATAATTTGCAAACGCTTAGATCTGTTGAAAAAGTATCAAAGGCTTCTCCCTACAACTAGTTGTATAAAAATAACCAGTCTGAGACAACCATTTCACGTCTGGCTGGTGTAATATCTCTAATGCATTCTCTATTTACGTGCCACGATAGTCTTCTCGACTTGTCCCATCAAGTTACAAAAACATCTTTGTTGAGATTGAGGGGAATCTTTTTAGCTTAAAGATACAGCATGGAAACAGACCCTTCGGCCCACCGAGTCTGCGCCGACCACGTTTACACATACTCTTGTTCTATCCTAGACACTAGGGACGATTTATAAAAGTAAGTTAATCTACAGACCCGCACGCCTTTGGAGTGTGGGAAGAAACTGGAGCACCCGGAGAAAACCCATGCGGTCACAGGGAGATCGTACAAACTCCACACTGACAACACCCGGAGTCAGGATCAAACCCAGGTCCCTAGCGTTGTACGGCAACAACCCTACCGCTGCGTCACCGTGCCATCCGGCCAGACGTCTGTATATTTATGATGTGCAAAGAAACATGAGAGAGTCAGAACCTTTTCCCGGAGTGGAAACTTCAGCAACTGGAGGACATAGCTTTACAGTGAGAGGGGCAAGTTTGTAGGAGCTGTGCAGGGCAGATTTTTTACATCAGGTCATTAGTGATTTGAGCAGAATTAGGCAATTTGGCCCATCAAGTCTACTCTGCCATTCAATCGTGGCTGATCTATCTCTCCCTCCTAACCCCATTCTCCTGCCTCCTCCCCATAACCCCTGACACCCGCACTAATCAAGAATCTATCTATCTCTGCCTTAAAAATATTGATTGACTTGGCATCCACAGCCATTTTTTAGGAGCAAAGGCGTAGACTATTTTCTAAATGGGGAGGGAATCCAGCAATCGGAGGTGCAATGAGACTTTCAATTCATTGTGCAGTCCTTAGTTTCATAAAAGCAGCATCCATGAACCCTGCCTCTGGTACTTGTCTCCCAGTTAATGGGAAATGCTTCGTACTGCAGATTAACAGCATTTGCTGTGTTTGTGCTTCTGATCCAAAGTTATGCAAAAATTGGATTGAGGTCAGCATTAATGGCCACCATGATGAATCACCACACCGCACTCACTGGCCCCACATGCAGTATAGCAGTTTGATTTATGTGCCAACCGACGCCTGCCACAACTCATTGGAATGTTCTTTTAACATAGATTGGGAATAAAACCAAAGTCAAATATAACTATACACAATCCTGTTTGAAAATGGCTGTAATTTATGATTCAACGGCAATAAATGACAGCTGGGAGAAATGATTAGAAACATAGGAAAATAGGTGCAGGAGTAGGCCATTCGGCCCTTCAAGCCAGCAGTGCCATTCAATATGATCAAGACTGATCATCTAAAATCAGTACCCGGTTCCTGCTTTTTACCCATATCCCAAGGTGGAAGATTGCAACCTTCACGTGGTCCGCCCGGTTTCGACGAATGCAATCAACCCGGCGTGCACAATCAAATAAGATCAAACAGAACAAGTTGTCCTACAACTTTCGGCTGTGCGGGCCATACGCAAGAAGAAGAAGACCCACATCCCTTGATTCCTTTAGCCCTAAGAGCTTGGAAACATCCAGTGAATTGGCCTCCACCACCTTCTGTGGCAGAGAATTCCACAGATTCACAACTCTCTGGGTCAAAAAGTTTTTCCTCATGTCAGTCCTAAATGGCCTACCCCTTATTCTTAAACTGTGACCCTCTGATCCCACATCAGGAACATTTTTCCTTCATCTAGCCTGTCCAATCCTTGAAGAATTTTATCTGTTTCAATAAAAATCCCTCTCATCCTTCTAAATTCCAGTGAATACAAGCCCAGACGACCCATTTTTTCAGTCAGTCCCGCCATCCTGGGAATTAACCTGGTGAACCTACGTTGCACTCCCTCAATTGCACTAATGTCCTTCCTCAAATTAGGAGACCAAAATTGCACACAATACTCCAGGTGCAGTCTCACCAATAAAAGATTGCAATAAAAGAGAATTCAGGAAATATTGAGCCGACCAGGTAGCATCTGTGGAGAGCGAAGCTGATTTAATGTTGATAACCTCTTTGTTCAAATAATTGTTCTAGTTTACCGAGACGTTTAATATAATGCTTCAAAAATTTAGGGCAGCACATGGCGCCTCAGTATAGTGCTGCCCCACAGTGCCAGAGACCTGGGTTTGATCCTGACGAAGGATACTGTCTGCACGGAGTTTGTATGTTCTCCCTGTGATTGTGTGGGTTTTCTCAAGTGCTCTGGTGCACTCCACACGCCAAAGATGTTCAGGTTTGTGGGTTAATTGGCTTTGGTAAAAAAAATTGAAATTGTCCCTAGTGTGTAGGAAAGTGCTAGCGTACCGGGTGATTGCAAGTCGGCGCGGACTCGGTGGGCCGAAGGGCCTGTTTCCGTACTGTAACTCTAAAGTCTAAAGACGTTCATCATTGGTTCAATGGTTCCTTTATTATCACATGTACCAAGTTACTGTCTTTGGAGTGCGGGAGGAAACAGGAGCACCCGGAGGAAACCACGCCATCACAGGGAGTACGTACAAACTCCGTACAGACAGCGCCCGTAGTCAGGATTGAACCCGGGTCGCTGGTGAAGCTGCAACGCTACCGCTGCACCACTCAATCCCGTGTAAGTTATTCCAAGCAGTGGCTGACGTGGGAAAATAAGCTGGTCAAGTACTAAACTGTTCTCCCTCTGCAGGAGGAAGCCAGGCAGAAGTACGTGGATCTCATTGAAGAGCTGGTTTCTGCTGATGCTCCCCCGCAGAGGAAAGCCGTTGCCACAGGGGATGGGAAACCGTCATTCCAGACACTGGACGTCACGACTGAGAACAACATCACCACTATTACGTTAAACAGACCAGACAGAAAGAATGCTATTTCAATTTTGGTAAGCTTGATTGGTTTATTAAATTTCACTCACAGATACCTGGTGTTTTACTGAAAGTAAAAAACTTAACCTGGATTGGTTTGGACAAACGTAAGGATACAAGATACTGCAGATGCTGGCTTACAAAAAAAAAACAGTGCTGGAGTAACTCGATGGGTCAAGCAGCATCTCTGGAGAAAAAGTATAGGTGACGTTTCTGGTCCGAACTCTTCTTCAGACTGCGAGTCAGGGGGAAAGGAAACTAGAGGTATGTAAGGTTCAAAGCTGGCCGATGACCAAGGCAAGTTGGAGCCCACAATGGTCATTATTGGGTGTAAAAGAGGTGATAACGAAGGGATGTATGGATGTGAACAGTGGAACTGACAGGACAGAGAAACATAGATAATAGGTGCAGGAGTAGACCATTCAGTCCTTACAGCCAGCACCGCCATTCAATATGATCATGGCTGATCATCCAAAATCAGTACCCTGTTCCTGCTTTCTCCCCATATCCCTTGAGTCCGTTAGTTCCAAGAGCTAAATCTAACTCTCTTGAAAACATCCAATGAATCTGCCTCCACTGCCTTCTGTGGCAGAGAATTCCACAGATTCACAACTCTCTGGATGAAGAGGTTTTTCCTCATCTCAGACCTATACGGCCTACCTCTTATTCTCAAACTGTGTGGCCACTGGTTCTAGACTCACCCAACATTTCAAGAGAGAGCTAGATAGGGCTCTTAAAGATAACGGAGTCAGCGGATATGGGGAGAAGGCAGGAACGGGGTACTGATGATCACATTGAATGGCGGTGCTGGCTCGAAGGGCCGAATGGCCTATTCCTGCACATTGGCTATTGTCTATTGTCTATCGGCAACATTTTTCCTTCATCTAGCCTGTCCAATCCCTTAAGAAGTTTGTATGTTTCTATAAGATTCCCTCTTATCCTTCTAAATTCCAGTGAATACAAGCCCAGTCAACCCATTCTTTCATCGTATGTCAGTCCCGCCATCCCGGGAATTAACTTGGTGAACCTACGCTGCACTCCCTCAATAGCAAGAATGTCCTTCCTCAAATTAGGAGTTCAAAATTGCACACAATACTCCAGGTGCAGTCTCACCAGGGCCCTGTACAACTGCAGTAGGTCCTCCTTGCTCCTAAACTCAAACCCTCTCACAATGAAGGCCAACATGTCAATCGCTTTCTTCACTACCTGCTGCACCTGCCTGCTTCACCTGCATGCTTACTTTCAGTGACTGATGTACAAGCGCACTCAGGACACGTTGTTCCTCCCCTTTTCCTAATCTGACACCATCAGATAATAATCTGCCTTCCTGTTCTTGTCACCAAAGTGGATAACCTTACATTATCCACATTATACCGCATCTGCCATGCATCTGCCCACTCATGACTAAGGTGGGAGAGGGGTGGAGAGAGAGCGAATGCAAGGGTTACTTGGGGTGTTAAACTGCCCAAGCGGAGAATGAGGATCTGTTCCTCCAGTTTGCGTGTGATCTCACTGACTGTGGAGGAGGCCCAGGACAGATAGGTCAGTATGGGAATGGAAAGGGAGTTAAAATGTAAAGCGCAGGAGGAACAGCGCCTCATAATTTGCTTGGGCAGCTTACAACCTAAGGATACAAGGAACTGTACAAGGTTTACAAAATAGACACAATTGCTGAAGTAACTCAGCAGGTCAGGCAGCATCTCTGGAGAACATGGATAGGTGACATTTTGAGTCGGGACCCTTCTTAAGACTAATTGGGGGGCAGGGAAAAGTTGTAACTTGGATTGGTTTGGACAAACATAACTTTAATTGCTTTGGACAGAACTTGGATTGTTTACTCTGGAACTTTAGAGGTGAGGGGAGATCTGATAGAAGTATATAAAACTATGTCGGGCATAGAAAGGGTGGACAGCAAAAACCTTTTCCTAGGGTGGGAATATCAAACACCCGAGGGCACGGCTTTAAGGTGAGAGGGGTAAAGTTTAAAGGACGGGGCAAGATTTTTTGTGCGCGATTGTGGGGGCCTGGAACGTGCTGCCAGGGGTTGGTGGTGGAGGCAGATACGATAGTGACGTTTACGATGCTTTTAGATAAGCACTTGGAAATACAAAAAATGGAGGGATATGGATCACATGCAGACAGAGGAGATTAGTTTAACTTGGCATCATGTTCGGCATGGACATTGTGGGCTGAAGGGCCTGGTACTGTGTATACTGTGTAGGGTGGTTCATTATTGTCACTTTGCCGAGCTTTTTTCTTGCAAGCTATCCAGTCAGCGAAAAGACTAGATTACACTCAAGTTTTACATTCTATCTTAAAATAATGCATGTTTTCATTATGAAAGTAATTCAGTATGTTTATGGTATAAATATGTATAAATACAACAGTACAATAAGTAGAGCAAAGGGGAAGATACAGAGTGCAGAATATAGTTCTCAGCATGGTAGCGCATAAGTTCCAGGGACACGCTGAAAGCAATATTGACTTGAAATAAACTTTGAGAAAAAACGTCTGTGTGTGATGAATAAGGAGTTGGTGATAATTTTACGCTGTTTTAATAGGAAATTGACAATCAATTCAAATGGCTTTTGGTACAGAGGTCAGTATATTAGAGATCAACTATAGATTGAATGTCATGAGAAGCTCGCTATTACCATATCTACTGTAATGCTACAATCAGGATAGAACTCTCAGCATGCATAGAGTTATACAGCACAGAAACTGGCCCTTCGGCCCAACTCATCAATGCTGACCAAGATTCCCCATCAAGATGGTCACATTTGCCTGTGTTTGGCCCATATCCATCCAAACTTTCCGTTTCATATACCTGAGCAAAAGAACATTTATTTCAAGAGAACTAGAATACAAAATCAGGGATGTAATGCTGAGGCAGGCTTTATAAGGCGCTGGTCAGGCTGCATCTGGAATATTGTGAGCAGGTTTTGGCCCCATATCTGAGGAAGGATGTGCTGGCTCTGGAGAGGGTCCAGAACCAGAGGTGGTTTATAAGAATGATCCCAGGAATGAGTGGGTTAACATATGATGTGCATTTGATGGGGTTTAGAAGGATGAGGGGAGACCTCATTAAAACTTATCGAATAGCGAAAGGCCAGGATAGAGTGGATGTGGAGAGAATGTTTCCACTAGTGGGAGAGTTTAGGACCACGGGACATAGCCTCAGAATCAAAGGACGTTCCTTTAGAAACGAGATGAGGAGGAATTGTTTTAGTCATAACAACCCGGTTCAGGAATAGCTACTTCCCCACCGCCATCAGGCTATTAAACCTGGCTCGGACAAAACTCTGAACATTAATACCCCTCCATCTGTTATTTGCACTTTATTAATTTATTAATTAATGTGTATATTTAAGTATATAACTGTAGTCAATGCCTACTATGTTCTGTTGTGCTATGCAAAGAAAGAATGCCATTGTCCTTTCAGGGACACATGATAATAAACTCTTTTGACTTTTGACTTTGACTTGAATCTGTTGAATTCAATGCCACAGACGGCTGTAGAAGCCGTCAATGGATATTTTTAAGGCTGAGATGAATAGATTCTTGATTAGAACGGGTGTCAAGGGTTATGAGAAGAAGGCAGGAGAATGGGATTAGGAGTCTTGAGGGATAGTCCCTGCCTCAGCTACCTCCTACAATACAATACAATACAAATTTATTGTCATTTGAACCTCAAAAGAAGTTCAAACAAAATTTGGTTTCTGCAGTCATACAACAAGAAAAGAACCAAGACACACAAACAACACAATTTACACAAACATCCATCACACTGAATCTCCTTCTCACTGTGATGGAAGGCAAACTCCTCTGGCAGCTCGTTCCATACACCCACCACCCTTTGTGTGAAAATTTTATCCCTCAGATTCTTATTAAATCTTTTCCCCTTCACCTTGAACCTATGTCCTCTGGTCCTCGATTCCCCTACTCTGGGCAAGAGACTCCGTGCACTGATTTATCTAGCCTTTGTTGACTTGTATTAGGGTTTATCAGGCAGCACAGCTCATAGAGCTGGCCACGAGCTGTGGTCCAAGATGCTGCCCAAGCCTGGCAACTCTTTGTGTGCTGGTTTTCCTCTGACTGGTTAACACGCATAACCAAAAGCTTTTCACTGTACCTCGGTACATGTGACAATAAACTAAACTAAGCTTAACTAAGCTAAAGTAATCATGTAGAGGGAACTGCAGATGCTAGTTTAAACCAAATGTAGACACAAATAGCTGGAGTAACCCAGCGGTTAGACAGACAGCATCTCTGGAGAAAAGGAATAGATGACGTTTCTTCAGACGTCTCGATCTAAAACGTCATCTATTCCTTTTCTCCAGAGATGCTGTCTGACCCGATGAGTTACCCCAGCTTTTTGTGTCTATCTAAAGTAATCGTGTAATTATATTAATAAAGGAGGCCCAGCTGGCTGTCTTTCCAAGGCAGCATGAAATGTGAATGGAGTCAATGATGAACAGTCTGGTCTATACACTGTGCATGGCTCGATTGTAATCATGTATAGTCTTTCCACTGACTGGATGGCACGTAAGCAAAACGTTTTCATTGTACCTCGGTACACGTGACAATAATAATAGTTAATAATAAACAAAATTGAACTCTTTCTCTCTGACTACTATTGAGATGTACATATCCTCTTGTTCCTTATTGATCTTCGCATGAAATGGGAACCGCATCACAGACAGGCTGGTTTGTTCATGAAAGAAAGGCCAGGGATTTCACATAATCTAATTCAAAAATGTAATTAAGAAATGCTCAATCATGAGTGATACTATATGCAAAGTCTGGATAATGTAGCCAAAATGCATTTCAAATGCTCTGGTTAAGTTTTAATTAACGTTTCAGCTAATATCACTTGGATGTTCAGACATTAAATTATCCACAAACCTTTACAGTTGGGCATTTGTTTCATTTTTGATCTAATGAAACAGTTTGAATGTATTTAATATTGGTAACCTGTTGTAGCCTTCCTTACTGGTGAACATGGGTTTGCGTTTATGAATACTTTGTTAATCTTAATGAGGTTGTCCAATTTCCCACCTGTGCATAATCACTATCATTACAATAAATGTATGAAACCATTAAATAATTCACCAGGGTTCTTTCAACTGCCGTACACTCATCTTAGCAAATTTAATAAATGTAATGCTATAAAACGGCTTTTAAAAAGTCTACTAATGCCTATGTGCTTGAAAAGATGTGCAATATGGATAGCCTTCCCAAACACGCACAGTGTCCCAAACACCCTTCAGTGGCCAAACATGATGCCAGGTTTAACTAATCTCCTCTGCCTGCACGTGATCCATGTCCCTTCATTCCCTGCTATCCAAAATCCTCTTAAATCCAAGATCGTATACGCCTCCACCATCTTATAGAGATATATAAAATAATTAGAGGAATAGATCGGGTAGGTGCACAGAGTCTCTTACCCAGAGTAGGTGAATCGAGGACCACAGGACACAGGTTTGTGAACGAGATAAGATTTAATAGGAATCCAAGGGGTAACTTCACACAAAGGGTGGTGGGTGTGTGGAACGAGCTGCCAGAGGAGGTAGTTGAGGCTGGTACTATTGCAACATTTAAGAAACAATTAGACAGGTACATGGATAGAACAGGGTTCGAGGGATATGGGCCAAATGCGGGCCAGTGGGACTAGTGTAGATGGGACATGTTGGCTGGTGTGGGAAAGTTGGGCTGAAGGACCTGTTTCCACGTTGTATGACTCTATGACACCACCACCCCTGGCAGCGTGTTCCAGGCACCCACCACCCTCTGTGTGTAAAAATAAATGTATCCCGTACATCTCCTTTAAACTTTTCACCTCTCACCTTAAAACTATGCCCTGCAGTCTTTGACATTTCAACCAAGGATAAAGGTCGACCCTAAAACTATGCCCTGCAGTCTTTGACATTTCAACCTCGATATATTTCTATCAAGCCGCCCCTCAGCCTCCAATGTGCTATAGAAAACAATCCAGGTTTGTCCAACAACTTCTTCTAGCTAATATTCTCTAATCCTTTACTGTCCTTTCTGTCACGGGGCCTCTCTATCGTCAGAGTGAGGCCACGTGCAAACATGGGAATCACAACCTTGTATTCGGCTTGGGTAGCTTTCAACCCATTGGTATGAACATTGAATTCTCTAATTTTAGCTAACAACTCCTTTCCCCGAAGACAGACACAAAATGCTGGATTAACTCAGCGGGTCAGGCAGCATCTGTGGAGAACATGGATAGGTGACGTTTCACAGAGTGCTGGAGTAACTCAGCGGGTCAGGCAGCATCTGTGGAGAACATGGATAGGTGACGAGTTACAGTGCTTGTGTAACTCAGCGGGTCATGCAGCATCTCTGGAGAGCTTGAATAGGTGATATTTCGGGTCGAGACCCTTCTTCAGACAGAATTCAGCCTGAAGAAGGGTCTCGATCAGAAACGCCACCTATGAGTCTGAAGAAGGGTCTCGACCTGAAACGTCACCTATTCCTTTTCTCCAGATATGCTGCCTGACCCGCTGACTTACTCCAGCATTTTGTGTCCATCTTTGGTGTTTACCAGCCTTTGCAGTTCCTCCCGACACAACCCCTTCCCCCTTCTCTTTCTTGCGTCTCTCCACCCAATTCTCCCCTCCCCTTCTTCCCAGGATGGAAAAGTCAAATACTTGTGGCCATGGCTTTATGGTGAGAGGGGCAAAGTTTTTAAGGAGATGTGTGGGCATCTTTTCTACACAGAGGGTGGTGGGTGCCTGGAATGTGCTGCCAGGGGTGGCGGTGGAGGCAGATACGATAGTGGCGTTTAAGAGACTTTTGGATAAGCACATGGATATGCAGGGAATGGAGGGATATGAATCACATGCAGGCAAATAAGAATAGGTCTTGGTACCATGTTTGGCACCGTCATTGTGTGCCCTCGGGCCTGTTCCTCTGCTGTGCTGTTCCATGAATTTCTAGACTGCACAGTTCGAAAGAACACAAGGAACATTGGAGGCATTGCAAGAAGGGTCTCGACCCGAAACGTCACCCATTCCCTCTCTCCGGAGATGCTGTCTGTCCCTCTGAGTCATTCCAACATTTTGGATCCAGCAATTTCTAATATTGGAGACCTTTGGATTATTTTTATTGGCCCTTACTGGCTTTATCTTGCACTAAACTTTATTCACATTACTCCATTTAACATGTATCTGTACACTGTGGACGGCTCGATTGTAATCACGTATTGCCTTTCCGCTGACTGGTTAGCACGCAACAAAAGCTTTTCATTGTACCTTGGTACACGTCTCAATAAACTAATCTCAACGCAACTCAACAGAATGCAAGTTTATTAACAGCCCAAAAAGGAAATTTGTAAAGGAAAAGTTTACAAAGTAATTGGGAATGACTTTGCATGTGAAACAAAGTGCAGAGCTTTTTTAAATTGCTGACAAAGGCACAATGCCCTCATTCTGTGTTTAGATTCAACAATTAAGCCTCTTTTCAGATGCTGATTACTTTTTCAACAACAACTCCTCTTTAGAAGCCTACACCCTTGTAAAGTACTACCTCATTAGATATTGCTTTCCCCTATCAAGTTTGCTGCAAGATTTTTTGATTATTAAGATTAAACATGAATCTTACAATCTTACAGGGGCGCACAGCAGCGCAGCGGTGGAGTTGCCGCCTTACAGTGCCCGAGACCCGGGTTACATCCTGACTACGAGTGCTGTCTGTACGGAGTTTGTATGTTCTCCCCATGACCTGTGTGGGTTTTCCCCAGTGCTCTGGTTTCCTCCCATACTCCAAAGATGTGCAGGTTTGTAGGTTAATTGGCTTTGGTAAAATTATGAAATTGTCGCTAGCGCGTATAGGATAGTGTTGGTATGCAAGGATCGCAGATCGGCGCAGACTTGGTGGGCCGAAGGGCTTGTTCCCTTGATGTATCTCTAAACTAAACTAAAGTAATACGTTGTAGCTAGCAGAAAATTGTGACCCAACTTTGAAAAGATTTTAACATTTAAAGAAGTCTGTGAATTACACGACCATCATGTTCTCATCACAATTATCTGAATGTAAAGGAGGAGGTTAGTTGCTGCAAATTCTGACAGGTCTCAAAATATACCTTTGACATTTGCATCTAGATGAGTCATTGACTCTGTATATTGTCTCAGTGTACTGCTACTGTACACTTGTACTGTATCTGGGATGCCTATCTAAGAGGTATGTACAGTGAGACTTGTACTGAACTGTATACAAAAATGAATTTCACTGTACCATATAACCATATAACCATATAACAATTACAGCACGGAGACAGGCCCTCTCGGCCCTTCCAGTCCGTGCCGACCATTTGTTTTCCCCTAGTCCCATCTACCTGCACTCAGACCATACCCCTCCATTCCCTTCACGTCCATATACCTATCCACTTAATTCTCATGTCATGCCCTCTTGTTTGAATCTTCCCTACCCTCAATGGGAAAAGCTTATCCACGTCAACTCTGTCTATCCCTTTCATCATTTTAAAGACCTCAATCAAGTCACCCCTTAACCTTCTGCGCTCCAAAGAATAAAGACCTAACTTGTTCAACCTTTCTCTGTAACATAGTTGCTGGAACCCTGGCAACATTCTAGTAAATCTCCTCTGTACTGTAATAACATTTGAAATATTTCTGTCATAGCTCCTGCTATTTCTACACTAACTTCCCTCAATGTCCTAGGGAATATCCTGTCAGGACCTGGAGACTTATCCACCTTTATATTTTTCAAAAGTGTCAGTACTTCCTCCTCTTTGAATCTCATAGTTTCCATAGCTACTCTACTTTTTTCCCTTACCTCACAGAGTTCAATATCCTTCTCCTTGGTGAATACCGAAGAAAAGAAATTGTTCAATATCTCCCCCATCTCTTTTGGCTCTGCAGATAGCTGTCCATTCTGGTTCTCTAATGGTCCAATTTTATCCCTCGTTATCCTTTTGCTATTAATATAGCTGTAGAAACCCTTTGGATTTATTTTCACCTTTCTTGCCAAAGCAACCTCATATCTTCTTTTAGCCTTCCTAATTTCTTTCTTAAGATTCTTTTTACATTCTTTATACTCCTCTAGCACCTCATTTACTCCATGCCTCCTATAATTCTTGTAGATATCTCTCTTTTTTCTAAACAAGTGTCTAATTTCCCTTGAAAACCATGGCTCTTTCCAATTTTTACTATTTCCTTTCAACCTAACAGGGACATAAAGATTCTGTACTCTTACAATTTCCCCTTTAAATGTCCTCCATTTCTCTTCTACATCCTTCCCATGAAACAAAGTGTCCCAATTCACTCCTTTAAAATCCTCACGCATTCCCTCAAAGTTAGCCTTTCTCCAATCAAAAATCTCCAATCTAGGTCCTGTTCTGACTCGCTCCATAATTATATTGAAACTAATGGTATTGTGATCACTGGTCCCGAAGTGCTCACCAACGCATACCTCCGTCACCTGTCCTGCCTCATTTCCTAACAGTTGAGTGAGTTGAGTCTGTCTAAGGGGGATCAGAGGGTATGCAGGTACTACTGAGTTTGATCAGCCATGATCATATTGAATGGCGGTGCAGGATGGACTCCTGGTAGGAGGTCCAGCACTGCCCCTTCTCTGGTCGGTACCTCTATGTACTGCTGCAAAAAACTATCCTGCACACATTTTACAAACTCCAAACCATCCAGCCCATTTACAGAATGTGTTTCCCAGTCTATTTTTGGGAAATTGAAATCTCCCACAATCACTACCTTGTGCTTACTACTAATATCTGCTATCTCCTTACATATTTGCTCTTCCAATTCTCGCTCCCCATTTGGTGGTCTATAGTACACCCCTAAAAGTGTTGCTACACCGTTCCCACTTCTCAGTTCCACCCAAATAGCCTCCCTAGACCTCGGTACATTTGACAAATAAAGTGCCGTACCATGAATTGCCAAGACACACTAGGTCTACAGGTCTAGTACGGGTAAGCAGCATTGGTATGCATCGGCATTTGACGGTTGGCAGATGTGGTGGACTAATAGGCCTGTTTCTGTTCTATGTGACTATCAGACTCTATAAGACACTAGCCTACATTGGATGCCATTGTGGGCTTCCGAAGACAAGGAGTTTAGTTTAGTTTATTGTCACGTATACTGAGGTACAGTGAAAAGCTTTTGTTGCGTGCTAACCAGTCAGCGGAATGACAATGCATGATTACAATCGAGCCGCCCACAGTGTACAGGTACGTGGTAAAGGGAATAATGCATAGGAAGGAACTGCAGATGCTGGTTTACACCGATGACCCATAACAACAGTAGTCTTTATGCTGATTGTCGATAGGTATATGTTGCAAGCATGTTTGTTTGCCCTCCACTCCTCTCTGGAAATCACCCTAAACACCATTCTGGTGGAAACTGCCAGCGAATTCACCTACCTAAGGTCGACGGTCACTGATAGTGTTTCTCTGGATGAGGAAATCAATGAATGTATAGGAAAGGCAGCAACCACCTTCGGGAGGCTAACCAAGCAGACATGGAAGATCAGGAAGACCAAGATAACTGTCCACAAAGTGTGCATCCTGAGCACGTAACTGTACAGCAGTGAAGTTTGGACAACTTACTGGCATCAAGATAGACACAAAATTCCCTAGTAACTCAGCTGGTCAGGCAGCATCTGTGGAGAACATGGATAGGTGACGTTTCACAGAGTGCTGGAGTAACTCAGCGGGTCAGGCAGCAGCTGTGGAGAACATGAATAGCGGGCGGGCAAGATCATCTCTGACCCCTCTCACCCTGGCCACAAACTCTTTGAATCACTTCCCTCTGGAAGGCAACATAAGAACATAAAATCACAGCCAGACATAAAACAGTTTTTATCCACGAGTAATTGCTCTATTCAACAGCCAAAAACATGTAGCCTCCCTTTGATCTGGTATTTTGTTGGTTCACATGCTTGATCAATGGTGTTTTATCATTAATGTTTTATTATTATTAATGTTTAGTGTTTTCTGAGTCATTCATAACTGTCACTGTATGTCATGTTGTTACTTGTGGGCGGAGCAACAAGGCAAATTCCTTGAATGTGAATACTTGGCCAATAAACTTACTTAGGTGACGATTCACAGAGTGCTGGAGTAACTGGACAAAAAGAATAGGTGATGTTGCGGGTCGAGACCCATCTTCGGACTTTGGTGTAAACCAGCCGCTGCAGTTCACTCCTACAGATTTTACCTACATCAAGGACGAGAACTGAACAATTTTCATTTCTTTCTTTCATCTAGATGTACAATGAAATCATGCAGGCACTCGAGCAAGCTGCAAAGGATGACTCTACACTAACTGTAATGACAGGTTGTTCAAATTTATGTCATATTGTTTTTTCTCATGCCCACAAGCATCTTTATAGTTGATTTTGCAGTAAGAAAGATTGCAGAGCACGGTGCCGAGCACTGCATGGTGGTGCAGCGGTAGACTTGCACCAGAGACCCGGGTTTGATCCTGACTACGGGTGCTGTCTGTACGGAGTTTGTACGTTCTCTCTGTGACCGCATGGGTTTTCTCCGGGTGACTCGGTTTCCTCCCACACCCCAAAGACGTACAGGTTTGTAGGTTAATTGGCTTTGGTTGTAAATAATCCCTAGTAATAGGAAAAATGTCCTGCACCTTTCATATTAATGGCCAATGAAGCATGGTCAATGTCTAAGTGGAGGAGCTATAGCAGCCAATTACATACTCAAAGTTCTCACAAATAAGTTTGAGAGCAACCAGGTAATCTAGTGATGAGGGTTAAGTTGTGAATTTGGCACTAGAAGTAACTATATATATACCTTAAGACATTGGAGCAGAATTAGGCCATCCAAAGCATCAGGTCTACTCCACCATCCAGTTATGGAGTCATATACAGCATGGAATATTTGTAGGTTAATTGGCTTTGGTTGTAAATAATCCCCAGTATGTAGGAAAGTGTTAGTGTACGGGGATCACTGGTCGGCATGGACTCGGCCCTTCAGCCCAACATGCCCCATGTACACGAGTCTCACCTGTATATACGAGATACTGAAATGTAGAGCCTAGACAGTGTGCTCGTATCCGGGTGCGGTACTTGACGACATTACATCCTGTACACTAAAGAGCGAGCATGAGGTATTGTTAAAGGTGTCAAAGATTACAGGTAGGGGGGGGAGGCCGGAGAATGGGGCTGAGAGAGAAAGATAGATCAGCCATAGAGTATAGAAGATGGGTTACGTTATAGTTGTCCAAGACAACATGGTGCCTTTTGCATGCAGGATCAGTAGACTATTACTGTACAGTTTGCTAATCGGGAATGTGCTTGGGTATGGCCACACTCTTCTTGACTGTTTGTAAGAAAATAATTTCACTGTGCGTTTGCAGCACACATCTGACGATAGGAATAATTAAAGCCTTGATTCAATAGTACTTTATTGTCGCATGTACCCAGGTACAGTGAAAAGCTTTGTTTTGCATACAACCTGGTAAAATCATACAGCAGTGCACAAGTGTCGCCACGTTTCGGCGCCGTCAAGAGTTCACCGAACAACTCTATCTACTGCCTGCCGCTGCATTTAGCAGCAGCTTCCCCCCCCCCCCCCCACCGAGTCTCACTTTGTCCTTGGCGCCCACCCTCCGCCATGTCCTCCCCTTCATTCTTGCTGCGCACACCGTGGGGTCCCCCCTTCGATCTTGGCAGCCCCTCCCTGGCCTGATCCCCCTTCCCTCCCCATGACCCTCCTCTGGAACCTGTAGGTGCGGCTGAACCGGCAGCAGGATCTGTGAATGAAACCTGCTTTACTTCCCTTTGTAGATTCTCCATTCATAAAATCATGAAGATCATAAGTGATAGGAGCAGAATTAGGCCATTCGGCCCATCGAGCCTGCTCCGCCATTCAATCATGGCTGATCTATCTCTCCCTCCTAACCACATTCTCCTGCCTTCTCCCCATAACCTCTGACACTTCTGAATTTCGTACTAATCAATAACCCGTACCATTCATTTCTTTCCAAGCGCATCAATAAAAAGGCATTTCATCGGAGACAGAGGAGGTGCAATCCATGCTAAAGTAATTAGCACGAGATGCCATGAATGAAACCGATTAAACAAAATGATGGTTGAACTGACTTCCCTTGACACTTTCAATCAGCCTCTCCCAGAACTAATCCCTCAGCAGCTCTAAATCGACATCCTTTGCATTTGATAATTTGCTTGTCAAAACTGTGACAAATAGTGTAATACATGGATAAGCACCTTAACGACATAAGCACCGATACACTTTAAATTAAGTCTCCACATTGCTGACATATCACTGCCCCTGCGTTCATTGTGTGACAATAATGCAGGCAGTTTTTACAAGATAGATCCACTCATTTTTCATTATTTACTGCTGATTAATTTCTATTCAATAAACTGCTGGCAGCTAAAAATAAAGATCATAAACTTTGACAGAGTGCAGCACATTGACACAGCTGGTAGAGCTGCTGTCTCACAGGATGCTGTGGAGGCCAAGTCAACGATCATTTTACCGTGGAGAATGACTGACTCTTGATTAGTACTCGTGTCCGGGGTTACAGGGAGAATAGGGTTGAGAGGGAGAGATAGATCAGCCATGATTGAATGTCGGAGTAGAATTCAAGGGCCGAATGGTCTAATTCTGCTCCTAGAACTTATGAACAGCGCCAGAGACACGGTTTCAATCCTGACCTCAGCTACTGTCTGTGTGGAGTTTGCACGTTCTCCCTGTGACCGCGTGGGTTTTCTCCGGGTTCTCCAATTTCCTCCCACATTATAAAGACGTGCAGGTTTGTAGGTTAATTGTCCCTGGTGTGCAGGGAGTGGATGAGAAAGTGGGATAACATAGAACTAGTGTGAACAGTGGTTTAATGGTCAGCATGGACTTGGTGGGCCAAAGAGCTGTGTTCCATGCTGTATCTCTAAACTAAACTGGACACAGGCAGGGATCACTTAATATGGATCACCATTCAACTAATCAATAGTACCATCTCAGAGAAAACATGAGTTTAGCAATCCCTATCCATGTCCACTCGCCCAGTGCCTTTAACAGACATCGTTGTTTAAGCAAGAATGGGTGATCTAGCTGTTGCATTTATAACTGCTTTAGACTTGCGGTTTGACCTTTTATATAATGAGTTTTGATTTTGACTAAGTTCATAAGTCATAGGAGCAGAATCAGGCCATTCGGTCCATCAAGTTTACTCCGCCATTCAATGATGGTTATATGGTTATAGAAACATAGAAACATAGAAATTAGGTGCAGGAGCAGGCCATTCGGCCCTTCGAGCCTGCACCGCCATTCAATATGATCATGGCTGATCATCCAACTCAGTACCCTGTACCTGCCTTCTCTCCATACCCCCTGATCCCTTCAGCCACAAGGGCCACATCCAAATCCCTCTTAAATATGGCCAACAAACTGGCCTCAACTACCTTCTGTGGCAGAGAATTCCACAGATTCACCACTCTCTGTGTGAAAAATGATTTTCTCATCTCGGTCCTAAAAGACTTCCCCCTTATCCTTAAACTGTGACCCCTTGTCCTAGACTTCCCCAACATCGGGAACAATCTTCCTGAATCTAGCCTGTCCAACCCCTTAAGAATGTTGTAAGTCTCTATGAGATCACCCCTCAATCTTCTAAATTCTAGTGAGTACAAGCCAAGTCTATCCAGTCTTTCTTCATATGGAAGTCGTGCCATCCCAGGAATCAGTCTGGTGAACCTTCTCTGTACTCCCTCTATGACAAGAATGTCTTTCCTCAGATTAGGAGACCAAAACTGCACGCAATACTCCAGGTGTGGCCTCACCAAGACCCTGTACAACTGCAGTGGAACCTCCCTACTCTTGTACTCAAATCCTTTTGCTATGAATGCCAACATACCATTCGCTCTCTTCACAGCCTGCTGCACCTGCATGCCTACTTTCAATGACTGGTGTACCATGACACCCAGGTCACGCTGCATCTCCCCTTTTCCTAATCGGTCACCATTCAAATAATAGTCTACCTTCCTGTTTTTGTCACCAAAGTGGATAACCTCACATTTATCCACATTATACTGCATCTGCCATGCATTTGCCCACTCACCCAGTCTATCCAAGTCATCCTGCCTTCTAGCATCCTCCTCACATCTAACACTGCCCCCCAGCTTCGTATCATCCGCAAACTTCGAGATGTTGCATTTAATTCCCTTGTCCAAATCATTAATGTATATTGTAAATAGCTGGGGTCCCAGCACTGAGCCTTGCGGCACCCCATTAGTCACTGTCTGCCATCCTGAAAAGGACCCGTTCACTCCTACTCTTTGCTTCCTGACTCCTACTCTTTGCTTCCTGGCTGATCTATCTTTCCCTCTCAACCCCATTCTCCTGCCTTCGCCCCATAACCCCTGAGAACCGTACTAATCAAGAATCTATCAACCTCTGCCTTAAAAATATCCACTGACGGCCTCCACAGCCTTCTGTGGCAAAGAATTCCACATATTCACACCCCTCTGACTAAATAAATCTCTTCTCATATCCTTCCTAAAATAATGTCTTTTAATTCTGAGACTATGACCCCTAGTTCTAGAGTCTCCCACTAGTGGAAACATCCTCTCCACATCCACTCTACCCAAGCCTTTGACTATTCGGTATTTCAACGAGGTCCCCCATTATTCTTCAGCGAGTAGAGGCCCAGTGCCGTCAAATGCTCATCATAGGTTAACCTACTCATTTCTAGGATCGTTCTTGTAAACCTCCTCTGGACAGGTAGTTGAGACATGTACTATCTCAACATTTAAACACACATTTGGACAGGTACATGGATAGGACAGGTTAAGAAGGGCCAGGTGGGCGAGTCAGGCCTGCTGTGGAGGTTTGGCCACGGCTCGCCAGGAGCCTCCGATCATAGGGAGAACATGCAAACCCCCCACCGACAGGGCCTGAGGTTAGGATCAAACCTGGGTCTCTTTGGTCAGTGGGGGCGCTGCGAGTCGGCTGCCCTGACAGCAACGTGTTTGTTATTTAGACTTTTTTTGTTTTTTTGGTGTGTCCAATGTCAGTTTAGGTGACTCTTGATGTGTCTTGTGTAGGGGGTGGTGGGAGGGAAAAGGGGGAAACCGCTTTTGGTCGCCTCCTCGACGGAGTGGTGACTTTTTCCATGTCGCCTCCCTCGCGGCCTAACAGCTTGGATTGGTGCGGCCTTTCCCAGATTCTGGCCCAAAGCTTCAGCAGCGGGCGCAGCATGGACTTTTTCCATCGTGGAGCGGGGCGAACCCTTGCTGGGAGTCGCCAGAGAGGAGTCCTCCAATCGCTGGCCTGGTGACTTTGGCATCATGGGGCTATGGTCTGCAGAGCTTCTAGCTGCTCGTGGAGTGGACTTACCATCCGAAGTCTGGGATCCCTTGTCGGGGATTGCCAGAGAAGAGCTCCGACCGCCGGCCTGAGGCCTATAACATCCTGAAGCCGCGGTCTCCGGTAGGAAAGTGCCGATCCGGGACCTCCAAGCCGTGGAGTGTCTTTGACTGTCCCGAAGTCGGAGTTTAGATCATCCCGACGAGAGGGCCTATACATCGTGCCGTCCGTAGCGGCGACTACTGAGGGTTCATGGCCCAGACCACGGATGAAGAAAGGAGGAGGACTGACTGAACTTTGTTGCCTTCCACCACAGTGAAGAATGCGGTGGTGAATGTTTGTGTTAAATTCTATTGTGTATTGTGTGTTCTCTTTTTAAGTGTATCGCTGCTGGCAAATTCATTTCACTGCACCTTCGGGTGTATGTGACAAATAAATTTGACTTTGTCTTTGACTTTGCACTGTGAGGCAGATATACGCTTAAAAGGCTAAACTACCAAGCTTCTTCCCCTTTGTTATCCGTCTTCTGAACGGTTCATCATCATGTGATAGGAACAGAATTAGGCCATTCGTCCCATCAAGTCTGCTCCGTCATTCAATCATGGCTGATCTATCACTCCACCCTAACCACATTTTCCTGCCTTCTCCCCATAACTTCTGACACCCGTACTAATCAAGAATCTATCTATTTGGGCCTTAAGTATATCCACTGACTTGGAATCCAAGGCCTTCTGTGGATGTAAGGGCAAAACTTCCATAAACCCGGGTACTGTCCACTTTGTCTCTGGAACTGATGCATTACATTAAGCCGCAGCCAGGTTCCTGACAGGTACCTGGAAGAGGGACCATATAACCCCCATTCTGGCCACTCTCCACTGGCTGCCAGTACAGTTCAGAGTTGATTTTAAGGTTCTCATGTTTGTCTATAAAGCCCTAAACGGGCTTGCTCCCCCCTACATCACAGACCTCCTTACCCCTTACTCTACCTCCAGGTCGGCTGACTTGAGGCTCCTGGCTGTCCCGCGATCTAAACTTAAGCTCAGGGGTGACCGTGCCTTTGCTGTTGCGGCCGCTAGACTGTGGAACAGCATTCCCCACCCTATCAGATCTGCCCCCTCCATCGACTCTTTTAAGTCCAGGCTCAAAACTTATTTTTATTCACTAGCATTTGAATCCCCCTGATGTGGCTGATCTTTGCTTTGTGTCTTTGAGCTGATTTTTGTACCTGTGTGCATTCCTGTGTATGCCTGTTTCCTTTTGTGATTTTAGCTACCTGCTCTGGTCTGTGCAGCACTTTGGTCAACGTGGGTTGTTTTTAAATGTGCTTTATAAATAAATAAATTTGAACATTTTGAAATTTACACAAGATCACATCTTAGCTTTGAGCATTTATTTTTAAAGCTGGTAAATACTGAAAATCATTCCAAATAACTTCAACAATCTTTCTCTATTTGCAGGCAACGGGGATTACTACTGCAGTGGGAATGATTTGTCCAACTTCACTAATATTGCACCAGAAAATATGGAACAGTTGTCCAAGGATTCAGCTGCGCGACTGAGGTGAGCAATGGGTGGATGTGACAATAAGCTGGAGGTATAGGCGGTTACATCTTTGAGTTTGCTGCAGATCACTGTAAAGAAGATACACGGACACCATTTGATCTTTAATACTTTAATAAACATACATTATTGCCCTAGCTGTACGTGGTCTGTCACGATCACTAGAGAGCGAGCTAGGGGCGTGTGGGTTACAATTATTAAACAAGTAACAAACTCAAAAGAAGGGTCCCGACCTGAAACGTCGCATACTCTTTTTCTCTGTAGGTGTTGCCCCACCTGCTGACATTCTCCAGCATTTTTTGTCTACTTAAGAATATATTCTTGTAAAGTACAAAAAATAGTCATACAGTGTAGAAAGAGGCCCTTTGGCCCAACTTGTCCATGCCAACCAAGGTAAGGTCAGAAGTGATAGGAGTAGAATTAGGCCATTAGACCATCAGATCTTCTCCGCCATGGCTGATCTATCTCTCCCTCCTAACCTCATTCTCCTGCCTTCTCCCCATAAATTCTGATGCCCCATCGTGATACCTACCCACGATTGCCCTATATACCTCTAAACCTTTTCCATTATGCATTGTCATTTCGCTGACCAGTTAGCACGCAACAAAAGCTTTTCACTGTACCTTGCTACACGTGACAATAGACTAAACTGTGAGCTATTCGTGTAAAATAATGTTGCATTCATTATGGTATGCATTGGAAAGTCAGACATTCTGAGTATAAATGTCCACTGCCATTCATATATGTTAGGGATTCTATAAATTTTGCACATTAATCATTTGAATTAGATATTTTAATTACTCATTAGAGTTATACAGCATGGAAACTGGCCCTTTGGCCAGACTCGCCATGATGACCAACGTGCCCCATCTATGCTAGTCCTTTCTGCCCTTGTTTGGCCCATATCCTTAACCTTTCCTGTCCATGTACCTGTCCAAGTGCTGTTATCATACCTGTCTCAACCACCTCCTCTGGCAGCTCATTCCATATACCAACCACTCTCTGTGTGGAAAAAGTTCATAAGATATAGGAGCAGTTATGCCATTTGGCCCATTGAGTCTAGGCAAGGCAAGGCAAGGCAAATTTATTTATATAGCACCATTCGTACAAGCAGCAATTCATAGTGCTTTACAAAAGAAACAAAAAAATAACATAGTAAAAAGACAGCAGAACAACCATACAACACAGGACAACAAAATAGCCAATAATCAAAAATTACAAAAAAAGCAGTAAGACAAATGCATATTCCACCATTTAATCATGGCTGATCTACCTTTCCCTTTCTAACCCATTCTCCTGCCTTCTCCCCATAACCCCTGACACCCTTACTAATTAAGAACCTGTCAATCTCCGCTATAAAATTATCCACCGACTTGGCCTCCACAGCCGTCTGTGGCTAAGAATTCCATAGATTCACCACCCTCTAGCTAAATCTTGCCCCTCTCGCCTCAAACCTATGTCCTTTTGTTTTTGATTTCCCTACTCTGGGTAAAAAGACTCACTAACTTATCTATTCCCCACATTATTTTATACACATACTGCAGCATTTATTCACCTTTGTTAAAATGTAAGCACCTTATTTATTTGATTGCCCGATGGTGGTTTAATTTCCTTTCAACAGGAATTATGTAAGCTGCTACATAGACTTTCCCAAGCCACTCATTGGAGTAATTAATGGCCCAGCTATTGGAGTTGCTGTCACAGTGTTGGGATTATTTGATGTCGTCTACGCCACTGACAAAGTGAGTCTCGTGTCTTCCCGTTCATTTGATCATTTCTACTTGTTAGAGAGTCTGTAGTTTTGCTGTGGGAATGCTTTAGATAAGAAGTAGAGTCATAGAGTGAGTGATACAGTGTAGAAACAGACACTTTGGCCAAAATTATCCACACCGGCCAACATGTCCCAGCTACACTAGTCCCGTCAGCCCACGTTTTGTCCATATCTCTCCAAACCTGTCTTATCCATGTACCTGTGGTAGCCCTGTTGGTGAGGGATGAAATTCAGTCCCTTGCGAGTGGTGACATAGGGACTGACAATGTAGAGTCGCTGTAGAGAGAATTGAGGAATTGTAAAGATAAGAAGACAGTAATGGGAGTTATCTACAGGCCCCCAAACAGTAGCCAACTTTCAAGAGAGAGCTAGATAGGGCTCTTAAAGATAACGGAGTCAGGGGATATGGGGAGAAGGCAGGAACGGGGTACTGATTGGGGATGATCTGCCATGATCACATTGAATGGGGGTTCTGGCTCGAAGGGCCGAATGGCCTACTCCTGCACCTATTGTCTATTGTCTACTTTAAATGCAACCTCACCAACTATGAGGTAGAGACGTTTTAAAAGCCTTTCATAGCACCAAACAGTCCTGAACTACTATCTACCTCATTGGTGACCCTTGGACTATCTTTGATCGGACTTTACTGGATTTATCTTGCACTAAACATTATTCCCCTATCATGCACTATTTCTATACACTGTAAATGGCTCAATTGTAATCATGTATTGTCTTTCCGCTGACTGGTCCGCACGCAACAAAAAGCTTTTCACTGTACGTGACAATAAACTAAACTCAAACTCAGATTTGTCCCTGTTTTTGCAGGCCATTTTCCAAACGCCTTTCAGTCAACTTGGCCAAAGCCCGGAAGGCTGCTCATCATACACCTTCCCCAAAATAATGGGCACCACTAAGGTAAGAAGGGTCTCACTCCGCAAACTCACCCGTTCCTTCTATCCACAGATGCTGTCTGTCCCTCTGAGTTAATCCAGCATTTTGTGTCTAACTAAGGTATGGATGGCAAACTATATTGAACAAAAGTATGTGTACTTCCAGGTTTTTGCTGAAGATTACAGCAGTTACAGTAGGAACAATCGTATGAACGTATATCTAACTTTCATGGAGTCATCGAATCATACAACCTGGAAACAGGCCCTTCGGCCCAACTCCTTCATACGGCGAAAAAGAAGTGGAGGGTTTCTGAAATGTGTGAGCAGAGAGCAGAGGGGTGTAAAATGAGGATAGGAGCAATAGGTAGCAAGGTGAAAAGTGGCAGGCAGACAAATCCAGGGCAAAAATCAAAAAGGGCCACTTTTCACCATAATTTAAAAGGGGCAAGAACGTTGTAAAAACAAGCCTGAAGGCTTTGTGTCTCAATGCGAGGAGCATTCATAATAAGGTGGATGAGTTGAATGCACAGATAGCTATTAATAATTATGATATAGTTGGGATCACGGAGACATGGCTCCAGGGTGACCAAGGCTGGGAGCTGAACATCCAGGGATATTCAATATTCAGGAGGGATAGACAGAGAGGAAAAGGAGGTGGGGTAGCGTTGCTGGTTAGAGAGGAGATTAACACAATAGAAAGGAATGACATTAGCTTGGAGGATGTGGAATCGATATGGGTGGAGCTGCGAAACACTAAAGGGCAGAAAACGCTAGTGGGTGTTGTGTACAGGCCACCTAACAGGAGTTGGGGATGGCATCAAACAGGAAATTAGAAATGCGTGCAACGAAGGTAAAACCGTTATAATGGGTGACTTCAATCTATATATAGAGTGGGTGAATCAAATTGGCAGGGGTGCTGAGGAAGAGGGTTTCTTGGAATGTATGCGGGATAGTTTTCTAAACCAACATGTAGAGGAACCAAGGAGAGAGCAGGCTATTCTAGACTGGGTATTGCGTAATGAGTAATGAGGAAGGGTTAGTTAGCAGCCTTGTTGTACGTGGCCCCTTGTGCAAGAGTGACCATAATATGGTTGAGTTCTTCATTAGGATGGAGAGTGACATTTTTAATTCAGAAACACGGGTCCTGAACTTAAAGAAAGGTAACTTTGAGGGTATGAGACGTGAATTGGCCAAGATGGACTGGCAATTGATTCTTGAAGGGTTGACGTTGGATATGCAATGGAAGGCATTTAAAGACTGCATCGATGAACTACAACAATTGTTCATCCCAGTATGGCAAAAGAATAAATCAGAGAAAGTAGCGCATCCGTGGATAACAAGGGAAATCAGGGATAGTATCAAAGAAAAAGATGAAGCATACAAATTAGCCAGAAAAAGCAGCCTACCAGGGGACTGGGAGAAATTCAGAGACCAACAGAGGAGGACAAAGGGCTTAATTAGGAAAGGGAAAATGGAGTATGAAAGAAAACTGGCAGGAAACGTAAAAACTGACCTCAAACGTTTTTATCGATATGTGAAGTGCAAAAGATTTGTTAAAACAAATGTAGGTCCCTTGCAGTCAGAAACGGGTGAATTGATCATGAGGAACAAGGACATGGCAGACCAATTGAATAACTACTTTGGTTCTGTCTTCACTAAGGAAGACATAAATAATTTGCCGGAAATAGCAGGGGATTGCGGGTCAAATGAGATGGAGGAACTGAGTGAAATCCAGGTTAGCCGGAAAGTGGTGTTAGGTAAATTGAATGGATTAAAGGCCGATAAATTTCCAGGGCCAGATAGGCTGCATCCCAGGGTACTTAAGGAAGTAGCCCCAGAAATAGCAGATGCGTTAGTGATAATTTTTCAAAACTCTTTAGACTCTGGAGTAGTTCCTGAGGATTGGAGGGTAGCTAATGTATCCCCACTTTTTAAAAAGGGAGGGAGAGAGAAAACGGGGAATTACAGACCAGTTAGTCTAACATCGGTAGTGGGGAAACTGCTAGAGTCAGTTATTAAAGATGGGATAGCAGCGCATTTGGAAAGTGGTGAAATCATTGGACGTAGTCAGCATGGATTTACAAAAGGTAAATCATGTCTGACGAATCTTATTGAATTTTTTGAGGATGTAACTAGTAGAGTGGATAAGGGAGAAGCAGTGGATGTGTTATATCTGGACTTTCAGAAGGCTTTCAACAAGGTCCCACACAAGAGATTGGTACACAAACTTAAAGCACACGGTATTGGTGGTTCAGTATTGATGTGGATAGAGAAATGGCTGGCAGGCAGGAAGCAAAGAGTAGGAGTGAACGGGTCCTTTTCAGGATGGCAGACAGTGACTAGTGGGGTACCGCAAGGCTCAGTGCTGGGACCCCAGCTATTTACAATATACATTAATGATTTGGACGAGGGAATTAAATGCAACATCTCGAAGTTTGCGGATGACACGAAGCTGGGGGGCTGTGTTAGATGTGAGGAGGATGCTAGGAGGCTGCAGGATGACTTGGATAGACTGGGTGAGTGGGCAAATGCATGGCAGATGCAGTATAATGTGGATAAATGTGAGGTTATCCACTTTGGTGGCAAAAACAGGAAAGTAGACTATTATTTGAATGGTGACCAATTAGGAAAAGGGGAGATGCAGCGAGACCTGGGTGTCATGGTAGACCAGTCATTGAAAGTAGGCATGCAGGTGCAGCAGGCTGTGAAGAAAGCGAATGGTATGTTGGCATTCATAGCAAAAGGATTTGAGTCCAAGAGCAGGGAGGTTCTACTGCAGTTGTACAGGGTCTTGGTGAGGCCACACCTGGAGTATTGCGTACAGTTTTGGTCTCCTAATCTGAGGAAAGACATTCTTGCCATAGAGGGAGTACAGAGAAGGTTCACCAGACTGATTCCTGGGATGGCACGACTTCCATATGAAGAAAGACTGGATAGACTCGGCTTGTACTCGCTGGAATTTAGAAGATTGAGGGGTAATCTCATAGAGACTTACAAAATTCTTAAGGGGTTGGACAGGCTAGATGCAGGAAGATTGTTCACGATGTTGGGGAAGTCCAGGACAAGGGGTCACAGTTTAAGGATAAGGGGGAAGTCTTTTAGGACCGAGATGAGAAAATCGTTTTTCACTCAGAGAGTGGTGAATCTGTGGAATTCTCTGCCACAGAAGGTAGTTGAGGCCACTTCGTTGGCCATATTTAAGAGGGAGTTGGATGTGGCCCTTGTGGCTGAAGGGATCAGGGGGTATGGAGAGAAGGCAGGTACAGGATATTGAGTTGGATGATCAGCCATGATCATATTGAATGGCGGTGCAGGCTCGAAGGGCCGAATGGCCTGCTCCTGCACCTAATTTCTATGTTTCTATACCCACTGAGGTGCCCCATCTAAACTAGTCCCATTAAACCTAATTAATAATAGGGTTAATGGGGCATTCAAATTACTAGGAACTATAAATCATTACTCAACGCAAACTATATGCCTTTATTAACTAAATTAAATGGGTTGATTAAATTTTGGAAAACACTGGCGATGTCTTTAATTGGCAGAATAAATGCGATAAAAATGATCTTCTTTCCACAAATATTGTACCTATTTCAATCAATACCAATATACTTACCTAAAAAATTCTTTAAAAAACTTGATTCTGATATTATAAACTTCATATGGGATTATGAATCACACAGAATTTAAAAAAAAACACTTTTGTAAATCTAAAGAATCAGGGGGACTGACACTCCCTAACATTGTATTATTATTGGGCAGTGAATATTAAAAATATAATCTACTGGTTGGACAGTTCTGCCCAACAGGTAGATTGGATAAGAATGGAGAAAGAGGATTGTTCCCCTTATAATATAGGAGCGATCCTTCTTTCCCCGATAAAACTGAACAATATAATATATAAGAAGAATCCAATTATTCATGGTATAACACGAATTTGGAAACAAATAAAACTAACTTTTAAATTAAGAAAATTATCGCTTCTTTCTCCAATAGCTAATAATCCCTCATTCAAACCATCCTTTATTGGTAAAACATTTATCCATTGGGAAAGAATAGGAATTAAAACAATGGGAGATGTGTATGAAATGGGAAAACTTTTATCATTCCAACAATTATAACTAAAATATAATTTGAAAAGTAATCAATATTTCAAATATCTTCAAATTCAAGATTATTTGAAAAAATATATACAAGGATATCAAACTTTAACTCCAGATATATTGGAGGAAGGAATGAATAGAAAGGCAGAATCAAGCAATTTAATATCTTACTTATATAATATAATTCTAAATATAGCAACACCAACGACAGAAGCAATTAGAAGGGACTGGGAACAAAGTTATTGATAAAAATTCCGAACGATAGATGGGATAAAAAATTATTATATGTAAACAAATGTTCAATGAATGTAAGACATAACCTAATTCAATTTAAAATTTTACATAGATTATATTATTCGAAAACTAGACTGAATAAAATATTTTCAAATGTTTCCCCCATCTGTGACAAATGTCTAACTCAAAATGCCACTATAGCACATTCCTTTGTCTCTTGTACAAAACTGTATAAATTTTGGAATGAAATTTTTGGAATTTTTACAAAACTATTTAACACAAAATTGAACCCCAATACAGAACTGATTATCTTTGGATCAATGGAAGAGGGAAGTAAACTAACTATATTCCAAGAAGCTTTTTGGAAAAAAACTCAAATTTTGGCACCCGCGCCAACATTCAAAATGTGGATTTCAAGCATGTCTGAAACGCTACATCTTGAAGAAATGAGATTCCTCCTACTAGGCAAAGTAGACCTATTCTTAAAGATTTGGTCTCCTTTTATCAACTTTTTACAAGCATATGGTGCAACATAACATAACCTTAGAAATTAAATGGTTTAGAACCGAGTAACGGATGGGCAAAAATATGAGATAAGTAGTTCTCTCCTAATCTTTCTTTTCTTTACTTTCTCCTTTTCTTTCAATCTTTTAACTTCTCATCTCTGTCCTTTATTTCTTTTGCTTTTTGTTTCTACTCGCTTGTCTATCTATTCCGACACTCTTTATTTATTTTTTCTCTCACTGTTCTTTTATTATTAAATCAAAAGTACGAAGTTGTACAAGAATGGAAATATGTATGTATGTATTAGGTACTCTAGTACCACACTATTGTACTTCTAACAAAAATTAAAAAAAATTAAAAAATTTAAAAAACCTATTTAATAATAGTCATATAGGTAATACAGCATGGAAACAGGCCCTTCGGCCCAACTTGCCCACACTGGCTACCATGTCCCATCAACACTAGTCCCACCCGCCTGCATTTGGCTCCTAGACCTCCTAACCTGTCCTATCCAGGTACCCGTCTAACTGTTTCTTAAAAGTTGGGATAGTTCCAGCCTCAACTATTTCCTCCAGCAGCTTGTTCCATACACCCACCACCCCTTTTGTGAAAAAGTTACCCCTCAGATTGCTGTTCATGTTTTTCCCCTTCACCTTGAACCTATGTCCTCTGGCCCTGATTCCCCTACTCTGGGCAAGAGACTCTGTGCATCTAACCAATCTATTTCTCTCATGATTTTGTACACCTCTGTAAGATTACCCCTCATCCTCCTGGGCTCCAAGGAATAGAGTCCCAGCCTAAACCTCTCCCTGTAGCGAAGTCCCTCTAGTCCTGGCAACATCCTGGTAAATCTTCTTTGTCCCCTTTCCAGCTGCTAATATAATGGCAGTTTGTTCATATGTAGGGGTGTTCACGTCGGGTGAGTGTAACCTGTTGATTGATTGTGCTATTTTCCATAATTATGATAATACAAAGGATAAATGTGAAGGAGTCAAGTTAATCCAGGTGCTTAATTACAGTCTCGCTGATATGTAGAACTCGTTGATTAGATTAAAATACCATTGCGCATTTGCATTCTCTGCTTTCCTGTTGTTAATTAATTCTAAGCCGTTTATTACAGCTGGGACAATTGTTTTTTAAGTTGTATTATTTATGTTGCCCACTCAGGCTAATGAAATCCTCCTGTTCAACAAGAAGTTTACGGCAGCTCAGGCTTGTGAGCTGGGTCTGGTCACGGAGGTGTTCCCTGACGCTACCTTCCAGAAAGAGGTTTGGAACAAGCTCCACGACTATGCAAAACTGCCCAAAAATGTACGTTAATATTTTAACTGCAACGCCGTCGATAAATTACATTTTAATGGTGATTCTCAACTTAGTTTAGTGATTTTAGACTCACGCAGGTCAGGGGAGAAGTAAACTCCGTAGACCCGATACAGACTCTGGCTGGGAAACACTGGCCCAATGTTCCGCTCGGCGAGACCCGGACACGCAAACCATTTCGCTGAACACTTGCGCTCTGACCAGCGATCATTTTTAATTCCCCCATGCTGACCTTTCTGCCCTGGGCCTACTCCATTGCCAGAGTAAGGTGACACATAAACTGCAGGAACAGCACTTCATATTTTGCTTGGTTAGTTTATAACCCAGCAGCATGAATGTTGAATTTATTAACATTAGGTCACTTCTACAAACTCTCCCCTCCCTCTTTACCCCCTCCCCTTGCCCCCGCTTCCTCCACTCAATTATCCAAGTCAATTATCCAGTTTCATAGTGTGCAATGATGTATCCCTCTTGGGATCACACCATCTATAGCCATCAATCAGCCTATCAGGGGAACCTCCTTGCTTGACGTCATCTGCTGCCGGTGCAGATTTGTCCTGGTCTTTTCTTACGTTTTGTTCTTACCGCCTCACCCTTCCCCGCCACAATCAGGCTAAGAAGGGTTCCGATCCAAAACGTCACCTATCCGTGTTCTCCAGAGATGCTGCCTGACCCACTGAGTTACTCCAGCACTCTGTGAAACGTCACCTATCCATGTTCTCCACAGATGCTGCCTGACCCACTGAGTTACTCCAGCACTCTGTGAAACGTCACCTATCCATGTTCTCCACAGATGCTGCCTGAGTTACTCCAGCACTCTGTGAAACGTCACCTATGCATGTTCTCCACAGATGCTGCCTGACCTGCTGAGTTACTCCAGCACTCTGTGTCTAAGATTATCTTTAGTTGAGAGTGTATCTCGTAGTCTGAGGTCTGTAGAACATAAAACAGTAAAGCATGGGAATCGGCCACAACGCAACATCTGTTTAAATAATCTTACATTTGTTAGGCATTTAGAATGTTTTGTTTTCATTACAAAATAGTTTACTAATTTTAAATTGATACAAATAGCAGTGACATGCTGAATCTAATGATATTATTTGAACAAATTCATGTTAATAATTTCCTAAGTGTTAGGAGCAGAATTAGGCCATTTGGCCCATCAAATCTACTCCGGCATTCAATCATGGCTGATCTATCTCTCCCTCCTAATCCCATTCTCATGCCTTCTCCCCATAACCTCTGACACCCATACTAATCAAAAATCTATCTATTTCTGGCTTCAAAGTATCCATTGACTCCACAGCCTTCTGTGGCAATTAATTCAACGTATTCACCACCCTCTGACTAAAGAAATTCCTCCTCATCTCCTTCCTAAAGGAACGTCCTTTAATTCTGAGGCTGTGCCCTCTGGTCTGAGACTCTCCCACTAGTGAGAGTCTAAGCATATTTCACTGCACCAATTGGTGCAATAAATGTAAATTGAACTTGAACTTGCTTTTCAGTGATTTAATGCTGTTATCTGTCTAAATTTCATTTCAGTCACTGATATATTCGAAGCAGCTGATTAGAGGTGTAGACAAGGGGACGCTGCACACGGTCAATGCCCAGGAATGTGACAGGCTGCAGGAGCGATGGCTGTCTGTGGACTGCATCAATGCCATCATGAGCTTCTTTGAGAAGAGGTCCAAGTTATGATTCAGTTTCATCAGCGGTCAGTAGTTGACACCAGGAAACTTCATTATGCAACATCACTATACTCCTCCCCCCTCATCCGATCACTCCTCTCCTTATCTGTCACCCTCTTGGCTCCTTGACATCACCGGCCTTTGTCCACCCATCTGCAAATCACCTCCCCTCGTACCTGAATCCACCTATCACTTGCTAGACACAAAGTGCTGGAGTACCTCAGCGGGTGAGGCAGCATCTATGGAGAAAAAGGATGGGTGAGGTTTTGGGTCGGGACTTTTCTTCAGACTCTTCCGACCTGAAACGTCACCTGTCCATGTTCTCCAGAGATGCTGCCTGACCCTGCTGAGTTACTCCAGCGCTCTGTGAAACGTCACCTATCCATGTTCTCCTGAGAGACCCGCTGAGTTACTCTCTGAAACGTCATCTATCCATGTTCTCCAGAGATGCTGCCTGACCCGCTGAGTTACTCCAGCACTCTGTGAAACGTCACCTATCCATGTTCTCCACAGATGCTGCCTGACCCGCTGAGTTACTCCAGCACTCTGTGAAACGTCACCTATCCATGTTCTCCACAGATGCTGCCTGACCCGCTGAGTTACTCCAACACTGTGTGTTTTAATCATTAAGCTCTTAATGTTTTGGATTATGAAAGTTTAATTATTTTATAATTACATTATTGAAATACCGAGGAAATCACACCTTTGCTTGGCTTTGCTCTGATAATTATCCACACGTGCAGAATGTAAAATATTAACTTAACTTGATTGATATATTGACTAATGATTAATAGTGTTGTGGTGGGAAGGAACTGAAAGCAAAATGGTTAATGCAGAATTCTTTTTATGTTTAAAATCTGTAATTTTGCATCATAAAAGGATAGTACCAAAAACAATAAAAAGGGTATTTTGGATGCCTAACTGAGTGGGAGTTAATTGCCTTGCACGCTGACAGGATGCTGCTGAACACAACTTGGCTGCATTTCTCTCCGGTGAAGATGACTGAGTCGATGGGTCCGTACTTGCACAGATCCTGGAGGATGACCCATCTGTGGAGCATCTCAGGCATGTCCTTACTGGGTAACCACCTTCATAAGAGAAAGGAAAGGAAGATGTTAAAGTAATAATAGAGAGAATTGTGTGTGAAGGAACTGCAAGTTGCCGGTTTAAACCAAAGATAGACACAAAATGCTGGAGTAAGTCAGCAGGACAGGCAGCATCTCTGGAGAAAAGGAATGGGTGACGTTTCGGGTCGAGACCCTTCTTCAGACTGACGGCAAGAGAGAGGGATAGATAAGGATTGTGAAGGTGTGAAAGCAGGGCATAGGGGATGGAGATCAACAAAAATGTAGAATAGATCATTGTTAGCTGGGAGACAATAGAAAATAGGTGCAGGAGAAGGCCATTCGGCCCTTCGAGCCTAGCACCGCCATTCAATATGATCATAGCTGATCATCCACAATCAGTACCCCGTTCCTGCCTTCTCCCCATATCCCCTGACTCCACTCAAGAAGGTAACAACAAAGCAAACATAGATAAAATGTAGTCGGAGACACTCAGACTGGCCGGAGAACTGGGAAGGGGGGAGGATGGAGAGAGAGGGAAAGCTAGGGTTACTGGAAGTTTGAAAGAGAATTGCATCCTTTATCACAATATCATAATGTTTTAATCAATAACATAAAGGGTGGAGAATCTGTGGAATTCTTTGCCACAGAAGGCTGTGGAGGCAAAGTCAGTGGATATATTTAAGGCAGCGATAGGTAGATTCTTGATTAGTACCTGTGTCAGAGTTTGTGGGGTGAAGGCAGGAGAATGGGGTTAGGAGGATGAGATAGATCAGCCGTGATTGAATGGTGGAGTAGACTTGATGGGCTGATTGGCCTAATTCTACTCCTATCTCTTATGATCTAAGGCAATAAAACATTAGATTTTTCACTCAAGGTACAATGTTAGGTGAATGACACACCCAAGATTCCCAAATATCCAGACAGGGGTTTGCATTCACCTCTTTTTAATCTCATTCACTTTATTTGATGCTCCTGATGTGGCCTCCTTTACTGTTCAGTTTAGTTTACTGTCACGTGTGCCGAGGTACAGTGAAAAGCTTTTGTTGCGTGCTATCCAGTCTGCTGAAAGGCAATACATAATCACAATCGAGCCATTCACAGTATAGATACATGATAAGGGAATAACGTTTTATGCAAGGTAAATCCAGCAAAGTCCGATCAAGGGTAGGCCGAGGGTCACAATTGAGGTAGATAGCTGTGGTAGGATCATTCATTTGCCTGATAACAGCTGAGCTATAGGGAGAGGTTAAGCAGGCAGGGACATTATTCCTTGGAGCACTGGAGGATGAGGGGTGATCTCATAGAGGTGTATAAAATCATGAGGAGTAGATCGGGTAGATGCACAGAGTCTCTCGCCCAGAGTCGGGGTATCAGGAACCAGAGAACATAGGTTTAAGGTGAAGGGGAAAATAATGCATTAGGAATCTGAGGGTTAACTTTTTCACACAAAGGGTGGTGTGTGTATGGAACGAGCTGCCAGAGGAGGGAGGGATTGAGGTCGTTGAGGCAGGCACCATCGCAATGTTTAAGAGACAGTTAGACAGGTACATGGATAGGACATGGATTGGAGGGAAATGGACCAAACGTGGATGGGACATGTTGGTCGGTGTGGGTAGGTTGGGCTGAAGGGCCTGTTTCCACACTGTATCACTCTGTGACTCTAATAATAACTCAGGTCCAGTCTGTAGAAGAGTCTCACCCGTTCCTGCTCTCCAGAGATGCTGCCTGTCCTGCTGAGTTACTCCAGCTCTTTGTGTTCTTCTTCTTCTTATAGGATTCTGGCAGTGTAGACGCTGCTAAGCGTATTACTGCCCTCCACAGGTCAAAGTTTCAACTAAATTCTTACATTCAGTCCTGTAACATGCAGGAATTGAAGAACAGCCCTGGATATCAGCTGATGTTTCTCACTGTGTCCAAACAAAGATAAATCAGAAAAAGCCTTAACTCCAAGTCCTGTCAGTCTAGCAAACAATGCCTTTCTTTCTACCCTATACTTTTTACATTCTAGGAAAACATGCTTAACTGTCTCCTTACTACCACATTCACACAAGCCAGAAACATGTTTCCCTACAATGCCCAACAGTAATTTAACCCACAATGTCCCAACCTCAATTTACACAGTCTAACTGAGTCCCTACGGGACAGAGATGTACAGAAACTTTTTTTTCTAACTTCAGCTTGTACAGAAAAGTAGTGTCTACCCCTGCCTTCCTTTTCCCATAATCTCTGCCATTCTTTTGTTAAGCCCTCTTTAATTATTTCTCTCAGTTCCACTCTCCCCAATGATACATGGATATCATTTCCTCTTACCTTAAACTCTCCTTTGCTATGAGGTCCACCTGCTCATTCCCCCTCACCCCAGCATGCCCAGGAACCCAGCAAAAAGTCAAGATTTCATGTTAGCACTTAAGTTTCAAAACCCAATTCTAGAAACTTACAAAACACACTCAAGATTTCATTTAGAATGAGAAAGACTTTTTTCACACAGGACGAGCGTTAGATTTCCCTACTCTTAAAGTTTCAATGGACTCCTGCTATGTTTCTATGCTATGAATCAGAACAGATAATGACCTCTAAAACTGGCTTCCTCAATCCACCATAGAGCCCATTGATTCTTTGTGTTCTATGCAAGATTCCAGGTTTTAAAATGACACCATCAGAATCTCTTTATTAAAATTAATTTGAAACAGCTGTTTCCTAATTGTCCCATATTTAAACATGTTTTAAGAGTGATTGTATCAATTGTATGCTGATCTGGGGATAGAATTTTAACTGTTTCTGTGAGAATTTAAGCAGGCAAAAATGTAACATATAAAATGTAAAGCTCCAAACTTCAGTGCCATTTTCACACAGAGGGTGGTGATGAAGGTGGAATGAGCTGCTAGAGGAGGTAGTTGAGGCAGGTTCTATAACAAGATAATTGGGCATTTGGATAGGAAAGATTTAGGGAAGGGAATCATTGAAGGGAATTAAAGGCTTTTAAGGTGGAGATTGATTGGTTGTGAATTAGTACGGGTGTCAGGGATATAGTCAGGGATTATGGGGAGAAGGCGGGAGAATGGAGTTAGGAGGAAGGAATTGAATGGTGGAATGGACTTGATGGGCCAAATGGCCTAATTTTGCTCCTATGGCATGATATGGGCCAATTGTGGGCAAATGGGACCAGCTTAGATGGGGCACCCTGATGGATGAGGTGGGTCAAAGGGCTTGTTCTATGTTGTAAAACTATGTTTTTTTTAGTTTAAAGATACAGCATAGAAACAGGCTGTTCGGTCCACCGAGTCTACACTGAACATCGATCACCCATTCACCCTATCCCGCTTTCTCATACACTCCCTACACAATAAGAGCAATTTACAGAGGGCCAATTAACCTACACACCCACACGTCTTCATGCCATAGGTTCAAATAAGGCTATTCGGCCCATCTAGTCTACTCTGCCATTCAATCACGGCTGATCTATTATTCCCTCTCAAACCCATTCTCCTGCCTTCTCCCCGTCACCTTTGACAACCTTATTAATCAAGAATCTGTCGATCTCCCAATAACTTGGACCCAACCACTATCTGTGGCAATGAATTCCACAGAATCACCACCTTCTGGCTGAAGAAAATCCTCCTCATCTCCTATCTAAAGGAACGTCCTTATAGACTGAGGCTGTGCCCTCTGGTCCTAGATTCTCCAACTAGTGGAAACATCTTCTCCACATCTACTCTATCCAGGCCTTTCACTATTCGGTAAGTTTTAATGAGGTTTCCCCTCATCCTTCTGAATTCCAGTGGGTACAGGCCCAGTGCCGTCAAACACTCATCATATGTTAGCCCACTCATTCCTGGGATCATTCTCGTAAACCTCTTCTGGACCCTCTCCAATGCCAGTGCATCCTTCCTCAGAAATGGTGCCCAAAACTGCTCACAATATTCCAAATGCAGTATGACCATTGCCTTATAAACCCTCAGCATTAAGATTTGCTCTATTATTGATGAGATAATCAGATGCATCGTAGAAAGCATTTTATCAGGATGCATCACAACATGGTTTGGGAGCAAATTGTGTAGGAAAGAACTGCAGATGCTGGTTTAAATCGAAGGTAGACACAAAATGCTGGAGTTCTTCGGACTGAAGAAGGGTCTTGACCCGAAACGTCACCCATTCCTTCTCTCCAGAGATGCTGCCTGTCCCTCTGAGTTACTCCAGTATTTTGTGTCTACCTTTGGTTTGGGAACAGCTCCATCCAAGACCGCAAGAAATTGCATAGAATTGTGCATGCGGCCCAGACCAGCACACAAACCAACCTCCCTTCCATTGACTCCATTTATATCTCACGCTGCCTCAGCAAGGCCAGTAACATAATTATGGGTGAGTCGCACCCTGGCCAGTCCCTCCTCTCCCCTCCCCATCAGGCAAAAAATATAGAAGTGTGAAAACGCACATCTCCAGATTCAGGGACAGTTTCTTCCCAGCTGTTTTCAGGCAACTGAACCACCCTACCACAATACCTCATTGGTGACTGTCGGACTTTCCTTGATCAAACTTTGCTAGCTTTACCTTGCAGTAAACGTTATTTCCTTATCATGTATCTATACACTGTAAATAAGTCGATTGTGATAATGTATTGTCTTTCTGCTGACTGGTTAAGCCCTGTCCCACTGTACGAGGTAATTCAAGAGCTCTCCCAAGTTTAAAAAAAAAATCAAACTCGTGGTAAACACGTAGAATGTACGTAGCGGGTACGTCGGAGCTCGGGACATCTCTTAGCGGCTCGTAACACTAACGGCAGGTACTCAGGAAACGCAGTAAGCTCGTGAAGACTCGGGAAGATTTTTCAACATGTTGAAAAGTGTCCACGAGAGCCCAGAGTACCTAGGAGCGACTATTACCGTAATTCTCCGAGTTCGAATCAGGGGAAACTCGGGAGAGCTCTTGAACTCGAAGCTTTCGTACAGTGGGACAGGCCCTTTAACAGCACGCAATAAAAGTTTTTGATACACTAAACTGAATAAACTAAACGAAACTGAATAAAGTAATAAATTAAACAGAACTGAACTAGCTCTGAAGGGGACAGTCACAGGGGTAACGTTCAATTCCCACGGAACATAAAGCTGACCATGTTAAAAGACAACATGGAAGAACAGCTCTGTTCTCATGATAAACACTGGAATAGATTGAAACACAGCATCAGCAGTTCCTCCTACACAGTTCTTCCCACGATTCTCACAGCTCTAGAAAAACCCATGCGGTCAAGCAGCATCTGTGGCGAGAGTTAACATTTCAGGTTAATGACACTTTCCGCAGAACAGAGAAAAAGTGAATTTTAAATATTGGCAGAAGATGGGGAGTTTTAACAGAGTGAATATAAATTTCTGGAAAGAAGTAATAATTGAACACAAACGGCTGTGGAGGCCAAGTCAATGGATATTTTTAAGGCAGAGATAGATTGATTCTTGATTACTGGGCACTCCCTCTTCTCCCCTCTCCCATCGGGGAAAATGTATAGAAGAAAATGCATTCCTCCAGATTCAGAGACAGTTTCTTCCCAGCTGTTATCAAGCAACTGAACCATCTTACCACAACTAGAGAGCAGTCCCAAACTACTATCTACCTCATCTTTGATCGGACTTTACCTTGCACTAAACGTTATTCATGTTATACCCTTCATCATGTATCTGTACACTGTGAATGGCTCCATTGTGCTCATGAACCGTCTTTCTGCTGAGATGTTAGCATGCAACAAAAACTTTTCACCGGACCTCGGAACGGGTGACAATAAACTAAATACAAACTCAGATTTTCTTTAAGTAAATTAAAATCAGTTACATGTGAAGACATTAAAACCATGATAAACTGGAAACGACTCATTAAGGTCAGAAGGAACAGGAGTAGAATTTGGCCATTCGGGTTATTAAGTCCACTCCGCCATTCAATCATGGCTGATCTAACTCGCCCTTCTAACCCCATTCTCCTGCCTTCTCCCCATAACCTCTGACACCTGTACTAATCAAGAATCTATCTATTTCTGCCTTAAACATATCCATTGACAGCCTTCTGTGGCAAAGAATTCCACAGATTCACCACCCTCTGACTAAAGAAATTTCACCTCATCTCCTTCCCAAAGGAACGTCCTTTAATTCTGAGGCTGTGACCTCTGGTCCAAGACTCTCGAAACAGTTCTCTCCACGTCCACTCTATCCAATCCTTTCACTATTCTGTATGTTTCAATTAGGTCTCCCCTCATCTAAACTTCAGCGAGTACAGGCCCAGTGCCGACAAACGCTCATCATAGGTTAGCCTACTCATTCCTGGGATCATCCTTGTAAACCTCATCTGGACAAATCCTTCCTCAGATATGGCACCCAAAATTGCTCACAATATTCCAAATGCGGCCTGACCAGCCAGCTGCCTTATGGAGCCCTCCAGCATTACTTCCCCATTTCCATAAGAAAAATGAGGACTGAGGAAGTTCGGCAGGTTAAATTCCAACGACTTTGACCAACATGTAGGTGAAGGGCCCGGTGGTTTACCTCACGGTGATGGTTGAGAGCGGCGTACATTCTTGGTTCCGTTTCAGTTCTTGCCGGAATATGTTCCTGCAGTCACGCACCGAAGCCTTCCTTCCTATAATTGGCAATTGTGTTCCCTGAATAGTTTCATCTGGAATCTCATCAATGCATGGCACCATCTCCTTTGGACCTGGAGTTGAACAATAATCGTTTATTCACAAATTTCATATCAACTACAAGAATGTCCTTGATTTTCCTGGATTTAGGTTAGAGCATAGAAACATAGAACATAGAAAAATAGATGCAGGAGTAGGCCATTCGCCCCTTTGAGCCAGCAACGCCATTCAATATGATCATGGCTGATCATTTTTAAATCAGTACCCCGTTCCTGCTTTTTCCCCATATCTCTTGATTCCGTTAGCCCTAAGAATTAAATCTAACTCTCTCTTGAACACATCCAGTGAATTGGCCTCCACTGCTTTCTGTGGCAGAGAATTCCAACTCTCTGGGTAAAAAAGTTTTTCCTCATCTCAGTCGTCAATAGCCTACCCCTTTTTCTCTGGTCTGGACTCCCCCAAAATCAGGAACATTATAGGTTTACGTTTATTCAACGTCCAGGACAGATTCATCCAGTTTCTTCCCAGCTGTTATCAAGCAACTGGACCATCCTAGTATCACCAACTGGAGAGATGAGCTACGATTTACCTCATTGGAACTGAACTACCTCATTGGTGACCCTCAGACTATCCTTGACCGGACTTTGCTGGCTTTACCTTGCACTAAACATTATTCCCTTATTATGTATCTGTACACTGTATGGATTGATTGTAATCATGTAAAGTCTTTCCGCTGATTGTATAACACACAAAAACACTACCTCGGTACATGTGACAAACTAAACTACACTAAATTATTGTCATGTATACAGAGGTACAGTGAAAAGCTTTGTTTTGCATGCTATCCCATCAGATAATACTATACATAAATGCAATCTCGTCAATTCAAGTATAATATAGATCAAAGGGGGAGATACAGAGTGCAGAATATAGCTCTCAGCATTGTAGCGCATCAGTTTCATAAACAATGTGCAATGTCCACAATGGGGTCATAGAGTCTTACAACATGGAAACAGGCCCTTCGGCCCAATTTGCCCACATGGCCAACATTCCCCATCCGGACTAGTCCCACTTGCCTGTGTTTGGGCCCAAATCCCTCTAGAAGTAGGCCCTCTCGGTCATGACTGACCATGGGTGATGCATCCTGGTCGGATGCAAGCCAGGGCGATGTGATATGGAGGACAGGCTGCTGCCCATGCAGCACGTCCCCCCTCTCCACGACGCTGATCGATCCAAAGGAACAGCAGGGCCGCTACAGTTTGGCACCAGCGCCGTCGCAGGAGCTGCCAGAGCGAGGTTGTAGACAATGACGAACTGCCTTAGGGGCTCCGACTCCTGATTTTCTTGAGGTTTACTCCTGGAGCCTTTTCCATGACTGGATATGGCCACAAAGCAGCGGAGGTTTTAAATCAGAGTTTTCCCTCTCCTAGATGGACTGCCTTCCCACGCTGACGAGCCCCATCTGCCCGAGACTCGTGGGGGCGGGAGCGTCTACCTTCCCGTGCAGGTCTATAGCACCCCCCCACTGCCTCTAAATCTGTCCTATTCATGTACCTGTCTAAATGTTTCTTAAACATTGCAAGCCCTGCGGAACTCTGCTAGTCACTGGCAGCCAACCATGAAAAGCACCTTTTATTGCCACTCTTTGCCTTCTGCCATCCAGCCAACCTGCTCTCCATGCTAGTATCTGCCCTTTGATACCGTGGGCTCTTCCTTAGCAGCCTCACGTGTGTCACCTTATCAAAGGCTTTCTGAAAATCTAGAAAAACAACATCTACTGACTCTCTTTTGTCTGTCCTGCTATTTACTCCTTCAAAGGATTCAAGCAGATGTGTCAGGCAAGATCTCCCCTTCACAAAGTCGTGCTGACTTTCGGCCTATTTTATGATAGCCAAAAATGCCGGAGAAACTCAGCGGGTGAGGCAGCATCTATGGAGAGAAGGAATAGGCGACGTTTCGGATTGAGACCCTTCTTCAGACTGATGTCGAGGGGGGCGGGAAAAAGAAAGGAAGAGGCAGCGACTGTGGGCTGTGGGAGAGCTGGGAAGGTGAGGGGAAGGAGGGAGAAAGCAAGGACTAACTAAAGTTGGAAGTCAATGTTCATACCGCTGGGGTGTAAACTACCCGTGAAATATGAGGTGCTGTTCCTCCAATTTGCGGTGGGCCTCACTTTGGCAATGGCGGAGGCCCAGGACAGAAAGGTCGGATTTGGAATGGGAGGGGGAGTTGAAGTGCTGAGCCACCGGGAGATCAGGTTGGTTTTTGCGAACTGAGTGTAGGTGTTGGGCGAAGCGATCGCTAAGCCTGCACTTGGTCTCACCGATGTAGAGCAGCTGACACCTAGAGCAGCGGATGCAATAGATGAGGTTGGAGGAGGTGCAGGTGAACCTCTGCCTCACCAGGAAAGACTGCTTGGGTCCTTGGATGGAGTCGAGAGTGGAGGTAAAACGACAAGTGTAGCATTTCCTGCGGTTGCAAGGGAAAGTACCAGGGGAGGGGGTGGTTTGGGTGGGAAGGGACGAATTGACCAGGGAGTCGGCCTATTTTATCGTGAACTTCTAAGTACTCCGTAACCTCATCCTTTATAATTGTAGTGGCAGATTTTCAAGGAATCTTTCCTCTAGCCACTATGATGGAAGACAGGGGTTTGGAGATAATCTAAACGCATTCACGAACTCTCCACGAGACATTCAATGCCGTTGAAAGATAAATCTTCCCAAAACACAGTCTCTTGATTAATAATTTCTTTAGTGCAGTATCACGGATAGGATACCCCTTCTAGTACATGGTCGCTCTTGAATCGAGATCCTGAACTTGAACACATCTGTTTCAATGCACCAGTGCAGTCCCAATGCTCTTTCCATTGGCAAATTGTCTTTGTCCAAATCCAACTCCTTGGTCTCCCTGGCTCCATCATTTGGTGGAATGCTCTCCAATACAACACGACTGTTGCTGATCATTTGGAAAGCGAAAACCTCCCTTATTACAGAGGGAAGTCAGATGTTTTACCATTTGAATTGCTTCCTGCTCCGTAGACATGGATTTTAAGCAATCATCCACATAGAAATTATTCTTCACAGTGATTCTCACTTCTTCTGGAAAATGTGCTTTATTATCCTCTGCGGTCTTCTTTAATGCAAAGTGTGCACAACTTGGTGATGACACTGCTCCAAAGAGATGTACCTTCATCCGGTATTCAACAAGATCTTGTTGTGCATCCCCATCAGGCCACCATAAGAATCGCAAATAGTCAATGCGTTTTTCTGATACTTTAACTTGATGAAACATCGCTTTAATATCAGCCATCAAAGCAATTGGTTCTTGCCTAAATTTAATGAGAACTCCAATGAGTGAGTTGGTGAGGTCTAGGACCTTGCAGTAGTTGACAGTTAGACTGCAACCCAGTCAAAGACCACCCTCAAGGTCCACCTTCTTCGAGTGATACACTCCATGGTGCAGAATGTACCAAAGCTCTCCATCACTTCGATTCAGTTGGTTTGTTGGTACCAGTTCGGCATAATCATTGTCAATCATATCCTTTAGGAAAGACGTATATTCCTCATTAAATTTCGTATTCTTGCCAAACTTGGGTTTCAAATTCTGGATCCGTTGCTCTGCCATGCGACGATTATTCGGCAGACTGACACTTTATTGTTTGAAAGGTAAGTCCAGACAATAGTGTCCGTCCATCTTCTTTACTGAGTAGTTCATAATATCCAAGAACTTTAACCCTTTCCAGGACATTTCTTCTGATTCCTTATTGGTACTTTCATTGAAGTCATGATTGTAATGCTTGATCAAAAGCTTTTCTAATTTACCATTAACAGCATTGATTAGCAGCAGCGGCAGGGTAGTTCTTCTGGCTCCTGCTTTCGTTGTTCCTTCACAAGGAGCCATAGATAACTCATCCTAGTAGGGTTTTCACGGCAAACGGTCCATCCCCTTGGCTCCTCACAGTCTGTATTGGTTCCAATGCCTTCAAAGCATTTGTTCCAATAAGCAGGTCGATACCAGAATTTATTTTAGGTATCTTGACATCCTTCAAATAGGGCCATTGTTTCCAGTCCTCATGTCTGGGTATATTTTGATGACCAACAGGCATGGTCTCATGTGTAAAACACCTCAGATATTGGTATAAAATTGTCTTCATCCAGACTAGATATTTCCATACTTGTAATGTAATGACTAACGCACTCCTTCTCTTCATTCACAGTACGCAATAGAATCTTAGTCTTTTCTCCTGTGATGTCCAGCCTTCTCACCAGGCTTTCTGTACAAAAAGTAGGCGAACATCCATGATCCAAAAGTGCGTATGTTTGCAACACTGTATTCGTCTGGCTGTTCCTTACCTGTACTGGTAAGAGAGAGAAGATACAGGCTTCTACCCCGGCCCCAATATGAGCAGTTATCAGAGGTGAGGTGACAGCATCACAAGTAGCTGGCTTCGCCTTCTGTTCTATTTGCTCTGGCTTCTTCTTTACAGTGTGAAGTGCTTCAGGATGATCTTACTTGCACTGATCACAAGTTATAGGACTCTCACAATCTTTAACCATGTGTCCTTTTTTTCAAACACCCAAAACAGATTCCCTTCTCCTTTAAGAAATCCATCTTTTCTTTATATTCCTCCTTCTTCAATCTTGGACACCATCTTATGGTGTGACCAACTTCAGCACATAACAAACAAACCCCTTTTTGCTTGATAGTAGGTACATCTCTTTTCATTCCACCTGTCGTTTCCACAGGTATTATAGCGGTAGCAAAACTACTTCCCTTAGGTCCTGATCGTCCTTTTGTTTTAGTAAAGGTAAAACATAGAAACATAGAAAATAGGTGCAGGAGTAGGCCATTCGGCCCTTCGAGCCTGCACCGCCATTCAATATGATCATGGCTGATCATCCAACTCAGTATCCGGTACCTGCCTTCTCTCCATATCCCCTGATCCCCTTAGCCACAAGGGCCATATCTAACTCTCTCTTAAATATGGCCAACGAACTGGCCTCAACTACCTTCTGTGGCAGAGAATTCCACAGATTCATCACTCTCTGTGTGAAAAATGTTTTTCTCATCTCGGTCCTAAAAGACTTCCCCTTTATCTTTAAACTGTGACCCCTTGTTTTGGACTTTCCCAACATCGGGAACAATCTTCCTGCATCTAGCCTGTCCAACCCCTTAAGAATTTTGTACGTTTCTATAAGATCACACTTCAATCTTCTAAATTCTAGCGAGTACAAGCCGAGTCTATCCAATCTTTCTTCATAAGTCCTGACATTCCAGGAATCAGTCTGGTGAACCTTCTCTGTACTCCCTCTATGGTAAGAATGTCTTTCCTCAGATTAGGAGACCAAAACTGTACGCAATACTCCAGGTGTAGCCTCACCAAGACTCTGTACAACTGCAGTAGAACCTCCCTGCTCCTATACTCAAATCCTTTTGCTATGAATGCTAACAAGCCATTCACTTTCTTCACTGCCTGCTGCACCTGAATGCCTTCTTTCAATGACTGGTGTGCCATGACATCCAGGTCTCGTTGCATCTCCCCTTTTCCTAATCGGCCACCATTCAGATAATAGTCTACTTTCCTGTTTTTACCACCAAAGTGGATAACCTCATATTTATCCACATTATAGTGCATCTGCCATGCATTTGCCCACTCACCCAACCTATCCAAGTCACCTTGCATCCTCCTAGCATCCTCGTCACAGCTAACACTGCCCCCCCCTCCCCCCTAGCTTCGTGTCATCCGTAAACTTGGAGATGTTGCATTCAATTCCCTCGTCCAAATCATTAATATATATTGTAAATAGCTGGGGTCCCAGCACTGAGCTTGCGGTACCCCACTAGTCACAGCCGGCCATTCTGAAAAGGACCCGTTTATTCCTACTTTTTGCCTTTGACAGTTTGCCTTTGAAAGTTGCAATTGGTTTAGGATCTTGAATACTCCCACGGTGTGGATCTAACATGAACCCTAATTCTCTTTCTAAGAAAGCCACCAGGTCAAGAAACATGGCTCTGGTATTACTAACAACATTCATTTCACCCTTGTGGTCGAGAATTTTCATCGAGCTACAACAACCTCTAAGAAATATCGCAAACTCATTTAATGCTTCCACATCTTCTGACTTGATATCTTTCCAAGCATAGGCCTTCTTCCTGTATGCATTAGCAATCCTCTGTTCATTACCATAACGCTCTTTAAGCAACCTTCTTGCCTCTCGATAGCCATGGCCTCCAGGCCTATTTAGCCAACTTTCCAGAAGCACCTTAGCATGTCTGCTACAGAAATCGTAAGCGCCCTTTTTCATCAGTAGTTTTCATTTCTACTCCTTCGTGAAACACCATTATGAAAGCTTCATACAACAAGGATCACCATCATATCTAGGAATTTCTATTGGTGGTAGGGTGAAAGAGAGATTTTGTTGAGCGATGGGCTTGCTGATTTCAGTTTGGTTCCTCACCAGTTCATATAATTCACCTTGAGATCCTTGCATTGGCGCAGACGGACGATAAACAGGCCGCTGATAAGCAGACTGAATTGGTGATTTGTTACGAGCCTCATCAGGAGGCCCATAGATTTGTTGCTTCGGTCTGACATCCTGTTGTTGAGTTAAAGCTTTGTCGGCCCCCCACTGTTTCAGTGAGTGTTCAAAGCCACGAGACCTGGTGGTCCCTGGCTGTGGATTTAATCCAGCTGCTGTCTCCAGCTCAGCAGCTCCTTCTTGGACTGAGGAAGTCTTCCTCTGAGATACTTCCGAGCCGCATCTCGAACCTCGATTTTCCAGTATCTCTGCTGTACTTTTGGCAATTGCCAATTTTGTGGCTAGTTCCAGCTGTTCCTTTTGTCTCTTAAGCCACATTTCTTGTTCCTCAACCTCGTGCATTGCCTCCATCGCTTTAACTTTTAATGAAAGAGCAGCTATGTCAGCTTCAGCTGGCAACTTGAACTGATATTCTTGTGGATAAACTGGCTACAGAACCAGATTTATGTCTTGATCTTCATGAAGAGACGTTTGAGATACTATCTTGTGTTACTTCTTGTTCGATTTTGACACATTATTGCGTAGCATCTCCTGCTGTACACATGGTCCTTTGTTCAACTTCAGCAAACCACCTCTTCGCATCTTCCATAAAATCATCAAATAACTGCACATTTTATTTGAACCACTGGGTGTGTCTTTTGAGTTCTTCCTGCGGCAGCTGGAATCCAGCAGTGATTTTTGTTTATCTCCAACCTCTTTACTGAGGCTGAATAGTTGCCCCAGATTAGATTGCACTGTCTCACGTTCTCATCTGATTCCATTAGTTCCTTCTGGGATTCAAATAACTGGACCATCTTTTTCCATAACTTATCTCTATCCTTCTGGGTTTCTTTCAGAAATGCAACTCAGGCCTTTTCGGTGGGCTTAGTTTGTCTCTTCGGATATCTTGGCTTCTCTCCGCCACCTTATGGCTCCTCTGACTCACCTGCTCCATCTTGCTCCACGGATTAAACAGGTCTTGGCAGACTGCCAAATCCGCTAATTGGACAAATAGGACCTCTTCAGTTTGCTTCTGTCATGATTGATAAACATTCTGAGCCGTGTTCTCTGAACACCCGATAAGAATCCAAAACAAAACTGGACTTTCAGAAAACATCCAAATATTTTCGAAGTATAGAAGTGACTTCAGTTCAGAAAGAATGTGTCTTATCTAAACTTCAAAACAAACTAAGGCCAGCACCTGGATTCCAGTTTTACTCACTTCCTGGCTTCCAAAACTTAGCAGAACTGGCTTCTCACTCTAGAATCTTTATCAGAGCCTGCAATTTTACTTAAAAATACGACATTTTCAAACTTTCACAGCATCTCATTAAAAAGCTAGTCTAATTGAAACGTTCCAGCTTTCAAATTTACAGCATAATACAATAACTGTTCTACTCACGCTCTCGATCAGTGAAGTTTTCAATATTCAGATAAGTTGTGTGGCTTTGTCGATTAACCTATTGAACAGGTAAGCTCTAAACCAATCTCTGGCTGAGATCTATCTTCAGTTCCTCTTCTACAGAACCAGTTCTTCTGGCAGTAATCTCTTTCAGAGATTCAGCCCAAACTCTGTACCTCTTCGATGGGATAAATCTTCTACCTCCTGGCTGTAAGGTAGCTTTCAACTAGATGTGATGACAGATTTTTATATCGTTCAAGAAATCTTTGCTCTAGCCACTATGATGGAAGACAGGGGTTAGGAGATTATCGAAACGCATTCACCAGCTCTCCATGAGACATTCAATGCCGTCGAAAAATAAATCTTCCAAACACAGTCTCTTGATTAATAGTTTCTTTATTACAGTAGTAAAATAGTAAGATATTCATCCAAACTTCTTGTTTAAGTACATTTTAATCTTACTCATGTCAAACTCGTGCATGGTCGAAAGCAGTGACCTCTCCCCCATGCTTCTTCAAACTATACTAATTACTAGGGTGTCTTCACGAGAATCCCAGCTGCAAACACACCTCAGACTACGTAAAGATCCCACCCACATAATTACAGGCAGATAAAATTTAAAGGTAAATGGTTATAATTATAACATACTGAGTTAGCTCAATGGCTACTACAATTCAGATAACCACCATTCAGATATATTATTATCTGAATGGTGGCAAATTAGGAAAAGGGGAGATGCAACGAGACCTGGGTGTCATGGTACACCAGTCATTGAAAGTAGGCATGCAGGTGCAGCAGGCAGTGAAGAAAGCAAATGGTATGTTAGCATTCATAGCAAAAGGATTTGAGTATAGGAGCAGGGAGGTTCTACTGCAGTTGCACAGGGTTTTGGTGAGACCACACCTGGAGTATTGCATATAGTTTTGGTCTCCAAATCTGATGAAAGACATTCTTGCCATAGAGGGGGTACAGAGAAGGTTCACCAGACTGATTCATGGGATGTCAGGACTTTCATATGAGGAAAGACTGGATAGACTTGGCTTGTACTCGCTAAGATCTCCCCTCGGTCTTCTGAGGGGAGATCTTATAGAAACTTACAAAATTCTTAAGGGTTTGGATGGGCTAGATGCAGGAAGATTGTTCCCGATGTTGGGGAGGTCCAGAACAAGGGGTCACAGTCTAAGGATAATGGGGAATTCCTTTAGGACCAAGATGGGGAAAACATTTTACACGCAGAGAGTGGTGAGTCTCTGGAATTCTCTGCCACAGAAGGTAGTTGAGGCCAGTTCATTGGCTATATTTAAGAGGGAGTTAGATGTGGCCCTTGTGGCTAAAGGGATCAGGGTATGGAGAGAAGGCAGGTACAGGATACTGAGTTGAATGATCAACCATGATCATATTGAATGGCGGTGCAGGCTCGAAGGGCCGAATGGCCTACTCCTGCACCTATTTTCTATGTTTCTATGTAATAATGGACTCTAAAATCTTAGTAACCACGGAAGTCAGACTAACCGGCCTATAGCTCCCACTATTCTGCTTTGCTCCCTTCTTGTACAACAAGGTAATCTTTGCAATTTTTCAATTGTCTGGAACCACTCCTGACTCAAGTGATTCTTGAAATATCACTGTCAATGCCTCCACAATCTTTAAAGCCACCTCTTTCAGAACCGTGGGGTGCAGCCCGTCCGGTCCAGGTGACCTATCCACCTTCAGCCCTTTCAGCTTCCCAAGCACCTTCTCCATAGTAATAGCCACTCCACTAACTTCCACCCGCTGACTCTCTTGAATTTCAGGCACAATGCTGGTGTCTTCCACTGTGAAGACTGATGCAAAAAGGTATTCAACTCCTCTGCCATTTCTTTATTCCCCATTATCACTTCTGCAACAGTTTCCAGGGGTCCAACGTCCACTCGTGCCTTTTTCATACTCTTTATATAACTAAAGAAACTCTTGCTATCCTCTTTTATATTATTAGCTAGCTTACCTTCGTATTTCATCTCTTCTCCCCATATTACCTTCTGTAGTCCTATGAAAGCTTCCCAATCCTCTGGCTTCCCACTAATCTTGCTATGATATAAGTCTTCTCTTTCAGTTTGATACTGTCCTTGACTTCCCTTGTCAGCCACGGTCGCCTCTCTCTCCCCCTAGAATCTTTCTTCCCATTTGGAATGAAAAGATCCTGCATCTTCCAGATTATTCCCAGAAACTCCCGCCTTTGCTGTTCCACCGTCACCCCTACGAGGGCCCCTTTCCAGTCAACTGCTGGCCAGCTCCTCATTCCTCTGTGGTCCCCTTTGCCCAGCTGCAATACCGACACATTTCACCCTCTCCCTCTCAAGTTGCAGATTCAAATTTATCATATTGTGGTGGCTGCATCCTAGTGGTTCCTTTACCCTGAGCTCCCTTATCAAATCCAGTTCATTACACAACACTAAATCCAGGATTGCCATTTCCCTGGTAGGCTCCATTACAAGGTGCTCTAAGAATCCATCTCGGAGGCAAATTCCCATTCTTGGGGTCCAGTACCAACCTAATTTTCCCAGTCTATCCACATATTAAAATCCCCCATGGCCACTGTAACATTCTTCCTTACATGCCAATTGGGATAGGTATAGTGGGTACAATGTTTCACTGTGGGGGATACATGTGCTGGATACAATGTCACACTGTAGGGGGGTTCATTGTTACAGTGTAGGGGATATAATAGTGAGATTAAATTAGAACTTACCAGTTCGAAGTTTGATCTGTTTTTTATGAGGAGTTACAATGAGGGATTATGTGAAGACCCCGTCCAGCACGCATGCGCGACATTCTTCAAAGCAGCGGTGTGGATTCACAGAAAAAACACAACGATTGAAATAAATATAGTAAAGAAAAAATAAGAACTTAATTATCAGTTGATCTGTATAATAGAGGGTGGGAGCGGAGGGCACATAATTCCTCATCGTAACTCCTCATAAAATACAGATCAAACTTCGAACTGGTAAGTTCTCATTTAATCTTACTATTTTATTTCAGAGTCACGTGTGAACAAAAAAGGTTTATTAATAACAACAAAAAACAGAGAGCTCCCCCTGGCTTAAATTAAATATTATCTGCAGACTCTAGAATTCTGTCTGCAAATGGAGCAAGTTCCGCCAGCGGCTTATCATAAAACCTTTGGAAAGTTCTTTCCGAGGACCATCCTGCTCTGGCCAGAATATGGTCCATAGGCACGTCCATTCGCCTAGCTGCCGACGTAGATGCAGCCCTGGTGGAGTGAGATTTGTAAACATTAGTATTGACTCCCGCGGACTTAAGCACCTGCTTGAGCCACCTTGAAATGGTTTGGCTCGTCACCTGACCATGAGGCTTCTTGTGGCTTATCCATAAGGCTTTTTCTCTCCCTCTTAAGTTGTATGTTGTGTCTATGTAATTTGCGAGATGGGTCTTGGCACACAGCCGTGGGTCAGATGAATATGCCCGGAACTCCATGACTGGAGGTGTGGTACCTGGTCTAGTTTGTTTGACCAGTCCCTGAATATGGAATGTGAAACAGTCCAATGACTCTGTCATGCTGTCCAGCCTCAGAAGGTGGAGGGACTGCACCCTTTGAGCTGACACTAGTGCCATGAGCATGACTGATTTTCAGAGTAAGTTGTTCCAGCGTGTGTGACCTGGGTGGTGGCCATCCCCTAAGGTACGTCAGCACAATGCTGACATCCCAGATCTGAGTGCACCTTGGTCTGGGGGAATTAGTGTTAAAAACTCTCATGATTTTGACCTCTAGTGGGTGGGACCCCAAAGCCTGTTGTCCTGCTGCTGGAACCAAATAAGCTGACAACGCACTCCTGGCTGTATTGATGGCGCTGTAGCTGAGTCCATCCCGATGTAATCCAACCAGGAACTCCACAACACTGGTGGCTGTAGCTGTAGTGTAGGTAGTTCCTGTTTTGGAGCAATACCGTTCCCATTTTCTTATGTTGGTCAGGTATTATCTCCTGGTGGACTCCCGGCGGGATGCGGTCATCATGTTGATGGCGTCCTCAGACAGTCCCAGGCCCAGTAGAGGTCTTTTTAGAATCTGCAAGCCAGGAGATTGACTCTGTCATGGCATGGGTGACTAGTGCCTGGCACTGGGTGGATTAATAATTCTGGACTGCTGGGGAATTCCAATGGTGTTTTGACAGCCATGTCGAGGGCCACTGGGAACCATGGCTGTGTAGGCCAGTTGGGTATTATCAAGATTCCTGAAGCGGAATCCAATTGAATCTTGCATAATACCCAACTGATGAGGCAGAAGGGAGGAAAAGCATAGAAGAACATTTTCCCCCAATGCAGCATGAAGGCATCAACTGCTGCTGCCTCAGTGTCTGGTTCCCAAGCTACATACGTTGGTACCTGGTGATTCAGCCTAGATGCAAATAGATCGATATCTGGTGTGCCATATTGCTTTGTAAATACTTTGGGATTTAACATCCATTCGATGTATCGTTAAATTTGCGTGACCTGGTGCCTGCCACTGTATTTTGCTTACCTGGTAGGTACGTTGCTGATAACCAAATATGTCTTTCGACACACCATTGCCAGATTAGGTTGACCAAATTGTCACATGATATCGACTTTACACCACCCATGTGGTTGATAAAAGCCACCACCATGGTATTATCTAATTGCAACCGGACATGTGCGTGATGCGTATTAGATGAATATGCTTTGAAACCATAAAACGCACCCAACATTTCTAAGTAGTTAATACCCCGTGTCTGTAGGCAAGATGATTCAAAATTAGTCCATCTGCCCCCTGTGCTGGATTGCATGTTAGTTGCTCCCCAGCCCAAAGCTCTGGCATCTGTTTGAATGGTTAATACTGGATTGGTGATCATTATGGGACTGGAGCTAAGCCTAATGTTCCTTGTCCACCATTGTAACTCTGGAATGGATTCAGCAGTTAAATTCATAACTCGGTCAAAGAGACCTGCGTTTTTCTTTAGCGTGTGCACTTTTGCTCTTTGTAAATTTTGATAGTGCAGAGGCCCAAATTGTACAGCTGGAAAGGCTGCTACCATTTTCCCAATGACACTAGCTACCTGCCGTATGGTTGGCTGATGATTAACCATTAGTTTGTTGCATGATTGTGCCAACGCTGATGCTTTCCCCTTCGGCAGAGTTACAGTCATGCGAATAGTGTCAATCGTAAACCCAAGATAGTCCATGGTTGTGGACGGTGTCAAATTGGATTTATCTGGATGTATGACAAACCCCAAAGTTTCAAACAAACGTTCGGTGGCTACTACTGCCGAAATGGCTGTCTCCAAGGTTTTCCCTACTATTAAAATGGTGTCTAGGTACACCATGACTATATGCTTTTCGGCCCTTTTCCTCCATAATGCCAAGGTAGGTTTTAAGATTTTTGTGAATAACCTTGGAGCTGAGGTTAGCCCATTTGGTAAGGCTTTAAATTGCCATAGCTGTTTCATCCAGATAAACTTTAGGTATTTACGATGTTCCTTGTGTATGGGTACTGAGTAGTAGGCATCTTTTAAATCAATGCTTGCTAGAAAGTAACCTCTAGAAATCAATAGTCAGGCTGTTTCAAAAGTTTCCATCTTGAAATGTTTATACTTAACAGACTTGTTTAAAGTAGTTAAGTCAATGATGATGCAACATCCACCATCTTTTTTAGTTTTAGTGAAAATATTAGACACAAATTCCAAAGGTTCATGTTTTGTTCTTTCAATGACACCTTTTGCTAGTAGCCTCATCAGTTCAGCTTGACCCTCTTGTTTCTCTTTGACTGAGAGGGTGAATATCCTTTGGGGTATTTGCTGAACTGGCGGCATGTTTTCATGAACAAAGTCAATTTAATAGCCATGAATGCTGCTGGGTATATATTTGTCATTAGTGATAGACTCCCCTGCATCCAAAAACAAGTGCAATCTCCCCCGTTAGTATAGATCCCCTACTGCTCATATGTTGAGAGGAACCAGACCCACCTACCTCCATGGTTACTGGTGCTTCTTCTGCCTTCGCTGGACGATGAGGTGACTGCTGGGCTGTTAATGTTGCTGTTGATGTTGATATTGGGGGTGGTGCATTTTCCATGGGGTCCGCTCCGGGCCCTGGCCTAAAAAAGGCTTACGGGGCATGGTTGCAGACCCCGATCTATCACCAGTCTCATATGGTGGTCGGCGACCTGGGTCTGTTAGGTCTGCTCGGCCCCAAACCTGCCCTCACGAGACCAAAGGTCTTGGACAATCCTCCAGGTCTTTCACATTTTTCGGAAGGTCCTTTCCAAAGAGCAGAATTGGAGGTTCTGAAACCGGTGTTTTGCAAAGTCCTGCAAACTTAGGGTTGAGGGCAGGCTTGATGATTTCCTTCCGTAAATTGTTAATCTCGAATTGAGTGGTGCACAGCAGAGCTAATGTATCTTGCTGATTAGTGGAGATGTCCACACCATCTATGGACCGAGCATATGAAGTTATTTCCTGCTGTCGGGAAAGTTTTTTAGGGTTTTTTGGAGCTTCAACTCCAGGTTCCTGATATTCTGCCCCCAAATGTCCCCAAATTTGGCTGTTTACAGCTGGTACATTCAATGATGCAATTTTACTGGGGCTGTATATAGTTCAAGAGCCTCATTGACCACCTGTTCTTGTAGGGGTTTTGAGGACAGGTGGTCAATGCTGGCTGCAAGTTTCGGCTCTAAAGGCCGACCCGCTCGTGGAATGGCCACGTAGCGGTTGACCACACCCAGCAGCTCTTCCTGATCCTGTACACCCTGCGTACTCCCGATATCTTCAGCCAGCAACCCCTCTTCTTGACCAGCCCAGACCTGGTCGCCAATGCTGCCTTCAATAGAAGGTGAAGCAATGGCCAGTGCCGCAAAGGGCACTGCGGGAGTGCCTGAGCTCCCTTGGCGAGGCTGCTGCTGCTCTCTCAGCAGATCTCGCTGGAGCAATTGCTCCATAAGCCGTTCCATTCGGCTTAGGCGGCTGCCTGTGCCACTCTCGAGCGGTGAGGCATCTTCATCTGAATCGTTTGGATACTACCGCCCGGGTTTCTGGCTGCAGGTACCTCCAGACCGCTGCTCATATGCACAAGCAGTGCTGGCTCAGCTCGGCAGTCAATCCTGCCGCCTCTTGCCCCCCCTCCAAAGAACGCTCCTCAATGGGAGACGAACGGGGGCGAGCTACAGATTTCTTCCCTCTGGTCTTGCTCATTCTTTCTGGAACATAAAGCAGACCACAGAGAAAATACACACGGCCACGGTAAAACACTTCCCTGTCGGCCCGACTTTCAAATTGTAGCGGGAGCGCCTTGAACTCCCGTTCGTCGTGGGTGCACTGCATGAACGCTAATGTCGCGCATGCGTGCTGGACGGGGTCTTCACGTAGTCACTCACGTGACTCCGAAATAAAATGTCACCATGTAGGGGATACAATGTCATGCAGTAGAGGGTCACAATGTTACACTGTGGCTGTTACACTGTGGTTGAGATAATGTTACAGGAAAGTGGTTACATGTATCGGATAAAGCATAATACTGCAGCTGATACAATGTTGCACATGTGCACATGGATCCCACCCTGGATGGCAGGCATCAGATCACCTTTTCACATGGACACCGCCCCTTCGAGGATGCCACCCGAGCGCTGAGCTCAAATACTCACACTCTCGCATCCCCGGCCTAATGACAACCCCGATCCCGACAGTGAAGCACAGACACCGAAGGTGTGCGGACGGCCGTGCCGGTGGCTTTGTACAGACAAATCACCTTCCAGGTACTGGAGGTAGAAAAACGATGCTGGAGAAACTCACTCCAGCATTTTTGTCGACCATCGATTTTTCCAGCATCTGCAGTTCTTTCTTAAACATTCCAGGTACCGGAGATGATGGGAAGTCTGCGGGCAGATGATTTTGGGTTACGGGCCGGATTCGGCCCGGGGGCCGTAGGTTGTCGACCCCTGGTGTAGGGCATACAATGTTACATTGTGTGGGATAAAATGCACTGAAGGGGATACATGTAGGGGATACAATACTACACTGAGAGGGATGCAATGTTACACTTTTTTTATCCTTATAAGCACTTTATTCAGTAATTGCAATTTACGTACAAAATCTTTCAATGGTCACATTACATCAGGCAATCATTATATTACAATAGTGACATCTTTATCTACAATACACTGGACCTCCCGCGGTAACCAGCATTCACAGAAGGCCTCCAGAGTCCCCGTGGACACTGCGTGTTCCCTCTCTAGGGACACCCGAGCATGGACATAGGCTTGGAAGAGGGACAGGCAGCCGACCCTGTTGTGACCACTCTGATGTGCCCGCTGCCTGGACCCACGTATGGCCATCTTGGCCAGACCCTGGAGCAAACTGACAGGGAGATCCTACCCTCCCCCCTTATCGACCCTCCCCACTCCCTGCCTTGTGCCCAAACACCAGAATTATCATGGGACTAAAATGCAACCAAAACTTGAGGAGCAGCCCCTTCAGATACTCGTACAGGGGGCTGCAACCTCCATGTCTCTTCCTCACCACAGACGTTACAGGCGGCCGTAAACTGACTCAAATATTTATTACACACCACAGCCCTGTGCAACACTCTCCACCCCAGGACCCTGATGTAAAAGCAGAGGACTCTCTTGTAGAGACCTCCACTGGGGACTGTTCCCCACCGTCAGGTGGTAGCACCGACCACCAGGGCATGTAAATAGACAATAGGTGCAGTAGTAGAGGCCATTCAGCCCTTCGAGCCAGCACCACCATTCAATGTGATCATGGCTGATCATCCCCAATCAGTACCCCGTTCCTGCCTTCTCCCCATATCCCCTGACTCCGCTATCTTTAAAAACCCTATCTAGCTCTCTCTTGAAAGCATCCAGAGAACCTGCCTGCACCACAAGGCAGAGAATTCCACACACTCACAACTCTCTGTGAGAAAAAGTGTTTCCTCGTCACCTTTCTAAATGGCTTACTCCTTATTCTTAAACTGTGGCCCCTGGTTCTGGACTTCCCCAACATCGGGAACATGTTTCCTGCCTCCAGCGCGTCCAAGCCCTTAACAATCTTATATGTTTCAATAAGATATCCTCTCAACCTTCTAAACTCCAAAGTGTACAAGCCCAGCCGCTTCATTCTCTAAGCAAATGATTCCCACAATCCCGGGAATCAACCTTGTAGTCGGGACGGAAAACGAGGGCGAGGAAGTGTTGAGTGCACAGAGAAACCCACAATGTTACACTGTAGAGGAGATACAATGTTATAGTGTGGCTGATACAATGCCACACTGTAGATGATACAATGTCACTGTGTGTGGGGTTGCAAGTAGGGATACAATGTCACACTACAGGGTGACACAATGTCACAGTGTGACTGATACATTGTTCCACCTGCAGAGGACACAATGTCACAGTGTGACTGATATAATGCCACGCTGTTCTACTCGCCTGCGTCGGGCCCCCGGAGCCGCTGTTCCCTGGTTAGCCGCTCGCCGAGGCCGCGCAGCCGCTGCACGGTGGCGGAGATGCCGGCGTGGTCCATGTCGGGGTCCCGGGCCTCCGGGCAACGGGCGATGGGGGGCAGCGTGAGCCGCGTGTGGCGCCGGGCCATAACCACCCGGCTGTGGGACGTCCCGGCCCCGGCCCCATCACAAACACCCCCCCGCCCGTCACGCCGGGGGCTAGCACAGCCCTGCCCACAAATGGCCGTGGCTGTACACACAGGGGGACAGGACTAGGGAGTTGCACAGAGTGCTGGGGGTCAGGCAGCATCTGTGACTCCAGCACTCTGTGAAACTCACTCGTCTTGAAGTGCGTCGGCTGCTTTCCCGAGGCAGCGTGAGGGGTAGATGGAGTCGATGTGGGGAGTGTGGTGTGGGACTGTGTGTCTACTGCTCTCTGTAATGTATTGCGGTGTGGGGCGGCGCTGTTCCCAAACCGAGCTGTGCTGCATCCCGGCAGAGTGTGATTTCTGTGGTGTCTCTGTCCAGTCTTTGACAGACAATTTCCAGCCCCCTGATAAATCACTTCTGAGGTTGAACACTTTGTGAGACTCTGGGACTGGTAAGGCCGCATTTGAAATATTGCGAGTAATTTTATAAACATAAAAAACATAGCTGCAGGAGGAGGCCATTCGGCCCTTCGAGCCAGCACCGCCATTCATTGTGATCATGGCTGATCGTCCCCTATCAATAACCCGTGCCTGCCTTCTCCCCACATCCCTTGACTCCACTAGCCCCTAGAGCTCTATCTAACTCTCTATTAAATCCACCATGACTTGGCCCATCCACTGCCCACTGTGAGACGGAGAATTCCCACAAACTTCACAACTCAGACTTCTAGGGTGAAAAACGTGTTTTCTCACCACGGTCTTAAATGACCTCCCCTTTATTCTAAGACTGTGGCCCCTGGTTCTGGACTCGCCCAACATTGGGAACATTTTTCCTGCATCTAGCTTGTCAGTCCTTTTATAATTTTATATGTTTCTATAAGATCCCCTCTCATCTTTCTAAACTCCGGTGAATACAAGCAGCCCCGTCATCACGGGAATTAACCTCGTGAACCTATGCTGCACTGCCTCAATAGCAAGGATACTCCTATACTCAAATCCTCTCGTTATGAAGGCCAACATGCCATTACCTTTCTTCACTGCCTTTCCTGTACCTGCATCTTTACTTTCGGTGACTGGTGTACAAGGACACCCAGGTCTCGCTGCACCTCCCTATTTCCTAATCTGACACCATTGAGATAATAATCTGCCTCCTTGTTCTTGCCGCCAAAGTGGATAACCTCACATTTATCTACATTATACTGCATCTGCCATGCATCTGCCCACTCACTCAACCTGTGCAAGTCACACTGCAATTTCCTACCATCCTTTTCGCAGTTCACACTGCCACCCAGCTTTGTGTCATCTGTAAATTTGCTAATGTTACATTTAATTCCATCATCTAAATCATTCATATATATTGTAAATAGTTGTGGTCCCAGCACCGAGCCTTGCGGCACTCCACACGCCACTACCTGCCATTCTGAAAGGGACCCGTTTATTCCTACTCTTTGTTTCCTGTCTGCCAACCAATTCTCTATCCATGTCAGCACTCTACCCCCAATACCATGTGCTCTAATTTTGCACACTAATCTGTGTACCTACTTACTTTTACCTACTGCCTATTATGCCTCCTGGCATGTAGGGCAGCAATGAAGGTCCTCCACTCCTGTCTGTTCTGGTCTAGATTCTGGACACTACCCCGGATCAGGTATTCATCCTAGCATCTGTCGATAGCCCTGGAAGTCCATCACGCCCAGTAGCATTGATTCCTTCAGTTGCTGTTTCCGTAACATGTTTGTTTTACGAGACAGGGTTGTTAGCCGTGTGCTCAACCTCCGACCTGGAGGATCAGTGGATCGCTCTTCGTCTCGCCTCCACCCTTCGACCTGTCCAGCACGGGAGACCCTAACAGGAGACGTATCTCCCGTTGGCATAGCTCTAGGGGTCACTGAGACACACAAGCTCCCAGACCACCACAAGGTTGCAATCCTACGGGGAAAATCTCCTGTGTGGGACCTTATCTAAGGCTTTCCCAAAGTCCAGATACACTACATCCATTGGCTCTCCCTTGTCCATTTTACTTGTCCCAATCTCAAAATAAATTCTGGATAATGCCCAGAAATCCCGCCGTTGCTGTTCCACCGTCATTCCAGCTGGGATCTTTTCCCAGTCGACCTTGGCCAGCTCCTCTCTCATGCCTTCATAGTCCCCTTTGTTCAACTGCAACGCTGGCATTTCTAATTTAGCCTTCTCCCTCTCAAATTGCAGATGAAAACTTATCATATTATAGTCACTCCAAGCGGTTCCTTTACCTTGAGTTCACATTAATTCTGGTTCACTAGTCAACACTAACTCCAGAATTGCCTTTTCTCTGGTCGGCTCCATTACAAGCTGCTCTAAGAATCCATCTCGGAGGCATTCTACAAACTCTCTTTCTTGGGGTCCTGAACCAACCTGATTTTCCCAGTCTACCTGCATATTGAAATCTCCCATAACAACCGTAGCATTACCTTTGTTACATGCCAATTTTAACTCCTGCTGCAACTTACACCCTACGTCCGGGCTACTATTTGGGGATCTGTAGATAACTCCCATTAGTGTCTTCTTACCTTTACAATTCCTCAACTCAATCCACAGTGACTCTACATGTCACCCCTCGCAAGGGACTGAATTTCATTCCTCACCAACAGGGCTATCCCACCTCCTCTGCCCACCTGCCTGTCCTTTCTATAGAACGTATAACCCTGAATATCCAGTTCCCAGTCCCGATCCTCCTGCAACCACGTCTCTGTAATCCCCACAATGTCATATCTACCAATCTCTAACTGAGCCTCAAGCTCATCAACTTTATAGACAATAGGTGCAGGAGTAGGCCATTCGGCCCTTTGAGCCAGCACCGCCATTCAATGTGATCATGGCTGATCATCCCCAATCAGTACCCCGTTCCTGCCTTCTCCCCATATCCCCTGACTCCGCTATCTTTAAGAGCCCTATCTAGGTCTCGAAAGTATCCAGAGAACCAGCCTCCACCGCCCTCTGAGGCAGAGAATTCCACAGACTCATAACTCCCTGTGTGAAAAAGTGTTTCCTCGTCTCCGTTCTAAATGGCCTACCCCTTATTCTTAAACTCCCCCAACATCGGGAACATGTTTCCTGCCTCTAGCCTCTTCTAAACTCCAGAGTGTACAAGCCCAGCTGCTTCATTCTCTCAGCATTTGACAGTCCTGCCATCCCGGGAATTAACCTGGTGAACCTACGCTGCACTTCCTCAATAGCAAGAATGTTGCTTCCTCAAATTAGGGGACAAAAACTGCACACAATACTCCAGGTGTGGTCTCACTAGGACCCTATACAACTGCAGAAGGTCCTCTTTGATCCTATACTCAACTCCTCTTGTTATAAAGGCCAACATGCTATTGCTTTCTTCATTGCCTGCTGTACCTGCATGCTTACTTTCATTGACTGATGAACAAGGACCCCCAGATCCTGTTGTACTTCCCCTTTTCCCAACTTGACACCATTTAGATAGTGATCTGCCTTCCTGTTTTTGCTACCAAAGTGGATAACCTCACATTTATCCACATTAAACTGCATCTGCCATGCATCTGTCCACTCACACAACCTGTCCAAGTCACCCTGCATTCTCATAGCATCCCCCTCACAGTTCACACTACCACCCAGCTTTGTGTCATCTGCAAATTTGCTAATGTTCCTATGAATCCCTTCATCTAAATCATTGATGTATATTGTAAATAACTGCGGTCCCAGCACCGAGCCTTGCGGGACCCCACTAGTCACTGCCTGCCATTCTGAAAGGGACCCGTTAATCCCTGCTCTTTGTTTCCTGTCTGCCAATCAATTTTCTATCTATGTCAACACTCTACCCACAATACCATGTGCCCTAATTTTGCCCACTAATCTCCTACGTGGGACCTTATCAAATGCTTTCTGAACGTCCAGGTACACTACATCCACTGGCTCTCCCTTGTCCATTTTCCTAGTTACATCCTCAAAAAATTCCAGAAGATTAGTGAAGCATGATTTCCCCTTCGTAAATCCATGGTGACTCGGACTGATGCTGTTACTGCTATCCAAATGTGCAGCTATTTCATCTTTTATAATTGACTCCAGCATCTTCCCCACCACCGACGTCAGGCTAACTGTTTTATAATTCCCTGTTTTTTCTCTCCTGCCTTTCCTAAAAAGTGGGATAACATTAGCTACCCTCCAATGCACAGGAACTGATCCTGAATCTATAGAACATTGGAAAATTATCACCAATGCGTCCACGATTTCTAGAGCCACTTCCCTAAGTACCCTGGGATGCAGACCATCAGGCCCTGGGGATTTATCAGCCTTCAGTCCCATCAGTCTACCCAAAACCATTTCCTGCCTAATGTAGATTTCCTTCAGTTCCTCCGTCACCCCAGATCCTCTGGCCACTGCTATATCTGGAAGATTGTTTGTGTCCTCCTTAGTGAAGACAGATCCAAAGTACCTGTTCAACTCATCTGCCATTTCCTTGTTCCCCATAATAAATTCACCTTTTTCGCTCTTCTAGGGTCCAAATTTGGTCTTCACTATTATTTTCCTCTTCATATAACTGAAGAAGCTTTTATTTCCTGCTTTATATTCTTGGCTAGCTTACCTTCGTACCTCATCCTTTCTCCCCGTATTGTCTTTTTAGTTATCCTCTGTTGCTCTTTAAACATTACCCAATCCTCTGGCTTCCTGCTCATCTTTGCTACGTTGTAATTCTCTTTTATTTTTATACTGTCCCTGACATACCTTGTCAGCCACGGTCGTCCCTTTTGTACAATTCACCCTTACCCCAAAACAGATCCCAGTGATCTAAGAATCTAAATCCCTGCCCCCTGCACCAACTCCTCAGCCACACATTGAGGTCCCGTATCTCCCTGTTCCTGCCCTCACCAGCACGAGGAACTGGAAGCAAACCGGAGATAACAACCCTGGAGTTTCAGCATTCTTCCGAGCTCTCTGAAGTCACGCTGCAGAATCTCTTTCCTCTTGTTCCCGACATCATCTGCTCCAGACAAGAAGCACCAGCAATTATCGGGTGAAATTAATTCAATTTACAGAAAGCAATAAAGCTTTTTCCAGACAAAAAAGATTTGTTTTATTGTTCATTAGATGCACAAGTACTTACATTAAAAACTCACTTACCAAGAAATGTTCATTAAAAACTAAGTACTGATTTACACAGAGTGCTGGAGTAACTCAGCGGGTCAGGCAGCATAAGTGGGGGGCCACCATCGACTCCACAGTCAAAAAGGCACAACAGAGGATGTACTTCCTGCGGCAGCTGAGGAAGCACAATCTGCCACAGGCAATGATGGTCCAATTCTACACGGCCATCGTAGAGTCTGTCCTCACCTTCTCCATCATGGTCTGGTTTGGCTCAGCCACCAAGCACGACACCTGGAGGCTGCAGCGAATCGTCCGATCAGCAGAGAAGGTTACTGGCTGCAACCTTCCCTCCATTGATGAACTGTACACTGCAAGGGCCAGGAAGTGAGCGGGCAAGATCATCTCTGACCCCTCTCACCCTGGCCACAAACTCTTTGAATCACTTCCCTCTGGAAGGCGACTCCGGACTTACAAAGCTGCCACAGCCAGACATAAAAACAGTTTTTATCCACGAGTAGTTGCTCTACTCAACAGCCAAAAATCTGTAGCCTCCTTTTGCTCTGGTATTTTATGTAATTCACATGTTTAATCGATAATGTTTTATTATTATTAATGTTTAATGTTTTATGTGTCATTCTTAACTGTCACTGTATGTCATGTTGTCACTTGCGGGCGGAGCACCAAGGCAAATTCCTTGTATGTGATTCATCTCTGGAGAACATTAAATAACTCAGCGGGTCAGGCAACATCTCTGGAGAACATGGATAGGTGACGTTTCACAGAGTGCTGGAGTAACTCAGCGGGTCAGGCAGCATCTGTGGAGAACACGGATAGGTGACGTTTTCACAGAGTGCTGGAGTTAACTCAGCGGGTCAGGCAGCATCTCTGGAGAACATGGATAGGTGACGTTTCACAGAGTGCTGGAGTAACTCAGCGGGTCAGGCAGCATCTGTGGAGAACATGGATAGGTGACGTTTCACAGAGTGCTGGAGTAACTCAGCGGGTCAGGCAGCATCTCTGGAGAACATGGGATAGGTGACGTTTTCACAGAGTGCTCAGGGAGTAACTCAGCGGGTCAGGCAGCATCTGTGGAGAACATGGATAGGTGACGTTTCACAGAGTGCTGGAGTAACTCAGCGGGTCAGGCAGCATCTGTGGAGAACATGGATAGGTGACCGTGTGGGTTTTCTCTGGGTGCTTCGGTTTCCTCCCACACTCCAAAGATGTGCATTTTTGTATGTTAACTGGCATGGGCACAATTGTAAATTGTCCCTAGTGTGTTGGATAGTACTAGTGTACGGGGTGATTGCTGTTTGGCGCGGACTCGGTGGGCCGAAGGGCCTGTTTCCGCGCTGTATCACTAAATTCTAAATCATCAGTTAATGCAGAAAATAGAACATCAGTTACAAATTAGACAACTGAAATGTCCAGCACACTAATGCTATCCTACACACGAGGGACAATTTACAATTTTTACTGAAGCCAATTAACCTACAAACCTATGTTCATAAATTCATGTGATAGGAGCAAATTTAGGCCATTCGGCCCATCAAGTGTCATTCAATCATGGCTGATCTATCTCTCTCTCCAAACCCTATCCTGCCTTTTCCCCATAACCCCTGACACCCGCACTAAACAACAATCTATCAGTCTGAACAAGGGTCTCAACCCAAAGGAATGTCACCCATTCCTTCTCTCCAGAGATGCTTCCTGTCCCGCTGAGTCTCCAGCATTTTGTGTCTACCTTTAATTTAAACCAGCGTCTGCAGTTCTTTCTTGCACAAAGAATCTATCTATCTCTGCCTTAAAAATATCCACTGACTTGGCCTCCCGTCTGTGGCAATGAATTCCACAGATTAACCACCCTCTGACTAAAGATATTTCTCCTCTTCTGCTTCCTAAAGGAATGTCCTTTAATTCTGAGGCTGTGACCTCTGGTCCTAGACTCTCCCACTAGTGGAAACATCCTCTCCACATCCACTCTATCCAGGCCTTTCACTGCATGTCTTTAGAGAGTGGGAGAAAACTGGACCACCAGGAGAAAACCCATGCAGTCACGGGGAGAACATACAAACTCCGTACAGACAGCACCCGTAGTTGGGATCAAACCCGGGTCTCTGGCGCTGTGAGACAGCAACTCTACCGCTGCGCCACCGTGCCGTAACTATTGGGGGATATGGCGTCGCTGAACTACAGAGGGCCAACTGTGTGTGTGGGATCACACCTCTCACACGCTGACATTACAACACTTGCCTCAGGCTGGTCTCAGGGCGAGGGGGTAGGGTGCAGCAGGGAGGGCGGAGAATGGACAGGGAGGGGAGGTGGAGAGGGAAGGAGGGGTGAGAGGAGGAGGAGGGGAGGAGAGGGAAGGGGAGAGGGAGGGAAGGTGAAGGGGAAGAGGGGAGGTAAGGGGGAGGGGGGGAGGGATAGGGGAAAGAGGGGAGGGGAAAGGAGGAGAGGAGGGAGGGGAGGTGGAGGGAGGGAGGGGGGGGAGGAGGGGGAGAGGGGAGGAGGGGAGGAGGGAGTGGAGGAGAGGAGAGAGAGGAAGGGAGGGAGAGGGGGGAGGGAAAGGGAGGGGGTGGAGAGAGGACGAGGACGAGAGGGGAGTGAGAGAGGAGAGGGAGGGAGACGGGAGGGGGAACGGGAGAGGGGGAAGGGAGGGGACGTGGGGATGGAAGGGAGAGAAGAGAGTGGGAGGGGAGGTGGGATGGAGGAAGTGGAGAGAGGGGAGGGGAGTGGAGAGAGGGGAGGGGGGAGGGAGGGAGGGGAAGGGAGGGAGGGGAGTAGAGAGAGGGGAGGTGAGAGAGGAAGAGGAGGGGAGTGGAGAGGGGAGAGGGAGGGGAGGGGGGGGAGGAGGAGGGGGAGGGGGAGGGGAGGGGAGGGAGAGGGAAAGAGGGGGGGAGGGGAGGGGAGGGGGGAGGAGAGAGAGGGGAGGGAGGGAGGGGAGGGGAAGGAGTGAGAGAGGGGAGGGGGGAGGGAGTGGAGGGGAGAGGGGAGGGGAGTGGAAGAGGAGGGGAGGAGGGAGTGGAGGGGGGAGGGGAGGTGGGTAGAGGAGGGGAAGGGGAGGGGAGGGTGGAGAGGAGGGGAGGAGGAGGAGGGGAGGGGAGGTGAGAGGGGAGGAGGGGTGGGGAGGGGAGGGGAGGGGAGGGGAGGGAGGTGGAGGGAGAAGGGAGGGCAAGGAGGGGAGTGGAGAGAGGGGAGGGGAGGGAGGGAGGGGAGGGAGGGGAGGGAGGGGAGGAGGGAAGGAGGGGAGGAGTGGAGAGAGGGGGGAGGAGGGGAGAGGAGAGGGGAGAGGGAGGGGAGGGGAGGGGAGGGAGGGGAGGGAGTGGGGGGAGGGAGGGGAGGGGAGAGGAGGGGATGGGGAGGGGGGGGAGGGGAGGGCGAGGAGGAAGTGGAGGGAGGGGAGGGGAGGGGAGGGAGGGAGGGGGTGGGGAGGGAGGGGAGGGAGAGGGAGGGGAGGGAGGGGAGTGGGGAGGGAGGGAGGGGGAGGGGAGGGGAGGGGAGGGAGTGGAGAGAGGAGGGGGGGGGAGGGGAGGGAGGGAGGTGAGGGAGGGGGAGGGGAGGGAGGGAGGAGGGAGGGGAGGGGAGGGAGGGGAGGGAGAGGTGGAGTGGGTGGATGCAGGGAGAGGGAGCGCGGGTCGCTGTTGCTTTTCGTGCGGGTTGGTCACAGGAGCCCCGGTCTCCAGGGAGACGGATTGTTACGCGAGGGGAGGGTGGAAGGGGGGGGGTCGCTGCCCGCGCTCTGCCGGGGAGGGGGGGATGAGCTCGGGCTGGCGCCGCAGTTGTGAGCATCTGGCCATCAACTACAGCAAGTTCTGGATCCCCGACCGGGAACCGGCGCAGAGGCCGCGCCGCTGAGTGAGTGTGGGGGCAGGGTTATTGGGGTCTGGGGGGGAGGGGAGGGGTGGGGGGAGAGGTGGGGGGTGGGTATATAGGGGTTGTGGGGGGAGGGGGGGGTGGGGGAGAGGTGGGGGGGTGGGGATATAGGGGTGGGGGGTGGGGATATAGGGGTGTGGGGGGAGGGGTGGATGGTGGGTATAGGGGTTGTGAGGGGTGGAGGGGGAGGGGAGGGGAGAGGGGGAGAGGTGGGGGAGGAGGAGGGAGAGGGTGTGGTGGGGGAGAGGGTGGGGGAGTGTGGGGGTCCGGGGAGGGGGAGGGTATTATTGGGATCTGGGGAGGGGTGGGGAGGGGGGGGGGATGAGGTGGGGGGGTGGGGATATGGGGTGTGGTGGGGACCGGGGGTGGGGAGTGTGGGGGGAGGGGGAGGGTATTTGGGGTCTGTGGGGGGAGGGGTGGGGGGGAGCTTCCAGGTACGTTGACACTAACCCTGTGTTTTCCCCCCAGGGTGCGGGCAGGGGGCTGCTGCCCCAACATGAGAGTTTGGCGACATCCCGCCGCTCTGCGTCCCCCCCCCACCGACCCCCCACTCCAGGTGAGACCCCAGGGGAGGGTTGGGGTGGGGGAGCCGGGACATTGGGGGGAGCAAACAAACCCCAATAATAGGCTGGCAGTGACTGAGATACACACACACACACACACACACACACACACACACACACACACACACACACTCTCACCAACTCTCACACACTCTCTCACACACACACACACACACACACACTCTCTCACACAGACACACACACAACTCTCACACACACACACTCTCACACACACACACTCTCACACACACACACACTCTCACACACACACACTCTCACACACACACACACACACACACACACACACACACACACACACACACACACAACACACACACACACACACACACACACACACACACACACACACACACACACACACACACACACACACTCACACACACACACTCTCACACCAAGGTATCGGTGTGGCTTCTTGGCTGTGCTGCTCCACAACAGGTCATTGTTGATATTAATGATAAGGAACATGAAGCTCTCAGCCATTCCCACTTCAGCTCCATTGATGCTGGTTGGGGTATGTGTACTCGACCATGTTTCCTGAAGTCAGTAACTAGCTCATTACACAGACACAAGGAACTGCAGATGCTGCTTTACAAAATAAGACACAAAGTGCTGGAATAACTCAGCAGGTCAGGCAGCATTTCTGGAGAACATGGATAAGTGTGGTCTGTGAAACGTCACCTATCCATGTTCCCCAGAGATGCTGCCTGACCCGCTGAGTTACTCCAGCACTCTGTGAAACGTCACCTATCCATGTTCTCCACAGATGCTGCCTGACCCGCTGAGTTACTCCAGCACTCTGTGAAACGTCACCTATCCATGTTCTCCACAGATGCTGCCTGACCCGCTGAGTTACTCCAGCACTCTGTGAAACGTCACCTATCCATGTTCCCCACAGATGCTGCCTGACCCGCTGAGTTACTCCAGCACTCTGTGAAACGTCACCTATCATGTTCTCCACAGATGCTGCCTGACCCGTGAGTTACTCCAGCACTCTGTGGAAACGTCACCTATCCATGTTCTCCCAGATGCTGCCTGACCCGCTGAGTTACTCCAGCACTCTGTGAAACGTCACCTATCCATGTTCCCCACAGATGCTGCCTGACCCGCTGAGTTACTCCAGCACTCTGTAATTAGCCTACAAACCTGTACGTCTTTGGAGTGTGGGAGAAAACCGGAACACCCGGAGAAAACCCACGTGGTCACAGGGACAGCGTAGAGTTAGCACCCGTAATCGGGATGGAACCTGGGTCGCCGGCGCTGTGAGGCGCTGTGAGGGAGGCAGCGACCCCACCGCTGTGCCAGCGTGCTGCTCTTGTTCACCACAGATGCTGCCTGCCCCATTGCGTTACTTCACCGCTTGATGTGCTACTTTATTAATCACATGTACCGAGGTAGAGTGAAATTCATTTTGGTACACAGTTCAGTACAAGTCTTCTTAGGCCCCCTCCGGTCAAGGCTGACCATGGGTGTCTCCAGGGTTGGGGGACGCCTGTGCGTGACTTTGTTTAACGTGGGGAGACTGGTGCACAAACAGCCACCCCACGGTCCTTGACAGATCTGGGTCAGGATCCAGTGGCATGGAGTCCAAGACGACCGGAGACCCTTTTCTGCTGCAGCCTTCATCCGCCTTCCCAGCCGTTGTGACGCTCCACTAGGGTCAGCCATCGTCCTCCGCCTGTTCCACCGTTGAGGTCTTGGTTGGATTGCTCTTTGTCAGAGACCTCCCCCTCGACCTTACCGCCATGGGTGGCCCTACCAGGAGCACAGCTCCAGACGGCATCGCTCTCAGGATCTCAGGACCACACAAGCTTCACCACCACGACAAGGTGACAATCCACGGATAACTCAAATATCACTATACATAAGCACTTAGATACCTATTAAATAAGCAACTCAGATACAATACAAGTGTACTTTTCGTCTATCTCTGGTATAAACCAGCATCTGCAGTTCCTTTTTATTACTCTTGAATCTTGATGGGTCAGGTGGCATCTGTAGAGAGAGGGAAACGACTTAAGACTTTGATCAAAAGTCATTGTCATGAAACATTAAATGTGTTTTGCCCTTTACAGCTGCTGCCTGACCTACTGAGTATTTACACTCAGTTTTGCTCCCAGGAGTAAAAAACTAATGATAATTAAAACACACACCTTCAGATTCAGCGACAGTTTCTTCCCAGCTGTTATCAGGCAACTGAACCATTCCACCACCAACTAGAGAGTGGTCCTGACCTCCCATCTAACCTCACTGGAGAATCTCGGACTATCTTTAATCAGACTTTACTGGACTTTATCTAGCACTAAACATTATTCCCTTTATCAAATTCATATGTTCATATGAGTAGAATTAGGCCATTCAGCCCACCTAGTCTACTCTGTCATTCAATCATGGTTGATCTATCTCTCCCTCCCAACCCCATTCTCCTGCCTTCTCCCCATAACCTCTGACACCCGCACTAATCTTAATCTTAGTGTAGAAATAGCAGGAGCTATGACAGAAATATTTCAAATGTCATTAGAAACGGGAATAGTGCCGGAGGATTGGCGTACTGCGCATGTTGTTCCATTGTTTAAAAAGGATTCAAAGAATAAACCTAGCAATTATAGACCTATTAGTTTGACGTCAGTGGTGGGCAAATTAATGGAAAGGATACTTAGAGATAATATATATAAGCATCTGGATAAACAGGGTCTGATCAGGAACAGTCAACATGGATTTGTGCCTGGAAGGTCATGTTTGACAAACCTTCTTGAATTTTTTGAAGCGGTAACTAGGGAAATTGATGAGGGTAAAGCAGTGGATGTTGTCTATATGGATTTCAGTAAGGCCTTTGACAAGGTTCCCCATGGAAGGTTGGTTCAGAAGGTTCAATCTTTGGGTGTTAATGGCGGAGTAGCAAGATGGATTCAACAGTGGCTGAATTGGGAAGATGTCAGAGAGTAATGGTGGATGGCTGTTTGTCAGGTTGGAAGCCGGTGACTAGTGGGGTGCCTCAGGGATCTGTGTTGGGTCCACTTGTTGTTTGTCATGTACATCAATGATCTGGATGATGGGGTGGAAAATTGGATAAGTAAGTATGCAGATGATACTAAGATAGGTGGTGTTGTGGATATTGAAGTAGATTTTCAAGTCTACAGAGAGATTTGGGCCATTTGAAAAGTGGGCTGAAAGATGGCAAATTGAGTTTAATGCTGTTAAGTGTGAAGTGCTACATCTTGGCAGGACAAATCAAAATAGGACGTACATGGTAAATGGTAGGGAATTGAGGAATGCTGTGGAACAGAGGGATCTAGAATAACTGTGCACAGTTCCCTGAAGGTGGAATCGCATGTAGATAGGGTGATAAAGAAAGCCTTTGGTGTGCTGGCCTTTTAAAAATCAGAGCATTGAATATAGGAGTAGGGAAGTAATGTTAAAATTGTACAAGGCATTGGTAAGACCAATCTGGAGTATGGTGTACAATTTTTGGTCGCCTAGTTATAGGAAGGATGTCAACAAATATAGAGAGAGTACAGAGGAGATTTACTAGAATGTTGCCAGGGTTCCAGCAACTATGTTACAAGAGAAAGTTGAACAAGTTAGGTCTTTATTCTTTGGAGCGCCAGAAGGTTAAGGGGGGACTTGATTGAGGTCTTTAAAATGATGAAAGGGATAGACAGAGTTGACGTGGATACGTTTTTCCCATTGAGGGTAGGGAAGATTCAAACAAGAGGGCATGACATGAGAATTAAGGGACAGAAATGTTTCGGGTAATGTGAGGGGAAACCTCTTTACTCAGAGGGTGGTGGCTGTGTGGAATGAGCTTCCAGCAGAAGTGGTGGAGGCAGGATCGATTTTAACATTTAAGAGTAAAGTGGATAGGTATATGGACGTGAAGGGAATGGAGGGGTATGGTCTGAGTGCAGGTAGATGGGACTAGGGGAAAACAAATGGTCGGCACGGACTGGAAGGGCCGAGAGGGCCTGTTTCCGTGCTGTAATTGTTATATGGTTATATGGTTAATCAAGAATCTATCTATCTCTGACGTAAAATTCTTCATTGACTTGGCCTCCACAGCCTTCTGCAGATTCAACAGATTCACCTCCCTCTGACTAAAAAAAAATTCTCCTCATCTCCTTCCGAAAGGAACGTCCTTTAATTCTGAGGCTGTGCCCTGTGGTCCTAGACTCTCCCACTAGTGGAAACATCCTCTACACATCCACTCTATCCAGGCCTTTCAGTATGCGGTAAGTATCCTGTATCTGTACCAAGCGGGCGGCCTGATTGTAATCGTGTACAGTCTTCCCACTGACCGGTTAGCGCGCAACAAAACAGCTTTTTTCACAATTACAATTACAACACCGTTTATTGTCATTTGAACCTCAAATGAAGTTCAACCAAAATGTGGTTTCTGCAGCCATACAACAAAAAGAAACAATTAACAAGACACACAACCAACACAGTTCACACAAACATCCAACACAGTGAATCTCCTCCTCACTGTGATGGAAGGCAAAGTCTTGTCTCTCCCCCGCACCATTTCTCTCCCGATGTTAGAGCCCCCAGCGGGCGATGGCAAGTCCCGCGGCCGTTAAAGCCGCGCCGGGCGATGTAAGGTCCCGCTCCGGGTCGCTTTCTACCCCGCAATTCGGGTGGGAGAAGTTGCCGTTGCGGGAGCTCTGAAAATCGGTCTCCCACCAGGGACCCGCGAGTTCCCGATGTTCCTGTCCACTGGGCCTGCGGCTGGAGCCTCCGAAACTCCAAAGTCGGGCTGCAGCCGCGCGTCACCACAGCTCTCCCCGCTCCGAAGCCGGCCAGCCCCACGATGGTGAGTCGTTCCGGTTGGAGGCCGCTCCACGCTGCTAGGCCCCAACGACAACGGAGACCCGGCAGGGAAAAGGTCGGGTCCCCGTACAGGGAAGAGATTTAAAAGATCCCCCCCCCCCACATATACACAGTTAAAAACAATATATAAACCACTACAAACTATACACTCAACGGGTCAACAACAAAGAAAGACAGACGGACTGCAGAGGGCGCTGCAAACGTCGGTCGTGCAGCCTCTACTGTACCTCAGCACACGTGACAATAAACTAATCTAAACCAAAGATATTCCTGTCGTTGCAGATAGCCGCTGACTGTGCTTTAGAATGGGACTCGTCCACTAACAACAGGAATCCTAATAAGGCCGAAACTGACTTCACAAAAAATGGTGAGTTTTACTAAGAGGTTTTCCCCACAGTGAATGAATTCAGTTTTGAAACTTGCAACATAAACATGAACTAAAAATAAATCTGTTCCCATAGGAAAACTGGCAGAAGGCAGAAGCAAGGTAAACGATATATTTGAATTTATCCTGAACGGTTAATCATGGCAGATTCTTTTCACCAGGGTGGAATAATCAAATGCTTGAGGGCAGAGAGTCATCGAGTGATACAGTGTGGAAACAGGCCCCTCAGCCCAACTTGCCTACGCTGGCCAACATGTCCCAGCTGCACCAGTCCCATCTACCTACGCTTGACCCATATCCTTCCAAACCTGTCCTATCCATGTACCTGTACTCTGGGCAAGGGACTCTGTGCGTTTACCTGATCTATTCCTCTCATGATTTTTATATATCTCAATAAGATCAGCCCTCATCCTCCTGCGCTCTAAGGAAGAGAGTCCCAGCATCTACCTCTCCCTACAGCTCACACCCTCAAGTCCTGGCAACATCCTCGTAAATCTTCTCTGAACCCTATCCAGCTTGACAACATCTTTCCTATAACATGGTGCCCAGAACTGAACACAATATTCTAAATGTGGTCTCACCAACGTCTTGTACAACTGCAACGTGACCTCCCAACTTCTATACTCAATACTCTGACTGGTGAAGGCCAAAGTGCCAAAGGCCTTTTTGACCACCTTATCTACCTGCGGCTCGACGTTCAAGGAACCGTGCACCTGTACTCCTAGATCCCTCTGCTCTACAACACTCCCCTGAGGCCGACCATTCACTGTGTAGGTCCTGCCCACGTTAGACTTCCAAAAATGCAACACCTCACGCTTCTCTGTATTAAATTCCACCCACCATTCCTCCGCCCACCTGGCCAATCGATCCAGATCCTGCTGCAATTTTTCACAACCATCTTCACTATCTAAAGTACCACCTACTTTATAAGTTCATAAGTTTGTGTGATAGCATAAGATTTAGGCCATTCAGCCCATCATCTGCTCAGCCATTCAATCATGGCTGATCTCTGTCTCCAAACCCCATTTTTCTGCCTTCTCCCCATAACCCTTGACAACCGTTCTAATCAAGAACTTGTCACCTCTGCCTTATCCACTGACTTGGCCCCCACAGCCTCTGTGGCAATGAGTTCCACACATTCACCATCCTCTGGCTAAAGACATTCTTCCTCACCTTCCTTTTCAAAAGAGCGCTCTTTAATTCTGAGGCTGTGCCCTCTGGTCCTAGACTCTCCCACCAGTGGAAACATCCTCCCCACATCCACTCTATCCAGGCCTTTCACTATTCTAGTTTGTAAGTTTCAATAAGGTCGACCCCTCATCCTTCTAAACTCCAGCGAGTACAGGCCCAATGCTGACAAATCTTCCCTCAACCTCTGGCATTCCAGTTGAAACAATCCATAGTAGACAATAGACAGACAATAGGTGCAGGAGTAGGCCATTCGGCCCTTCGAGCCAGCACCGCCATTCAATGTGATCATGGCTGATCATCCCCAATCAGTACCCCGTTCCTGCCATCTCCCCATATCCCCTGACTCCGCTATCTTTAAGAGCCCTATCTAGCTCTCTCTTGAAAGTATCCAGAGAACCTGCCTCCACCGTTCTCTGAGGCAGAGAATTCCACAGACTCACCACTCTCTGTGAGAAAAAGTGTTTCCTCGTCTCCGTTCTAAATGGCTTACTCCTTATTCTTAAAATGTGGCCCCTGGTTCTGGACTCCCCCAACATCGAATACATGTTTCCTGCCTTTAGAGTGTCCAAACCCTTAACAATGTTATATGTTTCAATAAGATCCCCACTCACCCTTCTAAACTCCAGAGTGTACAAACCCAGCTGCTCCATTCTCTCAGCATATGACAGTCCCGCTATCCCGGGAATTAACCTTGTAAACCTACGCTGCACTCCCTCAATAGCAATAGTCTAACCTGCAGTTGTCTGGAAGGATGTCTGCCGTTCCTTCCTGCAACATAGCCAGCCGTATCTGTTCTACCCTCTGTTGTACAGTGGTGGTGTTTGATGTCAGTAATGTTTTCCCCTCTGGGTTCCAGCAGCCATCATACAAGATGTTGATCCAGAAGCTGGCAGAGCTGAACACGCTGGGGGAATCTGGTGGCGATCTGAGGAAGGTACGTCACGATGCCACATGTTGGCAGCTCCTCATGGCCCTGGTGCCCTGGTGTGGTCACCATGATGGGCCCGGTGTCAAGTCAAGTCAAGGCAATTTTATTTCTATAGCACATTTAAAAACAACTCTCGTTGACCAAAGTGCTTTACATCAGTGCAGGTACTAGCGTGCTACACACAGTGGTACATAGATCAACACACATACATAGACACATACATACAGCGCTCCCTCACAGGACGTCAAGAAACGCTTGTGAGTAGAAATAAGTTTTAAGTCTCGACTTAAAGGAGTCGATGGAGGGGGCAGTTCTGATGGGAAGAGGGATGCTGTTCCACAGTCTAGGAGCTGCAACCGCAAAGGCGCGGTCGGTCGCCCCTGAGCTTATGCCTAGACCGCGGGATGTTCAGTAACCCCAAGTCGGCCGATCTGAGGGACCTGGAGGTGGTGTGGTGGGTGAGCAGACTTTTGATGTAGGTGGGGGCAAGCCCATTAAGGGCTTTGTAAACATAAAGGAGGATCTTGAAATGTATTCGGAACCGCACAGGGAGCCAGTGGAGAGAGGCCAGGATCGGGGTGATGTGGTCCTGTTTACGGGTACCCGTCAGGAGTCACACTGTGGCATTTTGGACCAGTTGCAGGCGGGACAGGGAAGATTGGCTGATGCCAGTGTAGAGGGAGTGGCAGTAATCGAGGCGGGAGGAGATAAATGTGTGGATGATCTTTTCAAGGTCGTCGATTTGGAGGAAAGGTTTGATTTCAGCTATCGTGCAAAGCTGGAAGAAGCTAGCTTAGACAAGGGCACACACCTCCAGATTCAGGGTTTCTCTCGGGCAGCTTACAGCCCAGTGGTGTGAATATTGATTTCTCTCACTTCAGGTAGCCCCGGCATTCCCTCTCCATCCCTCCCCCACCCAAGTCGCACCAGCTTCTCGTTCTCACCCAACAAACTGCTGACATGGGCCTGTTTCCTTTGTCATCGTCACTTTTTTGCATATCTTTCATTCATTGTTCTCTAGCTCCCCACATCACCATCTATATCTCTCATTTCCTTTATCCCTAACCAGTTTAAAGAATTGTCTCGACCCGAAACGTCACCTATTCCTTCTCTCCAGAGATGCTGCCTGACCCGCTGAGTTATTCCAGCATTTTGTGTCTATCTACAATTTTTCCCAGCTGTTATCAGGCAACTGAACCATCCTACCACAACCAGAGAGCAGTGCTGAACTACTATCTACCTCATTGCTGACCCTTGGACTATCCTTGATCGAACTTTAATGGCTTTACCTTGCACTAAACGCTATTCCCTTATCCTGTATCTGTACACTGCGGACGGCTCGATTGTGATCATGTATTGTCTTTCCGCTGACTGGTTAGCACGCAACAAAAGCTTTTCACTGGACCTCGGTACACGTGACAGTAACCTAAACTCAAAGAGAGAAGGGAAGGGCTGTGGAGTATGTGGGTGGGGAAGGGACCTGGGGTGGCACAGCGGTACAACAGCAGTTCGATCCTGACTACGGGTGCTGTCTGTAAGGAGTTTGCACGTTCTCCCCGTGACCTGCGTGGGTTTCCTTCGGGTGCTCTGGTTTCCTCCCACACTCCAAAGAGGTGCAGGTTTGTGGATTAATTGGCTTCTATAAGTTGTAAATTGTCCCTAGTGTGTGTAGGATAGTGTTAGTGTCTGGGGAGATCGCTGGTCAGTGCGGGTTAGGTGGGACGAAGGGCGTGTTTCCTTGCTGTATCTCTAAAGTCTAAAGTCAGAGGACATAGTTTTAAGGGAAGAAGGGAAAGATTTAATAGGAACCTGAGGGGCAACACCTGTACTAATCAAGAATCTATCCATCTCTGCCTTAAAAATATCCACTGACTTGGCCTCCACAGCTTCTTGTGGCAAAGAATACCACAGATTCACCACCCTCTGTCTGAAGAAATTCCTCCTCATCACCTTCCGAATGGAACGTCCTTTAATTCTGAGGCTGTGACCTTTAGTCCTAGACTTTCCCACCAGTGGAAACATCCTCTCCACATCCATTCAGTCCAAGAGTCCTGGCAACATCCTGGTAAACACAAAGAAAAGCTGGATTAATGCAACGGGTCAGGCAGCATCTCTGGAGACAAGGAATGGGTGACATCGCGAGTCGAGACTTCAGACTTCATTTGCGACCAGAAGCGTCACCCATTCCTTGTCTCCAGAGATGCTGCCTGACCCGCTGAGTTACTCCAGCACTCTGTGTCTATCTTCGAGTTAAACCAGCATCTGCAGTTTCTCGCTGGTATGCTAAAACACGTTCCCTTGTTTCTGCAGATTTACAGATCCACGCCAGAGGCAGAGCAGGTGTGGAAGAAAAACACGATGAATCAGCAGCTGGAGCCCACTGCGGCCTCCACAGGCAGGTGAGCAAAGACCTTGCTCAGCGCAAGCATCAACCTGGAGAGATGCAGGGGGAGATACACCAGGATGTTACCTCCTGCCCCGTCACACAAACCAACCTCCCTTCCATCGACTCCATCTACACTCACGCTGCCTCAGCAAGGCCAGCAGCATCATCAAGGACCAGTCGCAACCCGGCCACTCCCTCTTCCCCCCTCTCCCATCTCTCTGACTTTAGCCCACTTGGACCATATACAATATTATACTGTATTATAGACAATAGACAATAGACAATAGGTGCAGGAGTAGGCCATTCGTCCCTTCGAGCCAGCACCGCCATTCAATGTGATCATGGCTGATCATCCCCAATCAGTACCCCGTTCCTGCCTTCTCCCCATATCCCCTGACTCCGCTATCTTTAAGAGCCCTATCTAGCTCTCTCTTGAAAGCATCCAGAGAACCGGCCTCCACCGCCCTCTGAGGCAGAGAATTCCACAGACTCACCACTCTCTGTGAGAAAAAGTTTTTCCTCGTCTCCGTTCTAAATGGCTTACTCCTTATTCTTAAACTGTGGCCCCTGGTTCTGGACTCCCCAAACATCGGGAACATATTTCCTGCCTCTAGTGTGTCCAAACCCTTAACAATCTTTTTTGGAAAGTGGTGAAATCATTGGACAAAGTCAGCATGGATTTACGAAGGGTAAATCATGTCTGACGAATCTTATAGAATTTTTCGAGGATGTAACTAGTAGAGTGGATAAGGGAGAACCAGTGGATGTGTCATATCTGGACTTTCAGAAGGCTTTCAACAAGGTCCCACATAAGAGATTAGTATACAAACTTAAAGCACACGATATTGGGGGTTCAGTATTGATGTGGATAAAGAGCTGGCTGGAAGACAGGAAGCAAAGAGTAGGAGTAAACGGGTCCTTTTCAGAATGGCAGGCAGTGACTAGTGGGGTACCGCAAGGCTCAGTGCTGGGACCCCAGCTATTTACAATATACATTAATGATTTGGACGAGGGAATTGAATGCAACATCTCCAGGTTTGCGGATGGCACGAAGCTGGGGGGCAGTGTTAGGTGTGAGGAGGATGCTAGGAGGCTGCAAGGTGACTTGGATAGGCTGGGTGAGTGGGCAAATGCATGGCAGATGCAGTATAATGTGGATAAATGAGAGGTTATCCACTTTGGTGGCAAAAACAGGAAAGTAGACTATTATCTGAATGGTGGCCGATTATGAAAAGGGGAGATGCAGCAAGACCTGGGTGTCATGGTAGACCAGTCGTTGAAAGTAGGCATGCAGGTGCAGCAGGCAGTGAAGAAAGCGAATGGTATGTTAGCATTCATAGCAAAAGGATTTGAATACAAGAGCAGGGAGGTTCCGCTGCAGTTGTACAGGGTCTTGGTGAGGCCACACCTGGAGTATTGCGTACAGTTTTGGTCTCCAAATCTGAGGAAAGACATTCTTGCCATAGAGGGAGTACAGGGAAGGTTCACCAGACTGATTCCTGGGATGGCACGACTTCCATATGAAGAAAGACTGGATAGACTCGGCTTGTACTCGCTGGAATTTAGAAGATTGAGGGGGGATCTTATAGAAACTTACAAAATTCTTAAGGGGTTGGACAGGCTAGATGCAGGAAGATTGTTCCCGATGTTGGGGAAGTCCAGGACAAGGGGTCACAGTCTATAAGGATAAAGGGGAAGTCTTTTAGGACCGAGATGAGGAAAACATTTTTCACACAGAGAGTGGTGAGTCTCTGGAATTCTCTGCCACAGAAGGTAGTTGAGGCCAGTTCATTGGCTATATTTAAGAGGGAGTTAGATATGGCCCTTGTGGCAAAAGGGATCAGGGGGTATGGAGAGAAGGCAGGTGCAGGATACTGAGTTGGATGATCAGCCATGATCATATTGAATGGCGGTGCAGGCTCGAAGGGCCGAACGGCCTGCTCCTGCACCTAATTTCTATGTTTCTATGTTTCTATACGTTTCAATGAGATGCCCTCTCACGCTGCCTCAGCTGTGTTGTCGGTACGGAGTTTGTACGTTCTCCCCGTGACCGCGTGGGCTTTCTCCGAGAGCTTCGGTTTCCTTCCACACTCCAAAGCCGTACAGGTTTGTAGGTTAATTGGTTTGGTGTAAATGTTGGACAGTATTAATGTGCGGGGATCGCTGGTCGATGTGGACTCAATGGGCTGAAGGGCCTGTTTCCACGCTGTATTTCCAAACTAAACTAAGACTAATCGCCAGGTTATGGCACCATTTTCAAAGTCCAAGTTGCTTTATGTTCAGTTGGCCATAAAGGTCTGTTGTCTTGGCTGGGTTGTCGGGTGACCCTGGCCAAGCGAAGGTGTAAGTTGTAGGATTAGTAAAAGATTTATGGGCCTGTCCCACTTTGTTAGGCGACTGCCAGCGAATGCGACAATGGAATTTACTCATCACCAGCGACAACCTACGTCACCTGGCGACAACCTACGGCAGCACCTACGTCAAGCTACGCTAATTGGCGTAAAACCCGCCTTCGCTATTGTCGCCAAAGATTTTTCAACATGTTGAAAATTCAGTGGCGACCAGAAAGATGCTACGACTCTCTGGGAAACTGAGGAGCCGACTCACGACCATACAGGAGACATCCCAGCGACCATGTGGCAACAGCCTAGTCGCCTGTAGTCGCCTAAAATATCGCCTAAGTGAGACAGACCCATAAGGGTATAATATTGAGCATGGAAATGGGCCCTTTGGCCCAACCTGCACACACTGGCCAGCATGTCCCATCGACACTAGTCCTACCTGCTTGCGTTTGGCCCCCTCACCTTAAACCGATGTCCACTGGTTCTCGATTCCCCTATTTTGGGCAAAAGACTTTAATTGCATTTAAAGTCCCAGCCTGCTCAACCTCCCCCTCTAACTCAGACCATCAGCTCCTGGCAACATCCTCGTAAATCCTCTCTGTACCCTTTCCAGTTTGACAACTTCTTCTCTACATGCTGCCCAGAACTGAACACAATACTCTAAACGTCTCACCAATGTCTTATATAGCTGCCAGGGAGAAGGCAATTCTAGATTTAGTGTTGTGTAATGAACCGGATTTGATAAAGGGAACTCGAGGTATGGTCACAACCTCCATTAGGTGGTTGTGACCATAATATCTGCAATTTGAAAGGGAGAAGGTAAAATCAGAACTGTCAGTGTTACAGTTGAGCAAAGGGGACTATGGAGCCATGAGGGAGGAGCTGGCCAAAGTTGACTGGAAAGATACCCTAACAGGAATGACGGTGGAACAACAATGGCAGGTATTTCTGGGAATAATACAGAAGGTGCAGGATCAGTTCATTCCAAAGAGGAAGAAAGATTCCAAGGGGAGTAAGAGGCGACCGTGACTGACAAGGGACGTCAGGGACAATATAAAAATAAAAGACAAATACAACGTAGCAAAGATGAGCGGGAAGCAAGAGGATTGGGAATCTGTTAAAGATCAACAGAAGATAACTAAAAAGGCAATACAGGGAGAAAAGATGAGGTACAAAGGTAAGCTAGTCAAGAATATAAAGCGGATAGTAAAAATTTCTTTAGGTATGTGAAGAGGAAAACATTAGTTAAGACAAATGTGGGCCCCGAAGACAGAGACAGGTAAATTTATTATGGGGAATATGGAAATGGCAGACGAGTTGAACAGGCACTTTGCTTCAGTCTTCACCAAGGAAGACACAACCAATCTCCCAGATGTACTAGGGGGCAGAGGACCTGGGTGGTGGAGGAACCGAAGGAAATTCACATTAGGCAGGAAATGGTGTTGGATGGACTGATGGGTCTGAAGGCTGATAAATCCCCAGGACCTGATGGTCTGCATCCCAGGGTACTTAAGGAAGTGGCTCCAGAAATTGTGGACGCATTTTTGATCATTTTCCAATGTTCTACAGATTCTGGATAAGTTCCTGTGGATTGGAGGGTAGCTAATGATATCCCACTTTTCAAGAAAGGAGGGAGAAAGACGGGAATTATAAACCAGTTAGCCTGACATCGGTGGTGGGGAAGATGCTGGAGTCAATTATCAAAGATGTAATAGCAGCACAGGAAACAAAGAGTGGGGATTAACGGGCCCCTTTCAGAATGGCAGGCAGTGACTGGTGGGGTGTCGCAAGGCTCGGTGCTGGGACCCCAGTTATTTACAATATACATTCATGATTTAGATGAAGGGATTAAAAGTAATATTAGCAAATTTGCAGATGACACAAAGCTGGGTGGCAGTGTGAACTGTGAGGAGGATGCTATGAGGATACAAAGTGACTTGGACAGGTTGGGTGAGTGGGCAGATGAAGTATAAAGTGGATAAATGTGAGGTTATCCACTTTGGAGGCAAGAACGGGTAGGCAGATTATTATCTGAATGGTGTCAGTTAGGAAAATGGGACCTGGGTGTCCTGGTACATCAGTTACTGAAAGTAAGCATGCAGGTACAACAGGCAGTGAAGAAAGCTAATGGCATGTTGGCCTTCATAACAAGAGGAGTTGAGTATAGGAGCAAAAAGGTCCTTCTGCAGTTGTACAGGGTCTTGGTGGGACCACACCTAGAGTATTGTGAGCAGCTTTGGTCCCCTAATTTGAGGAAGGACATTCTTGCTAATGAGGGAGTGCAGCGTAGGTTCATGAAGTTAATTCCCAGGATGGCGGGACTGTCATATGCTGAAAGAATGGAGCGGCTGGGCTTGTATTCACTGGATGAGAGGGGATCTTATGGAAACATAAAATTATTAACGGATTGGACATGCTAGAGGCAGGAAACATGTTCCAGATGTTGGGGGAGTCCAGAAACAGGGGCCACATTTAAGAATAAGGGGTAAGCCATTTGGAACTGAGATGAGGAAAAATGTTTTCACACAGAGAGTTGTGAATTTGTGGAATTCTCTGCCTCAGAGGGCGGTGGAGGCCATTTCACTGGATGCATTCAAAAGAGAGTTAGATGGAGTTCTTAGGGCTAGCAGAATCAAAGGATATGGGGAGAAGGCAGGAACGGGGTACTGATTGTGGATGATCAGCCATGATCACATTGAATGGCGATACTGGCTCGAAGGACCGAGTGGCCTATTCCTGCACCTATTGTTTATGTTTCTATGTAACATGACCTCCAAATTTAGTGCAAAATATAATATTGAAGTCCGATAATGTCCAATTAAAGGAGTCCAATGAGGTAGATGGGAGGTCATGACCATGCTCTAGTTTAGTTAATCTTCTGGATCAGCCTACCATGGGAGGGACTGAGCCATTCTATCACCAACTAGAGAGCGGTCCTGACCTCCCGTCAGGCATGAGGTACAGAAGTGTGAAAACCTTCAGATTCAGGGACAGTTTCTTCCCAGCTGTTATCAGGCAACTGAACAATCCTACCACAACCAGAGAGCGGTCCTGAACTACTATCTACCTTATTGGTGACCCTCAGACTATCTATGATTGGACTTTGCTGGCTTCACCTTGCACTAAATGGGAGTGGGGAGAAGAGTCAATAGACAATTGGTGCAGGAGTAGGCCATTTGGCCCTTCGAGCCAGCACCGCCATTCAATGTGATCATGGCTGATCATCCCCAATCAGTACCCTGTTCCTGCCTTCTCCCCATATCCCCTGACTCCGCTATCTTTAAGAGCCCTATCTAGCTCTCTCTTGAAAGCATCCAGAGAACCTGCCTCCACCGCCCTCTGAGGCAGAGAATTCCACAGACTCACCACTCTCTGTGAGAAGAAGTGTTTCCTTGTCTCCATTCTAAATGGCTTACCCCTTATTCTTAAACTGTGGCCCCTGGTTCTGGAGGGAGTGACTGGGGTGAGACTGGTCCTTGATGATGCTGCTGGCCTTGCCAAGGCAGCGTGAGGTGTAGATGGAGACAATGGAAGGGAGGTTGGTTTGTGTGAGAATAATAAACGATCGCATGCCGTAACTAATTCCAATGGTGTTTGACCCACAGCGTACAGACGTCAGGCCCACAGCGAGATGTCCACTACCACTCAGCGTTGCCGCCCCGTGCCTCTGCCTTGAACAACGCTCGTTGGCCGGGAATCGAGGGGTGCAGAGGTGAAGGTGAGCCGATCGACCCGTTCCACTGTCGGCCCGTCCCCGTGAGGAGGGAGGACCAGCGCTTCTTCCTCCCTCTCTGGATCCTGAAGCCCACCAACAATAAACCCAACCTGCTGCCAGGTGGCCAGTGCAGCGCCCGCCGTTCCTGCATGGACCTTGGCCAGGAGCCCTCGGAAGCCGAGGAGATGTCGTCTGGCCACAAGATGGAGCAAGAGGGCAGCGCGTACCCCTACCCCGACTTCCTGCCGCCCCCTTTCAACAGGGTGGACTTCAGCGAGTTGTCCTTGCTGGAGGAGCACCAGTGGAAGGAGGCCTTGCCCGCCAGACCCAACAGCCCCTTGGGCCAACTGATCGGCCGCATCGTGCAGTTGGAGAAGATCCAGCTCATGACCATCCAGAAAGAGAAGGGCAGGCAGCCGGAGACGGCGCCCGGAGCCAGCCCCAAGGCCGCCTCCACTCGCAAGAAGGCCAAGAGGGGCAGGAAGTGTCGGAGAGGAGACGTGGTCTGCCTGCAGCAGCCCCACTCCGAGGTGTGCCTCAAGAAGGCCAACCCGGCCAGGATGGCCCACCACAAGCACCTGTACCGGGTGTCGTCCGGCCAGTCCTGCAGCGACCCCCACGACCTACACTCGTCCAGCGAGGACCTCAAACACAGGAGGCACTGTCGGGCCAACTGGAGCTCCTACCAACCCTACAAGCGCAGTGTGCCCGACCAGGTCATCCTCAGCAGCAACAACTCTGCCTTCGTCACCAACCAACCTTTCAGCGCAGTGGAGGCTGGGCAAACCCTGGCTGTACACAAGCCCGCCAACATCATACACTACAAGCACAAGAAGAAGCAGATGTAGCCTTCATCCTCCCGCGGAACTGAAATACTTGTCTCTGCACAGAACCCTCGTATCTCCCCCTCGTCTTGAATGTTCCCCTGAATCACGTCAACAAAATTAACTCCTCCTTTTCCCACACCTAGATGCTGCAGATTTTTACGACGTTACTATGTTTTCTCTTTAAAAATAATATATATATATATGTTGGGAATAAAGATGAATATTAATACTTTACCAGTAAAGATTTGTGAGTGGTTCATCACAAGCAAATGGTTTTTCACAATGCTTCAAAGTTGTTAATTAGTCTCCAGTAAAAGAAAGAATGAATCCAGTGAAGCGCCTGGATAGAGTGGATTTATTTTAGTTTTAGTTTAGAGATAGAGTGCAGAAACAGGCCCTTCGGCCCATCACGTCCGCTCCGACCAGCAATCCCCCACAATCCCCACAGCGATCCTGCACACGCCAGGGACAATTTTACATTTATACCAACGTCAATTAACCTACAAGCCTTTAGAGTGTGGGAGGAAACCAGAGTACCCGGAGAAAACCCACGGAGGTCACGGGGAGAATGTACAAATTCCGTAGGGATTGAAACCGGGTCTCTGGTGCCGTGAGGCAGCAACTCAGCGCTGCGCCACCATGTGGACGTGGAGAGGATGTTTCCACTAGTGGGAAGCTTACAGCTGTGACGTCACAATGGGATTGTAGCCCTGCTCCCAACATTGGTGCTATCGAAGTACACTGAGTCCTGCCAGCCCCAGCAAGTGCAAGTGCATTTTTTTTAAAGTCACAGTACACTTAGTTCTGCTAGCTAGCAAGTGCAACTGCATTTTTTTTAAAGTTTAAAAATGAGGGGTGGTGAATGAGGCGAAATGAGTAGTTCCTGCACAGTTGGGGGCTATGGGTGAGTGGTGGAATATTGCGTTAGGGGAACGGGTTGCATTGGGGGACTAGGTCTCCTGTGTGACAGGGACCCAATGTGTCCCACTTGGTCTAGTATATATATATATATAATTATAACTCTCATCTTGTTTGTTACTATATCCGTGATTCTGTTCCTGAAATTACGGCAAAATGGTACACGATAACATTACAATATTTAGCCCACCTTACTCAGCATTGTCCTGTGGTGTGTTGTATCAAGTTTTGTTCAGCTTGATGGTATATTTTACAAGTTATTCACATTTTAAACTTTACAAAAACCACTCTGACAAAATCTCTTCCATACGCACTGGCCGTTAGCAGCGTATGATGTCACGATGGGATCTCAATTACATAAATTTCCCACCGGCAGTGTTCCACCCCACAATAATGGGATCTCATTTACATTAAAATAAAACTTAGTTTTAAAAAACACCGCAGCTTCCACCGCACAATGACATCAAGAGAGGTAGGGAGGGGAGAGGGGTTATGGAGGGTGGGAGTGACTGAGGGTAGGGGAAAGGAGAGGGAGGGAGAGATCAGGGAGGGAGTGGAGTAGGGGAGGAGGAGAGGGGAAAGAAGAGGGAGGGTGATGAGGGGGGGAAGTGCTGGGGATGAGGGGGAATGGAGGAGGATAGGAGTAGGAAGAGGGATGGCAAGGCACACTTGGGCAGGGTTGCCGTGACTCACATCACAACGGGGATCTCTTACGTCACAACGCTAACCTATCAGCCGAGCCTGCGCAGTTGGGGGCTATGGGTGAGTAGTGGAATATTGCGTTCCCCTGTGACAGGGACCCAACGGGTCCCATTTGATCTCGCATCTATATCTTCTATTGTCTATGTTACTAAAAGTCTCATCTTGACTACTTCCTGTTGCACTCTATAATGATTTTAGAAAAAATGCTACCACTTACGGCTATGATTTCTGGCCATCTTACTCAGAGTCCCCCTCCGCTGGTCAGGACAAGAGGATTTTTCCCATCGATGAAAAATAAGAGACTTATTAATGTATTAAAAATGTTGAGATTATCTCTCCTGAAGGCATGCCCCTTCTGGAGGGACTATAAAACCCGGTAGTGTGGAGGTGCCTCAGTTCTCTGCAAGATGGGGGAGCGAGAGATTGCAATTCTCAGTCTGAGCTGTGAATAACACTGAACACATGTCTACTAAACTGTGAGTGGTTTTACTGACCTGTCAGTGGCCTTAATGTGGTTTGAAAATGTAGTTTAAAAATGCAAAATAAGTTTTTTGGTTTGAAAATGCAAGTGTTTTTTGTTTTGAGAATGCAAAAGTTGCCTTGTCTAATTGAAAAGTTGGTTTGAGAATGCTAAAGTTGCCTTGCCTAATTGAAAAGTTGGTTTGAGAATTCCTTGCCTAATTGAACAGTTGGTTTGACAATGCCTTGCCTAATTGAAAAGTTGGTTTGAGAATGCCTTGCCTAATTGAAAAGTTGGTTTGAGAATGCCTTGTCTAATTGAAAAGTTGGTTTGAGAATGCTAAAGTTGCCTTGCCTAATTGAAAAGTTGGTTTGAGAAAGCAAAATTTGCCTTGCCTAATTGAAAAGTTGATTTGAGAATGCCTTGCCTAATCGAAAAGTTGGTTTGAGAATACCTTTGCCTAATTGAAAAGTTGATTTGAGAATGCCTTGTCTAATTGAAAAGTTGCCTTGCCTAATTGAAAAGTTGGTTTGAGAAAGCAAAAGTTGCTTTGCCTAATTGAAAAGTTGGTTTGAGAATGCAAAAGTTGCCTTGCCTATTTGAAAAGTTGGTTTGAGAATGCTAAAGTTGTCTTGCCTAATTGAAAAGTTGGTTTGAGAATGCCTTCCCTAATTGAAAAGTTGGTTTGAGAATGCCTTGCCTAATTGAAAAGTTGGTTTGAGAATGCTAAAGTTGCCTTGCCTAATTGAAAAGTTGGCTTGAGAAAACAAAAGTTGCTTTGCCTAATTGAAAAGTTGGTTTGAGAATGCAAAAGTTGCCTTGCCTAATTGAAAGGTTGGTTTGAGAATGCTAAAGTTGTCTTGCCTAATTGAAAAGGCAAGTGCCCCCCCCCCCCCCCCCCCAACTGGCCACCAATATTGGAATTGGTGGAGAGGTGGAATATTGCGTTGGTGGACCAGCCCTCCTGTGTGAAGCTGAGATCCAACGGGTCCCACTTAGTCTAATTTTATCACTAAAACTCTTGTCTTGTTCCTATCTATGTGTATGTGATCCTGAAATTACGCCAAAACTATACACGATAATGCAAAAAAAAATTGCACCACCTTACTCGCCCTTGTCCTGTGGTGGTCTGCTTCCAGTTTCGTTCAGATTGATGTTATATTTTACAAGAAATTCAAGTTTAAGACACATTTTTGCAGCTAAAATCCTTGCTGGCCCAGCTTGCAACAAAGTTGCAATCGAGGAACACTCAGTCCTCCCAGCAAGTTTTTATCCAGTATCGGAATATTGTGTTGGGGGAACAGATTGCATTGGGGAAACGGGTGAGTGGTGGAATATTGCCTTGGGGAATGGGTTGAATTGGCAGACCAGTCCTCCCATGGGGGCTATGGGTGAGTGGTGGAATATTGCATTGGGGACCAGGCTTCCCGTGTGACAGGGACCCAACAGGTTCCAGTTGGTCGAGTATATTAGAAAACTCTTAACTTGTTTGTCGTCTCTATGTCTGTCTGTGTGGAGTGTGATCCTGGAATTATGCCAAAACAGTACAGGATAGCACTACAATTTTTGGTCCACCTTACCATTATCCTGTGGTGTGATGTATCAAGTTTTGTTCAGATTGATGGTATGTTTTACATGTTATTCACATTTTAAACTTTACAAAAAGCAATTTAACAAAAATCTCCTCCATCTGCATTGGCAGTTAGCAGCGTATGATGTCACAATGGGATCACAATCCAGATTCAGAGACAGTTTTGTCCCCAAAGCAATCTTCACACTCAATATGAAAAAAACACTATTATTATTCATGAGTATTATTCATGCTGCACTCTTCCATGCTGCTATCCACCTCGTACTTTACTATCACCACGTGCAATACTGATTATTTATTTATCTTGATACCTAGTTTTATAACATTGTTTTTAAATTGTGTCCCATGTTTTTATGTTTGTATATTATGCACCAATGGAGTGGCAATAATAATTTTGCAGTGCTTACAATGACAAATAAAGGCAGTCATTCATTGTCATATTTTTAAAAACACAGCAGCGTTTCACCATTACATCACAATGGGATATCATTTACATTTTTAAAAAGTGTTTTAAAAAACACAGCAGCTTCCACCTCACAATGACGTCAAGGTGGGTAGGGAGGGGAGTGGGGTTATGGAGGGAGTGACTGAGGGTAGGGGAAATGAGAGGGAGGGAGATGTGAGGTAAGGACTGGGGGAGGAGAGGGGAAAGAAGAGGGAGGGTGTAGAGGAGGGGGAAGTGCTGGGGATGAGGGCGAATGGAGGAGGCGCACTTGGGGAGGGTTGCCGTGACACGCGTCACAACGGGAACCTGTCAGCCACTCCTGCACAGTTGGGGGCTATGGGTGAGTGGTGGAATATTGCTTTTGGGGACCAGCCCTCCCGTGTGACAGGGACCCAACGGGTCCCACTTGGTCTAGTATCAATCTATCTATGTGCGATTAAAAGTCTTGTCTTGTTTCTATATGTGTGTGTGTGGCTGATTGAGATTGTATCTACGGCAAAACGGTACATGGTAGTGGTAAAATGTTTGTAGAACCTTACTCGGCTTTTTCCCATCGTCGATCTTGTCAAGTTTCCTTCAGATATGATGTAATATTTCACAAGTTATTGATATTTAAAGGTTTATTAAAAAGCCAACTTTGAGAATAACTGACTGAGAGTGAGACTTTTCTGGCAGCTTCCAGTGATGATGACACAATGGCATCTCACAGTTCTCCAATCACAATGGGATCTAATTTAACATTCCGACAACCAAAAAATGACATCACAATGGCATCAATCTCAGCTGATCTATCTCTCCCTCCTAACCCCATTCTCCTGCCTTCTCCCCATAACCCCTGACACCCGTACTAATGAAGAATCTATCTATCTATCTCTGCCTTAAAAATATCCATTGACTTGGCCACCACAGCCGTCTGTGTTCAATTATTACTTCTTTCCGGAAATTAATATTCACTCTGTTAAAACTCTTCATCTTCTTCCAATATTTTAAATTCATATTTTCTCTGTTCTGAGGAAAGTGTCATTAACCTGAAATTCCATATGCATATAATTCTAAATATCATAATAGTATCATTTCTGATCATTCCCCGTTAACTTTTTCTTTAAAATTAGAAGGAATGCCCGATAAAGATTCGTTTTGGAGGTTTAATCCCCAAATTTTAAATAACTCACAAGGTTGCACATATTTAAAAGAACAGATGAGATTCTTCTTTGAGACAAATGATACACCAGACACTTCACCTTCCTTATTATGGGAAACTTTTAAGGCATTTATTAGAGGAATTATAATCTCATATCAAGCTTTCCAAAATAACAAGAATAATACTGAACAATTGCAGTTAGAACAAGAAATTAGACAATTAGATTTAGAAAATGCCAAAGAACCAACTATACATAAACATAATAAGATAATAATACTAAAATATAAATTAAATAAAATTTTATCGGCCAGAATAATGAGATTATTTCAAATTACAAAACAAGAAAATTTTGAATTTGGTGATAAACCTCATAAACTCCTAGCACGCCAACTGAAAATAAGGGACACAGAAAATCCAATTACTAAATTTAAATCAGACAAAGGGGAATTACTAACACTACCTAAAGATATTAATAAAAGATTTGCTCAATTTTATCAAAACTTATATACATCGAAAACATCTGCAAATAATACTCAAATTGCAAATTTCTTAGATAACTGTAATCTTCCAAAATTAAATATGGTGGAACAAGAGGCATTAGGAGCTCAGATTACACTACAGGAAATAGAAGAAACAATTAGTTCGTTGAAGAATGGCAAAACCCCAGGACCAGATGGCTTTAGTAATGAATTCTATAAAAGATTCTACGAAATAATTTCTCCACGGTTGCAAGATTTACATATATACATTTTTAAAGAAAATAAACTACCAGAAACACTAACTGAATCAACTAATACACATACCAAAAAAGGATAAAGATCTAGAAGACCCAGGCTCATATAGAGCTATTGCACTCCTAAATACAGACCAAAAAATATTAACGAAGACTCTAGCGAGAAGATTGAGTAAATATGTTAGTAAACTAATAAACCCGGACCAAACAGGGTTCATACCAAAGAGATACTCATTTAACAATTTGAGACGGTTGTCTAATATAATGTACTCACATAATACTGAAGAAGAACTAGCTATTATTTCATTGGATGCAGAAAAAGCTTTTGATCAAGTAGGATGGCTATATTTATTCAAAGTATTGGAAAAATTTAATATGGGAGATAATTTTATTTCATGGGTAAAACTATTATATGATAAGCCAACGGCTAGAATACTGACTAATAATATATTATCCCCGAAATTCCACTTAGCAAGGGGCAATAGGCAGGGGTGCGCGTTATCGCTCCTGCTTTTTGCACTAGTGATAGACCCTTTTGCTGAAAGTATAAGAAGCCATCCGAACATTCATGGGTATATTACCAAACACTCAAATAATAAAATGTCATTATATGCAGACGACATATTATTATATATTACAAATTCGCAAATTAGCATACCAAATATACTAAATTTAATAGAGGAATTTGGTTCTTTTTCAGGATATAGAATAAATTGGAACAAAAGTGAAATTATGACGATAAAACCTCAAGAGTCGACACATCTGTTGAAATTCCCTTTTAGAATTACAACAGAAAAATTTAAATATTTGGGCATCCAAATTACTAGGAACTATAAATCATTACTCAACGCAAACTATATGCCTTTATTAACTAAATTAAATGGGCTGATTAAATTTTGGAAGACACTGCCGATGTCATTAATAGGCAGAATAAATGCGATAAAAATGATCTTCTTAGCACAAATATTGTACCTATTTCAATCAATACCAATATACATACCTAAAAAATTAGATTCTGATATTGTAAACTTCATATGGGATTATAAATCACACAGAATTTAAAAAAAAACACTTGTGTAAATCTAAACAATCAGGGGGACTGACACTCCCTAACTTATTGTATTATTATTGGGCAGTGAATATTACAAATATAATCTACTGGTTGGACAGTTCTGCCCATCGGGTAGATTGGATAAGAATGGAGAAAGAGGATTGTTCCCCTTATAACATAGGAGCGATCCTTCTTTCCCCGATAAAACTGAACAATGTAATATACAAGAAGAATCCAATTATTCATAGTATAATACGGATTTGGAAACAAATAAAACTAACTTTAAAATTAAGAAAATTATTGTTTCTTTCTCCAATAGCTAATAATCCCTCATTCAAACCATCCATTATTGATAAAACGTTTATCCATTGGGAAAGAATAGGAATTAAAACGATGGCAGATATGTATGAAATGGGAAAACTTTTATCATTCCAACAATTACAACTAAAATATAATTTGAAAAGTAATCAATATTTCAAATACCTTCAAATTCAAGATTATTTGAAAAAGTATATACAAGGATATCAAACTTTAACCCCAGATCTACTGGAGGAAGGAATGAATAGAAAGGCAGAATCAAGCAATTTAGTATCTTACTTATATAATATAATTCTAAATATAGGAACACCAACGACAGAAGCAATTAGAAGAGAATGGGAACAAGAGTTATTGATAAAAATTCCGAACGATAGATGGGATAAAAATGTATTATATGTAAACAAATGTTCAATGAATGTAAGACATAACCTAATTCAATTTAAAATTTTACATAGATTATATTATTCGAAAACAAGACTGAATAAAATATTTTCAAATGTTTCCCCCATCTGCGACAAATGTCTAACTCAAAATGCCACTATAGCACATTCCTTTGTCTCTTGTACAAAACTGTATACATTTTGGAATGAAATTTTTGGAATTTTTACAAAACTATTTAACACAAAATGGAACCCCAATACCGAATTGATTATCTTTGGAGCAATGGAAGAGGGAAGTAAACTAACTATATTCCAAGAAGCTTTTCTTAATTATAGTCTAATAACAGCGAAAAAACTTATACTCAAATTTTGGAAAAACGCACCTACGCCAACATTCAAAATGTGGATTTCAAACATGTCTGAAACGCTACATCTTGAAGAAATGAGATTCCTCTTACTAGGCAAAGTAGACCAATTCTTAAAGATTTGGTCTCCGTTTATCAACTTTATACAAGCATATGATGCAACATAACATAACCTTAGAAATTAAATGGTTTAGAACTGGGTGACGGATGGGCAAAAATATGAGATAGGTAGATCTCTCCTAATCTCTCTTTTCTTTTTACTTTCTCCTTTTCTTTCAATCTTTTAACTTCTCACCTCTGTCCTTTATTTTTTTTTGTTTTCTGTTTCTACTCGCTTGTCTATCTATTCCGACACTCTTTATTTCTTTTTTCTCTCACTGTTCTTTTATTATTGAACCAAAAGTATGAAGTTGTACAAGAATGATAATATGTATTTATGTATTAGGTACTTAGGTACCAGACTACTGTACTTACTTCTAACAAAAATAAACAAACAAACAAAAAAAACCTGAAATGTTAGCTATTGCCACAGATGCTGCTTGACCGCATGGGTTTTTCTAGACGCTGTGAGAATCGTGGGAAGAACTGTGTAGGAGGAACTGCTGATGCTGTGTTTCAATCTATTCCAGTGTTTATCATGAGAACAGAGCTGTTCTTCCATGTTGTCTTTTAACATGGTCAGCTTTATGTTCCGTGGGAATTGAACTTTACTCCTGTGACTGTCCCCTTCAGAGCTAGTTCAGTTCAGTTTAATTTATTACTTTATTCAGTTCAGTTTAGTTTATTTAATTTAGTGTATAAAAATTTTTGTTGCATGCTAACCAGTCAACAGAAAGACAATACATGATCACAAACGACCCATTTACAGTGTGCAGATACACGATAAGGGCATAACGTTTAATGCAAGGTAAAGATAGCGAAGTTTGATCAAGGATAGTCCGAGGGTAGATATGTTCAACACTGCTCTCTGGTGGTGGTAGGATGGTCCAGTTGCCTGATAACAGCTGGGAAGAAACTGTCCCTGAATCTGGAGGTGTGCGTTTTCACACTTCTGTACCTCTTGCCTGATGGGAGAGGGGAGAAGAGGGAGTGGCCAGGGTGCGACTCGTCCTTGATGATGCTGCTGGCCTTGCCGAGGCAGCGTGAGGTGTAGATGGAGTCAATAGAAGGGAGGTTGGTTTGCGTGATGGTCTGGGCTGCGTCCACAATTCGCTGCAATTTCTTGCTGTCTTGGATGGAGTTGTTCCCAAACCGAGCTGTGATGCATCCCGATAAAATGCTGACATGCCTGGTGCAGGTGGTCCATGGAGTCAATAAACAAGACTGCTGAACACAAAAGTGTTTGTGAACTCAAGGCAAGAACTGGACACCCATGTCATCCCACATAGATGAGGGAGCCTGCTTCTCAGTGGAAAGTTACTGAATGCTGGATCTCAATAGTTAACCCTGTGAACAAGGATGAAGGAGGACCTCATTTAAACTTACCAAATAGTGAAAGCCCTGGATAGAGTGGATGTGGAGAGGATGTTTCCACTTGTGGGAGAGTCTAGGACAAGAGGGCACAGCCTCAGGATAAAAGGGCATACCTTTAGAAAGGTAATGGGGAGGAATTTTGTTAGTCATAATATGTGATGTATCAGTGGAATTCATTGCCACAGAAGGCTGTGGAGGCCAAGTCAATGGATATTTTTAAGGCAGAGATGGATAGATTCTTGATTAGTACAGGTGTCAGGGGTTTATAATATAAACCACACAATATAATTATGGAGAGAGTCAGAACTGGACCTAGGATGGAGATTTTTGATTGGAGAAAGGCTAACTTTGAGGGAATGCATAAGGATTTTAAAGGAGTGAATTGGGACACTTTGTTTCATGGGAAGGATGTAGAAGAGAAATGGAGGACATTTAAAGGGAAAATTGTAAGAGTACAGAATCTTTATGTCCCTGTTAGGTTGAAAGGAAATAGTAAAAATTGGAAAGAGCCATGGTTTTCAAGGGAAATTGGACACTTGTTTCGACATCTACAATAATTATAGGAGGCATGGAGTAAATGAGGTACTAGAGGAGTATAAAGAATATAAAAAGAATCTTAAGAAAGAAATTAGGAAGGCTAAAAGAAGATATGAGGTTGCTTTGGCAAGAAAGGTGAAAGTAAATCCAAAGGGTTTCTACAGCTATATTAATAGCAAAAGGATAACGAGGGTTAAAATTGGACCATTAGAGAACCAGAATGGACAGCTATCTGCAGAGCCAAAAGAGATGGGGGAGATATTGAACAATTTCTTTTCTTCGGTATTCACCAAGGAGAAGGATATTGAACTGAGGTAAGGGAACAAACTAGAGTAGCTATGGAAACTATGAGATTCAAAGAGGAGGAAGTACTGACACTTTTGAATATAAAAGTGGATAAGTCTCCAGGTCCTGACAGGATATTCCCTAGGACATTGAGGGAAGTTAGTGTAGAAATAGCAAGAGCTATGACAGAAATATTTCAAATGTCATTAGAAACAGGAATAGTGCCGGAGGATTGGCGTACTGCGCATGTTGTTCCATTGTTTAAAAAGGGTTCAAAGAATAAACCTAGCAATTATAGAACTGTTAGTTTGACGTTAGTGGTGGGCAAATTAATGGAATGGATAGTTAGAGATAATATATATAAGCATCTGGATAAACAGGGTCTGATCAGGAACAGTCAACATGGATTTGTGCCTGGAAGGTCATGTTTGACAAACCTTGAATTTTTTGAAGCTGTTACTAGGGAAATTGATGAGGGTAAAGCAGTGGATGTTTTCTATATGGATTTCAGTAAGACCTTTGACAAGGTTCCCCATGGAAGGTTGGTTAAGAAGGTTCAATCTTTGGGTGTTAATGGCGGAGTAGCAAGATGGATTCAACAGTGGCTGAATGGGAGATGTCAGAGAGTAATGGTGGATGGCTGTTTGTCAGGTTGGAAGCCGGTGACCAGTGGGGTGCCTCAGGGATCTGTGTTGGGTCCACTGTTGTTTGTCATGTACATCAATGATCTGGATGATGGGGTGGAAAATTGGATAAGTAAGTATGCAGATGATACTAAGATAGGTGGTGTTGTGGATAATGACGTAGATTTTCAAAGTCTACAGAGAGATTTGGGCCATTTGGAAAAGTGGGCTGAAAGATGGCAGATGGAGTTTAATGCTGAAAAGTGTGAAGTGCTACATCTTGGCAGGACAAATCAAAATAGGACGTACATGGTAAATGGTAGGGAATTGAGGAATGCTGTGGAACAGAGAGATCAGGAATAACTGTGCATAGTTCTCTGAAGGTGGAATCGCATGTAGATAAGGTGGTAAAGAAAACCTTTGGTGTACTGGCCTTTATAAATCAGAGCATTGAATATAGGAGTAGGGAAGTAATGTTAAAATTGTACAAGGGATTGGCGAGACCAATTCTGGAGTATGGTGTACAATTTTGGTTGCCTAATTATAGGAAGGATGTCAACAAAATAGAGTACAGAGGAGATTTACTATAATGTTGACTGGGTTCCAGCAACTAAGTTACAGAGAAAGGTTGAACAAGTTAGGTCTTTATTCTTTGGAGCGCAGAAGGTTAAGGGGGGACTTGATTGAGGTCTTTAAAATGATGAAAGGGATAGACAGAGTTGACATGGATAAGCTTTTCCCATTGAGGGTAGGGAAGATTCAAACAAGAGAGCATGACATGAGAATTAATGGACAGAAGTTTAGGGGTAACGTGAGGGGGAACTTCTTTACTCAGGGGGTGGTGGCTGTGTGGAATGAGCTTCCAGCAGAAGTGGTAGAGGCAGGATCGATTTTAACATTTAAAAGTGAAGTGGATAGGTATATGGACGTGAAGGGAATGGAGGGGTATGGTCTGAGTGCAGGTAGATGGGACTAGGGGAAAACAAATGGTCGGCACATACTGGAAGGGCCGAGAGGGCCTGTTTCCGTGCTGTAATTGTTATATGGTTATATGGTTAAAATAAATGGTCGGCACGGACTGGAAGGGCCGAGAGGGCCTGTTTCCGTGCTGTAATTGTTATATGGTTATAAGTTCATAAATGATAGGAGCAGAATTAGGCCATTCAGCCCATTAAATCTACTCCGCCATTCAATCATGGCTAATCTATTTTTCCCTCTCAACCCCATTCTCCCGCCTTGTGCCCTTAACCCGGCACTCAGAGAGAGGGTGGTGGGTGCATGGAACGAGCTGCCACAACATGTTGCCATAAATCACAACATTTAACAGGTACGGGTACAATGATAGGAAAGGTTTAGAGGAATAAGGGACAAATCTCTCTTAAATCTTTCAATCTCACCTCAATCTTATGCACTCACTTGCAAAACCCTTTTAAATAATTTCTCCAATGTTACCTAAGCCTATGTACTCGTTTTAGAATCCCTCTTAAATTTCACCTTAATCATGTTTTCTAGTTTGCAAACTCCTGTTCAATCGCCAACATCTCACTTCAAGCCTATGCCCTCTAGTTTTAGAATTATCTACTCGAGGGAAAAGGTGTGAACAATCATATTATCCATTCATAAGGACTGAAGGATAAAAAAAAAAATCAGAAACCATTTTGTGGCACAGTGGCGTAGCGGTAGCATCCAGTGAACCGGCCTCCACCGCCCTCAGAGGCAGAGAATTCCACAGACTCACCACTCTCTGTGAGAAAATGTGTTTCCTCGTCTCCGTTGGTCGGCGCGGACGTGGTGGGCCGAAGGGCCTGTTTCCACGCTGTATCTCTAAACTAACCTAAAATTTTAATTTGACTTTAGCTCAGTGTTGTTTGAATCCCCACAGGAAACAATCAAAGCCAAATGATTTTAACAGAAGCTATTTAATGAAAACATTTGAAATGTCACAGCGCAGTATTTTCACGTTACAACTTGACAAAACGCACTCATCTGTCGTCTATTCAATACCTGTAAAGTGTATTATAGTCGATTGCTTTGCAATTATAACTTTCTCACAGTGTTTAAGAACGATTACTACCCAGGATTAATGATTTGTTAAAATCTAACACATTTACAAACTGGAAATATTTCAAACAAACAATACAAATATACCAGGGTATAAATGTATTGACAAATATGAGTGTAAAAACCACCATCTTCACTTTCATTGAACACTGAAGAACTCTGAAGGCGGTAAGTTGTGACGGGGCTAAGATAATGAAGCATCGTGGGTGGAGCACATTTACAGTCGTCCCCACCTGAGGAACAAAACACAGGATAAGAGCAGTTTGACTTGATTCAAACATGCAAAAACAATCTTAACACAGAAAAGTAGAGCACAGGAACAGGCCCTTCAGCCCTCAATGTCTGTGCTGAACACGACGGCAAGCTAATCTAATCTCCTCTGCCTGCACGTGATCCATATCCCTCTAAATTTAAAAGCTGCTTCATCGCCACTATCGTATCCGCCTCCACCAGCTCTCCCGGCAACACACACACACTGAACTTTTTTTTCTCTCTCGTATATTATATTGTTTACAGCCTACTATGTTTACATATATTATGTTGTGATGCAGCAAGTAAGAATTTCATTATTCTATCTGGGACACATGACAATAAAATACTCTGACTCTTTTGCTTTCCAGGCACTCACCACCCTCTGTGTATATTTAAAAATAAAACTGGCCCCGAACATCTCCTTCAAAATTTCTCCCTCACCTCAAAGCTATGCCCTCTTGTCTTTGACATTTCCGCGCTGGGAAAATGATTCTGTCTACCTTACCCACGACTCTCATCATTTTAGATACTTCTACCAAATCTTCCCATAGTCTCCAACACTCCAGGGAAAACAAACCAAGTTCTAATTTATGAACCACCTCTCTCTCAATTAACAACTTTTACGGATTGTCTACCTAGACTTCCTCCAATAAAACCATCGTCTAGTACAATATTTCAGCAGGGGAATGGGAGTCAGATTTGGACATTTGGATTCCCACTTGCAAAATAATTGAGATAGCTAGTTATATCAGCTATATATTTTTTTTCTGTATATTAAAGCTTTCACATTTAATCTTAATCCACTCATCTGAAAGAATGCAACTAGTATAAAGTTAAGCAAAATTTATCAAAGGTAAATCCACACTAGGTTTGCATAATTACAGATTTTAAAAACCTTTACACTTTGGTCTTTAGAGATACAGCGCGGAAACAGGCCCTTTGGCCCACCGAGTTCGCACCGTGTGGACAATTAAAAATGTTTTTTAACCAAAGCCAATTAAGCCTACAAACCTGTACGTCTTTGGAGTGTGGGAGGAAACCGGAGCACTCGGAGAAAACCCACGGGGAGAACGTACAAACTCCGTGAAGACAGCACTTGCAGTCAGGATCGAACATAGGTCTCTGGCGCTGTGAGGCAGCAACGCTGTGAGGTGCTGCCCTTTGCTTTCCAGCCCACTGATCTTTATTGAAAATGTTTATGTATTTCACATCTTTATATTTTATACTTCAACAAAGTAGTGTCTTTTACTGGAAATCCAACAAAATGTTGAGATTTCCAGTAAAAGACATTTTCAGTAGAAGGGTCTCTACTCAAAATGTTCCCCAGAGATGCTGCCGGACCCGCTGAGATACTCCGGCACTCTGTGAAACGTCACCTATCCATGTTCCCCACAGATGCTGCCTGACCCGCTGAGTTACTCCAGCACTCTGTGAAACGTCACCTATCCATGTTCCCCACAGATGCTGCCTGACCCGCTGAGTTACTCCAGCACTCTGTGAAACGTCACCTATCCATGTTCTCCACAGATGCTGCCTGACCCGCTGAGTTACTCCGGCACTCTGTGAAACGTCACCTATCCATGTTCCCCACAGATGCTGCCTGGCCCGCTGAGTTACTCCAGCATTTTATGTCTTTCCTTGGTAAAGCAGCATCTGCAGTTCCTTCTTTTTTTTAAAGTTTAGTTTCGAGATACAGCACGGAAACAGGCCCTTCGGCCCACTGGGTCCGCGCCGACCAGCGATCCCACAACGCTAACACTATCCTACACCCACTAGGGACAATTTTTACATTTACCAAGCCAATTAACCTACAAACCTGGACGTCTTTGGAGTGTGGGAGGAAACCGGAGATCTCAGAGAAAACCCACGCGGTCACGGGGAGAACGTGCAAACTCCATACAGACAGCGCCCGTAGTTGGGATGGAACCCGGGTCTCCGGCGCTGCATTCACTGTAAGGCAGCAACTCTACCGCTGCACCACCGTAACCGCCCTACATTAGGATTATTTTTATTTTATTTCGGGTCTTGGACATTCAATGACTTGAATGTTAGGTCAATCTTACAAGGCAACAACTAGGAGGGAATAAATACATTTATTTTACTAAGGTGAATTTTAAAACGCACTAAAACATTGATAGTTAATTTGAAACTGCAATCAATCTAGCAACCTTTCACTTGAGAGTCACAGAGCCATACAGCAGAGAAACAGGCCCTTCGGCCCAACCTGCCCATGCTGACCAAGATGCCTCATCTATGCTGGTCCCACCTACCTGCCGATATCCCTCTAAAACCTTTCCCATTCACATACCTGTCCAAATGTTGGTGACAGTACCTGCCTCAACTACCTCCTTCGGCAGCTCGTTCCACATACCCGCCACCCTTTGAGTGAAAAACAAATCAAAGAAATACTCTTGGCTCCCTGCCACAAGAGATCGTGGTCTTAGAGACACCGTTTCATTGAAAAGACCCCAGGCCAACATGGTATTCTTGTTACTTAAATGATGTCTTTATTTGACAGAAACCTTAATTCAGTCTTCACGTTCTTGCAATATGCATCTCCTCCCTTCAGGTTCCACCTAAGAGACAGAGAACAAGTAAAGAAACACCTTGATCCCTTAGGTTCATGCTTGTTTTTGTTCTTTTAAAAAAATTTTAAAAAAGCCTGTGAAAGAATTTGCCGTAACAAAGAACTCTACAGATAATTTTCTCGAGTAAATGCCTCAAGCTTCAAAGTTTAAAAATCTTTACATACATACATCACAAAACAGAGCCAAGCGGAGAATGCTAAAGTGTCAACTATTCAAAGCGTTTCATTTTCTTTTTTTTTAAACATAGGTAACAGTGTGCAAAGAAACAGCAAGTTTCATCCTGGTTTGATATGCTTATCTAGGCATGCTGTCAGGAATGACCTTGTGGAGAGATGAAGGAGGCATCTCATTCAGAGCAGAACCCATGGACCAGGTGACGTGACCTGCTGCCCTCCAGAGCAGTAACGTGCTCCCCTCTCTCTCTCTCTCTCTTTCTCTCTCTCTCTCTCTGTCTCAGCACCATCGAAGGAAGTAAGAAAACAGTACAAATCATTAGTTATTTTGCAGGAACAGACGAACTGGATCAGACTTCCAAAATAGCACATAGAACACAGAACAGCACGGTAGAGCACAGGAAGTGGCCCAGTGGCCCATATAATGTCCGTGCCGAACATGACGTCAAGTTCAACTAATCTCCTCCGCCTGCATGTAATCCTATCTAGATGTCTTTTCAACACCGCGATTGTATCTGCCTCTGCCTCCATCACCACCCCTGCCAGTATGTTGCAAACGCCCAGCACATCTCCTTTAAATCTTGCCCTCAACACCATAAAAGGTATGCCCTCTAGTCTTTGATATATCCACCCTGGAGATAAAGGTTCTGACTGGCTACCCGATTGATACCTCACCATTTTACGTCCTTCTATCAGGTCTATTCCCATCAACCTCGAAGTCTGTCCAACCCCGTTCCCTCTCCCCCGACTCTCAGTCTGAAGAACGGTCTCCACCCGAAACGTCACCTATTCCTTTTCTGCAGAGATGCTGTCTGGCCCGCCAAGTTGTCTCTCCTTATAGCTAACACCTACTCGTCCAGGTAGCAAATAGCATTTTCTAAATTGTGATGACCTTTCCCTGAAATCGAGACTTTTAAAAAATGAGTATAACACCTTTTTTTTAAAGAAAATGATACGTGCAGTTAGCCTAGTAATTAGCGCCACTGATACGGAGGAGACATCTGAAACCTGATCAACTGCTTGTTTTTATTTCCGTGACATCGTAAATGAACGCCTTACTGTCTCAAGGGAAAAATGTTCACCCATTTGGTGATGTTAATCTTACTTTATGATTTAATGTGTACGGAAAGTTGTTGGATTAAAAATGCCACTTTTACATAGAAAATTACATTAAACGTTTAAGGGAAACATAAGGTTTAAAATAATAGCATGTTTTTTTTTTAAAGTTTAGTTTTGAAATACGGCGCAGAAACAGGCTATTTGGCCCACCGAGTCCGCACCCACCAGCGATCCCCGCACATTTACAGTATCCTACACACGCTAGGGACAATTTATAATTACACCAAGCCTATTAACCTACAAACCTGTATGTGTTTGCAGTGTGGGAGGAAACCGGAGCTCCCTGAGAAAACCCACGCAGGTGACGGGGAGAACATACCGACAGCACCCGTAGTCAGAATGGAACCCGGGTCTCTGGTCTTGTGAGGCACCGCTTCGCCACCGTACCGTGCCTGTAGTCACCACTGTCGTTTAGTGGTTGTATCGAGGAATAACCGCACATTGGGTATTTGGGAAGTAGATATTCTGCTCCAATTAATACTTAATTCACCGATATAGTCATACAGCATGGAAACAGCTGTATGGCCCTTCAGCCCAACCTGCCCACACCAACCAACATCTACACTAGTCCCACCTGCCTGGGTTTTGCCCTTATCCCTATAAACCTGTCCCAACCATGTACCTGTCCAAATGTTTCTTAATAAGTGGAACATGTGGATATAAGTGGAACATTTACCACAAGCCCCCTGTGTTCTGCATGTGACTTTACATGGAGGTAGATGGTGTGGTGGCCTGACCATAGGCCCCAACTTACCTTCAAATGCTATAAAGGCATTGTGCAATATCATTTAGTTCCTTCTCCGGTCAATGTTGTCAATCCACAGGACATACTTAAACGCTAACTTCTGTCCGGCTGGTCTTTGGGTGGTTTTGGTTTTAATGTTGATCATTTCAACAAGAGGATGTGTATATCAAAAAGGTGCTTTTTATGTGACGAGATTTGCAATATTGGTGCACGGGTTTACTCAACCAAAGAGTACCTTTACAAACAACTGGAGATGGGGGGAGGTGGTGGTGGTGGGATTGGGAGGAGACGGGATGGGAGACGGTGAGGAAAGGGGACAAGCATTTAAAGATCTTCCCCCCCACCCCACCCCATTTGTGAAACCAAAATGGTGACGCACACAGACAAAGGGTTTTTTTTTTGGACAGAACCACAACTCAAAATCACCGGAACTCATCGTAAATAAGAAAAACCGTAAAAACAAAAAATAAAACAAAAATCAAATGTACAAAAGAAAGTTAAAGAAGCAATTACCGCTTTAAAAAGCAGCTGTTTTGCTCAAGTGTGGAAGGTAACATTTGCCTGTATTGAGACACAACATGATCACAAATATTGAAAACCAAATGGACATAATGCAGCAACGGATAATCTTACTGTAAAACAATTTCTTAATTTTAATTTTTTTTTCAAAAAAGTGTCATACTTAGACATCTACAAAGAAATATAAAACCCCAATCTTTGTTTCCATTTGAATGACTAAATGAAACTGCTTCTGTTTTATTCATGGACTATAGGTACAGGTTTTACTAAGAAACAGAATGTTATGGCATTGACAAATTTCTACCACAATTCTATAACAACTTCAAATGGTTATAAACAGTACACTGAAGGTGCTAGACTCATTGAGTGTCCCGGCGCAGAGCTCTAGATATTGGCATCGTTTCCGCAGAACATTCGCAAATTCACAAGCTATTTTATATCTTAACACGCAGTCAGTTGCCAGGTAGCAAGGGCGGTCTGTGGGGACTTTGAAGCCTCTTGTTCACGACCTGTGACAGTGAATGCTAATCTACCGGGACTGTAACCCAACTGTAAGAACGCAGAATCCTCCAATTTAGGCAACTGACCCATAAAGAATACTCTTCCCCCCCCCCCGCCTTATACTTTTTCCTCCCCTCTATCTCCTCTGCCCCAATCTGGATGTGCATTAATTCCTCCCATGATCGTGCCCCCTTCCTCTCTTCACCCAATCTCTTCCCGATGCCCCAACCTGGATGGTTACCTATTCCTCCTTCCACTCCTTTTCCCCTTCCTCTGACTCCACATGTTATTACAGCCCTCATCTCACATCCTTGAGTCTTTTCATCTCTGGCCCCAGTCTAACTATCAACTCTTCCCCCCCCCCCCCCCCCCCAAAAAATAGTCGTATCCACCCATCACTCGGCAGGCTGTTTCCCCCCCCCCCCCCCCCCCCCCACCCTCGTCCAGGTTTCCCCGCCCCGTGCAATCGGTCCTAAGACGGGTCCCAACCTATCCATTCCCTGCACGGACGCTGCCTGAGTTCCTCCAGCACCCTCCTCTCTGCTGCGTGTGTTATTGGCTGTCCCCCCTCGTGGCTAGCAGCAATGTTGATGGTTTAGCTTACCTTCAGTGTACTGAAAGTGGTACACAACCTGCTTTAGATGATGTGACCACCTCTCGAGCAGGCACAGGTAGGGTCACACACCCCTTCGGCACTGAGTACACCAAGGGAATGCTGGCCTGCGTACACACCTAGGAAAATGTGAATATAAACATCATTTTTACCTCAGCCGCTGTCACAGAGAGACAAGGATTGGGCTAAGCCTGCACAAAAACACAAACAAAGGTGGGTCACGCCAGCCTGAGAGCCAATGGTCGCCCTCCCGCAAAATATCAATCGCCTGCTTACAAGATTTTAAAAATAACTTCAATGAACAGTTTTTGTGCAGCCTTAGCAGTTAAACTACAGTGAAAGAATGAAGAAAACATTCTGGAAAAAAACAAATCAATATATTTACAGTGACTCATATTCCTGTGAGAAGTAACATTTTTGCTTTTTAATTTAACTTCATGCATATTTCAGGGTAAACATTGTGGTTCACACATAATAAAATACTTTTTTTCTCTGACTTTCCCAGTCTTTTTTTTTGTTTAATTGCTCAAACCGGTTAAATGCGCCGATTAAATCTTCTCCTGAATGAAGGGGTGCTGCAGGGCCTGGTTGATGCTGACACGTTTGGCAGGGTCGAGCATGAGAATCTGCTCCAGCAAGTCCTTCAGCTGGTGAACCTTTTTGCGCTGATCTTCCGGCAAGCGCTGACAGCCGATCATGTCCGCCAGTAGGTCCTTCGTGGAGTTAATAGTGCTCATGACAGTCACTTTCTCCTGAAGGAAACAAAACAGACAGAAACAGCAAAGAAAAAAGTCAACTTCCGCTCAGGCAGTAGAGTCAAGAGTAGACACAGAGTGCTGGAGTAACTCAGCGGGTCAGGCAGCATCTCTTCACCATGGGGAAGAGCTGCTTTCACTGTTGAGGACCTTACAGAGGTGTAAAAAACCACGCGAGGAATAGATCGGGTAGTCACACAGCCTTTTACTAAGGGTAGGGGAATCGGAAACCAGAGGACACAGATTTTAGATGGAGGAAAGATTTAATAGGAAACTAGACACAGAGTGCTGGAGTAACTCAGCGGGTCAGGCAGCATCTGTGGAGAACATGGATAGGTGACGTTTCACAGAGTGCTGGAGTAACTCAGCGGGTCAGGCAGCATCTGTGGAGAACACGGATATGCGACGTTGCGGGTGGGTCTGAAGGGTTTCGACCCAAAATGTCACCTATACTTTTCTCTGTAAGCATTGATACCCTTACTAATCACGAATGTCCAAATGACTTGGCCACCACAGCCATCTGTGGCAAAGAATTCCAGATTCACCATACCTCACTTGCTTTCGAAAGGTACGTCCTTTTATTCTGAGGTTTCTCAAATCTGTTTGTCAATGTCCAGCATTAATTTAGATTATTATGATTGTCACTGGAACCAAGGTACAGTGAAAAGCTTTTTGTTGCATGCTATCCAGTCAGTGGAAAGACTATGCGTGATTACAAACTAGCCGTCCACAGCGTAGATACATGATCAAGCGAATAATGTTTAGTTGAGTTTAGAGATACAGCGCGGAAACATGCTCAATGACACAGCGAGTCTGCGCTAACGAGTACTTATACTACCCTAATGTACCACTGATGTTTGCGGAGTCCAGAACCAGGGGCCACAGTTCAAGAATAAGGAGTAAGCCATTTAGAACGGAGACGAGGAAACACTTTTTCTCACAGAGAGTTATGAGTCTGTGGAATTCTCTGCCTCAGAGGGCGGTGGAGGAAGGTTCTCTGGATGCTTTCAGGAGAGAGCTAGATAGGGCTCTTAAAACTAGCGGAGTCAGGGGACATGGGGAGAAGGCAGGAACGGGGTACTGATTGGGGATGATCAGCCATGATCACATTGAATGGCGGTGCTGGCTCGAAGGGCCAAATGGCCTACTCCTGCACCTATTGTCTATTGACCAGGGACAATTTTACAATTATACCAAAGACAATTAGGCTTCAAACCTGTATGTCTTTGGAGTTTGGGAGGAAACCAGAGGATCCAGAGAAAGCCCACGCAGGTCACGGGGAGAACGTACAAACTTGGTACAGACAGCACGCGTAGTCATGATGGAACCCGAGTCTCTGGCGCCGTGAGGCAGCGACTCTACCGCTGCGCCACCGTGCTGCCCTGTAGAATGTCGAGTGCGTAAATATAGAACTACTGACCCGTTCTGTCACTTTATCCACTTCAATGTACATGAAGTTGAGATTCTGATCAAAGTGCTGATCCTTGAAGACCCCTTTTCTGATCATCTGAAAGGAATGAAACACATTTCACACATCTTGAGGTACACTCTAGCCGCCTCTAGAGAAACACCGACGGAGAGAGATGCCGCTTTATAACTTGGTGCAGACTGACCCGTTACAAGTCACAGACCCTCACGGTGGACAGCAGGGCCCCAGGGAGTGTTGTAGAGTGCAGGGACCCACCAGTGCAGGCACGCAGTTCCCTCAGAGTGCCAGCACGGGTAGATTGGTCATCCGGTTATAAGTGATAGGAGCAGAATTAGGCCATTCGGCCCATCTAAGTCCTCTCCGCCATTCAATCATGGCTGATCTATCTCTCTCTCTCCTAACCCCATTCTCCCGCCTTCTCCCCGTAACCTCTGACACCTGCACTAATCAAGAATATATCTATCTCTGCCTTAAAAATATCCACTGACTTGCCTTCCGTGGCAATGAATTCCACAGATCCACCACCCTTTGGCTAAAGAAATTCCTCCTCACCTCCTTCCTAAAGGAACGTTCTTTAATTCTGAGGACGTGACCGTCGGTCCTAGACTCTCTCACTAATAATAATGATAATAATAAATATTCTATTGATCCCCTCAGGGAAATTCAGAAGGGGAAACATTCACTAGTGGAAACATCCTCTCCACATCCACTCTATCCGGACCTTTCACTATTCGGTAAGTTTCAATGAGGCCCCCCCTCATCTTTCTAAGTTTGGCACCAGCGCCGTCGCAGGAGCTGCCAGAGCGAGGTTGTAGACAACGACGAACTGCCTTAGTAGACCAAGGGGAAATATTAAGAGGCTAACCTACCAACCCCGCACGTCTTACGGGATGTGGGGGAGACTGTAGAACCCGGTCTACAGGGAGAACGGGCAAACTCCACACAGACAACACCCAAGGTCAGTATCGAACCAGGGTCTCTGGCGCTGCGAGGTAGCAGTTCTACCCGCTCAGCCAATATGCCGCCAATGTCAATTTCTCATACAAGGTCATCCGGACGCCCATTTAGTTGAGAGATACAGCAAAGGAGAACTGGTCTGAATGGGTGATCGATGGTCGGCATGCTCGTGTTGGGCCGAATGACCTATTTCCACGCTGCGTCTTTCGATCGATCAAACCAAAATAACGCCCATCGGCCCACCGATACCACGCCAACCAGCGATAGGCAACAGACAACAGGTGCCGATGTAGGCCATTCGGCCCTTCGAGCCAGCACCACCATTCACTGTGATCACCCGTCCATGTTATCCCACTTTGCCATCCACTCCCTACACACCAGGGGGTAATTTCACAAGAGGGCCAGATATCCTACAAACCCACACGTCTTGTGGGATGTGGAAGGAAACCAGAGCACCCGGAGGAAACACACGCAGTCACAGACAGCACCTGAGGTCAGGATCGAACCGGGGTCTCTGGCGGCGTGAGGCAGGAGCTCTACCCGCTGCACCAGGGTGCTGTTGATTGGTGTTGACTTGCCACACAATGCTCTGCCCGGTAGACACACATAAGATTTAGACAAGTACAGATAGCGTTTGGCAACTAAATCTCTCAGCATGGCATAACAAGCAAAACCAGTTGTAAAAGAATGGATTGACTGGGCTTATATTCACAGGAATTTAGAAGGATGAGAGGGGAGCTTATGGAAACAAAATTCTTATAGGATTGTGTTCAAGAAGGAACTGCAGATGCGGGAAAATCGAAGGTAGACAAAATAGCTGGAGAAACTCAGCAGGTGCGGCAGCATCTATGGAGCGTAGGAAATAGGAAACGTTGCCTATTTCCTTCGCTCCATAGATGCTGCCGCATCCGTTGAGTCTCTCCAGCTATTTTGTCTACCTTCTTATGGGATTGGACAGGCTAGATGCAGGAAACGTTCCTGATGTTGGGGGAGTCCAGAACCAGGGGTCATAGTTTAAGAATAAGGGGTAAGCCATGTAGGGCTGAGATGAGGAAATACTTTTTCACCCAGTTGTGAATCTGTGAAATTCTCTGCCACAGAAGGCAGTGGAGGCCAATTAACTGGATGTTTTCGAGAGAGTTAGATTTAGCTCTTTGGCTAAAGAAGGGATATGGGGAAAAAGCAGGAATGGGGTACTGATTTTGGATGATCAGACATGATCATATTGAATGGAGGTGCTGGCTCAAAGGGCCAAATGGCCTACTCCTGCACCAATTTCCTATGTTTCTATAAGATTCGCTGAAAAAAAAAAAATCAGACATCGATAATCAATTAATTAAGCAAATTTTAAAGAACTTTTTAATCATATTTTTCAACTAATATTTAATAATCGAAGACCATAACAAATTAGAAATCATCATCATAACACCATGGGCAAATAAATGATTTCTACAAGTTGAGCTGCCCATTATCCAACGAGTAGAAATAATATTTGAAGATGATTTTCATACCTTATTTGGCATTTTGCCCTTCAAGTCCATCATGAGTTTCAGCATGTGATTGTTGGTTTTGCCAGGAAAGAGAATTTTTCCCGTGTACAGTTCATAAAGGGTGCAACCAACAGACCACAAGTCTATGGCATAATCATAAATCTTCCCAATGACTGGAAGTGAGAGACAACATGGTTATGTTTTGCAACACAAAAATGTTCACATTTCTAAGTCTTTGCTCAACTGAACACATATATGAATGAAAGGGTTCAGAAAAGATTTACGAGGATGTTGCCAGGACTAGTGGGTGTGAGCAACAGGGAGAGATTGAGCAGGTTGGGACTCTATTCCATGGAACGCAGGTGGATGAGGGGTTATCTTGTGGAGGTGTATAAGATCATGAGAGGAATAGATCGGGTAGATGCACAGAGTCTCTTGCCCAGAGTAGGGGAATCGAGGATCAGAGGACATAGACAATAGCCAATAGGGGCAGGAGTAGGCCATTCGGCCCTTCGAGCCAGCACCGCCATTCAATGTGATTATGGCTGATCCCCGTTCCTGCCTTCTCCCCATAATCCCTGACTCCGTTATCTTTAAGAGCCCTATCTAGCTCTTGAAAGTATCCAGAGAAGCGGCCTCCACCGTCCTCCAAGACACATAATTCTACAGACACACCACTCTCTGTGAGAAAAAGTGTTTTCCCGTCTCCGTTCTAAATGGCTTACCCCTTATTCTAAAACTGTGGCCCCTGGTTCTGGACTCACCCAACATCGGGAACACGTTTCCTGCCTCTAGCGTGTCCAAACCCTTAATAATCTTATATGTTTCAATAAGATCCCCTCTCATCCTTCTAAACTCCAGAGTCTGTCATATTCTCTCAGCACATGACAGTCCCGTCATCCCAGGAATTAACTGTAGAAGGACCTCTTTACTCCTATACTCAACTCCTCTTGTTATGAAGGCCAACATGCCATTCGCTTTCTTCACTGCCTGCTGTACCTGCATGCTTACTTTCCCAACTTGACACCATTTAGATACCAATCTGCCTTCCTGTTTTTGCTACCAAAGTGGATAACTTCACATTCATCCACATTAAACTGCTTCTGCCATGCATCTGCCCACTCCCAAACCTGTCTGTCACCCTGCATTCTCATAGCATGATCCTCACAGTTCACACTGCCACCCAGCTTTGTGTCATCGCAAATTTGCTAATGTTGCTTTGAGTCCCTTCATCTAAATCATTGATGTATATTGTAAATAACTGCGGTCCCAGCACCGAGCCTTGCGGGACCCCACTAGTCACTGCCTGCCATTCTGAAAGGGACCCGTTAATCCCTACTCTTTGTTTCCTGTCTGCCAACTAATTTTCTATCCATGTTAGCACTCTACCCCCAATACCATGTGCCCTAATTTTGCCCACTAATCTCCTATGTGGGACCTTATCAAATGCTTTCTGAAAGTCCAGGTACACTACATCCACTGGCTCTCCCTTGTCCATTTTCCTAGTTACATCTTCAAGAAATTCCAGAAGATTAGTCAAGCATGATTTCCCCTTCGTAAATCCATGGTGACTCGGACTGATGCTGTTACTGCTATCCAAATGTGCAGCTATTTCATCTTTTATAATTGACTCCAGCATCTTCCCCACCACCGACGTCAGGCTAACTGGTCTATAATTCCCTGTTTTCTCTCTCCTGCCTTTCTTAAAAAGTGGGATAACATTAGTTACCCTCCAATCCACAGGAACTGATCCTGAATCTATAGAACATTGGAAAATTGGAAATGCGTCCACAATTTCTAGATCCACTTCCTTAAATACCCTGGGATGCAGACCATCAGGCCCTGAGGATTTATCAGCCTTCAGTCCCATCAGTCTATCCAACACCATTTCCTGCCTAATGTGGATTTCATTCAGTTCCCCCGTCACCCCAGATCCACTGGCCGCTAGTATATTAGGAAGATTGTTTGTGTCCTCCTTAGTGAAGACAGATCCAAAGTACCTATTCAACTCATCTGCCATTTCCTGGTTCCCCATAATAAATTCACCCTTTTCAGTCTTCAAGGGTCCAACTTTGGTCTTAACTATTTTTTTCCTCTTCACATACCTAAAGAAGCTTTTATTATCCTGCTTTATATTCTTGGCTAGCTTACCTTGTACCTCATCTTTTCTCCCCGTATTTGCCTTTTTAGTTATCTTCTGTTGCTCTTTAAAGATTACCCAATCCTCTGGCTTCCCGCTCATCTTAGCTACGTTGTATTTCTTCTCTTTTATTTTAATACTGTACCTTGTCCCTTGTCAGCCATAGCCACGGTTCAAGGTGAAGGGGAAAAGACTCAATAGGAATCCGAGGGGTAACTTTTTCACAAAAAGGGTGCTGGGTGTATGGAATAAGCTGTCAGAGGAGGTAGTTGAGGCTGGGACTATCCCATCGTTTAAGAAACAGTTAGACAGGTACACGGATAAGACATGTTTGAAGGGATATGGACCAATCCCAGGCAAGTGGGACTAGTGTTGCTGCGACATTGTTGGTCGGTGTGGGCGAGTTGGGCCGAAGGGCATGTTTCCATACTGTATCACTCCATGACTATGAATGAACACTTTATTGTAGGAAGACGATGTTGGGGAAGTCCAGGACAAGGGTCACAGCTTAAGGATAAGGGGGAAATCCTTTAAGACCGAGATGAGAAAGATCACACAGAGAGTGGTGATGAGGGTATGTTCATTGGCTATATTTAAGATTGAGTTGGATGTGGCCCTGTGGCTAAGGGGATCAGAGGGTATGTACGGGTTACTGAGTTAGATGATCAGCCATGTCATATTGAATGGCCGGTGCAGGCTCGACGGGCTGAATGGCCTTACTCCTGACTATGAATGAACACTTTATTGTCAGGTGACGAGTCACAGTATGATTTGTAGTTTTGTATACTCAAGGTATGCAAAGAGCCGCCACATAAAAGGGCACCGGCGAAGTTACAAAGTAGCCCGCACAAGGTCTTTGTTCCCCCCTCATGACGGCTCCCCCACGGTGGATCCTCTGTTCCCGGCAGTCCATCCTCTGGCTCCCACCTGGCGCATCCTTGAGTAACTCAGCGGGACAAGCAGCATCTCTGGAGGTTGGGAATGGGCGACGTTTCCAGTCGCGGTCCTTCTTCAGACTCCCATTCCTTCTCTCCAGGGATGCTGCCTGTCCCGCTGAGTTACTCCAGCCTTCGGTGTAAGCCAGCATCATTCCTTCCTACATATATATATATAAACCAGACTACAAATCAAGCAAGCAAATGAAACTTCAAGGCAGTGTGGCGGTGCCCTTGGGTTGCCACAGGGAGCCGCCACACCAGACACTCCGGTGATGGTAATCCAGTAGATACGAGCTAGAATTCTTAAAACGATTAAGATCTCTTTATACTAAAGTTGGGTATGTAACCACATTTGGTCTAGTTTAGTTACAGAGCAGAAACAGGCCCTTCGGCCCACCGAGTTCACGCCGACCAATGATTCCCGTACGCTAGCACTATCTTACACACTAGGGACAATTCACAATTTTTACCGAAGCAAATTAACCTGCAAACCTGCACGTCTTTGGAGTGTGGGAGGAAACCGGAGCACCCAGAGAAAACCCACGCAGGTCACGGCAAACATTCAGGTTTGTAGGTTAATTGGCTTTGGTAAAATAGTAAATTGTCCATATTGTGTAGGATAGGGCTAGTATACGGTGATGGCTGGTCGGAGCGGGCATGGTGGCCAAAGGACTGTTTCCTCGCTGAGTCTCTAAAGTCTAAAGCAAGTGGGAAAGCTAAGCTGTGCCCAGCGATACCGCGCAGAAACAGGCCCTTTTGCCCACCGAGTCCGCACTGCCCGGCGATCACCCCGTACACTATGTATATTCTATACCCTGGGGATAATTTACAGAAACCAATCAACCTACAAACCTGCACATCTTTGGAGTGCAAGAGGAAACCGGAGCACCCGGAGAAAACAAACCTGGTCACAGGGAGAACGTACAAGTTCCGTACAGACAGGACCCAGAGTTGTGAATTTGTGGAATTCCCTGCCACAGAGGGCAGTGGAGGCCAAATCACTGGATGGATTTAAGAGAGTTAGATAGAGCTCTAGGGGCTGGTGGAATCGAGGAATTATGGGGAGAAGGCAGGCACGGGTTATTGATAAGGGGACGATCAGCCATGACCACAATGAATGGTGGTGCTGGCTCGAAGGGCCAAATGGCCTCCTCCTCTATCTTTTCTATGGCCCATGGTCAGGATCGAACGCGGGTCTCTGGCGCTGTGAGGCAGGGACTCTACTGTGTTACTGTGCCACCCTCAACATCAGTAATCAGGACACTCAAACAGATGCAATAGCGGAGGGATTGCAGTGAAACTAATGTTATTCGACACGTTACGCAAATTCCCACCCTGCAAAATAAAGACTTAAAACTCACTGATTTCAGGCGCACGGTAGAATCGGCTGACGAGGTACGGAGTTATATCGTTATCTGCCACATGAGAAGCTGAACCAAAGTCACAAAGCTTTAGGATGGTTTTGGATTCGTTTACCTAGAATGCAGAAACAAATTGTAATTGGTGTTCACATTCGTAAGCGGTGACCAATGCGGAGGGACGTGGCAAATTCACATGCATGTTATTGTGGCAGAAAGTGTGGCCCGAAACAAAGGAAGCAGCAATTCGAACCCTAATCAAGGACAGACATGCTGATTCAAGTCATGCTCATTTCAAGAAAACCATTTTGGAGATCTTATGTTATTGAGTGATACAGCCCATCGGCCCAACTTGTCCACACCAACCAACATGACCCATCTACGTTAATCCTACCTGCCCGCGTTTGGCCCATATCCCTCGAAACCTGTCCTATCCATGTACCTGTCTAAATGTTTCTTAAACATTGTGATAGTCCCTGCCTCAACTACCTCCTCTGGCAGCTCCTTCCATACACCCACCACCCTTTGTGTAAAAAAGTTACCCCTCAGGATCCTATTAAATCTTTCCCTCTCTCACCTTAAACCTATGTCCGCTGGTTCGCAATTCCCCTACTCTGGGCAAGAGAATCTGTGTGTCTACCCGATGATTTTGTACACCTCTATAAGTTCATCCCACATCCTCCTATGCTCCAAGGAATAGAGTCCCAGCCTACTCAACCTCTCCCTGTAGCTCAGAGACTCGAGTCCTGGCAACATCCTTGAAAATCTTCTCTGCACCCTTTCCAGTTTGACAACATATTTCCTGTAACACGGTGACCAGAACTGAACACAATACTCTAAATATGGCCCCGCCAAAGTCTTGTACAACTGCAACATGACCTTCCAACTTCTATACTCAATACTCTGACTGATGAAGCCAAAAGCCTTTTCGACCACCCTAGGTGCCACTTTCCAGGAACTATGTACCTGCACTTCTAGATCCCTCTGGTCTACAACACTCCCCAGAGCCCTGCCATTTACTGTGACGGTCCTGCCCATGTTATCCTTCCCAAAAGACAGCACCACACATTTCTCAATACTAATTCCACCAACTATTCCTATGAATGGTCATACAAACTTATTGGATGCTGTTTCCAAACCAATATTTACACTCAACTCGCAACCTGAAAGTTGATCTATGTTTCTACCCTACTCGTTTCTACACAAACTCAACGGGTCCAAGCACCACCAAAATATCAACTTGTCTTTAGCCATTTTTGGCTGTAGTTTACAATCAAGATCAAGTCTGTGCTGGCCAGCAACCCCGGTACACTATCCTGCACAGGAGGATAATTTACCATTTTTACCAAAGCCAATGAACCTACAAACCACTAGCGTGTGAGGAATCCAGAGCATAAGGTCATAAGGGCTAGGAGCAGAATTAGGCCATTTGGCCCATCAAGTATATTATACCATGCAAACATGGCTGACCTATCTCTCCCTCCTAACCCCATTCTCCTGCCTTCACTCCATAACACTCGCACTAATCAAGAATCTATCTATCTCTGCCTTAAAAATATCCATTGACGGCCTCCACAACCTCTGGGGCAATGAATTCCACAGGTTCACTAGCCTCTGACTAAAGAAATCCCCCCCTCATCTCCTTCCTAAAGGAACATCCTTTAAGGCTGTGTCCTCTGGTCCTAGGCTCGCCCACTAGTGGAAAACCCATGCGGTCACGGGGAGAACGTACAAACTCTGTAAGGTCAGGATCGAACCCGGGTCTCTGGTGCTGTGAGGCAGCAACTCTACCGCTGCGCCTCTGTGCCGTCCCCTAGATCCTACAGATCTTAAGAGTTGTAAGAGACAGGCATGATATTCACCTCCAGAAAAAAAAAGTAGGAAGTATTGGCCGGGGGTCCAGGAGACCATTTAGCACCCCTGCCTCCCCACTCCTGCATTTTCGATAAATTGAAAGTGATTCCCAAACCTTTTGCTGGTAGTTTACATAACAGAAGCTTAGAATTAGAACATAACACATAACCAGTAAAATAACCCCCAAAAGGTAACTATTTCATGAAATAAATGACTTCATGCAGCAAAAAATATCTTTACAAAAAATGTTACCTGAAATGTCTCTTTGCCTAGCACTGTGTGCAAACAACACAGAAAAAGTGATTTTGGCTGCAGCCATCTTCTGCTTCAGTAAGGGAAGATGGTCGGTGATTGGCCGCAACGCCCCTCGAAGACTGCGTCTGATTGGCCGGCGCCTTATGTGATTGGACACAACGCCATTGGAGACAGAGGCTGATTGGACGGGAGTTGACCGATGTGTTTTTGTACGGGAATTTTAAGGGAAGCTGGTCGGTGATTGGCCGCAACGCCCCTCGGAGACTGCGTCTGATTGGCCGGCGAGTGACCAGCGCCTTATGTGATTGGGCGCAACCCCCTTCGAGACAGCGGTTGATTGGCCGCCAAATAATCGGGCACAAAAAATGGACAAATAGGAAACAAAAAAAATCGGAATTCCGAGTTAAATCGGAAGAATGTCATGCCTGAAGAGTGCGCTCTTTTAAAAGCTGGCATGACTTAATGGGGATCTAAGTGAAAAACGTTCTCACTCGGGAGGTTCGACCTCATGCAGACAATTGTACTACCAGGATGTTGCTGAGATAGAAGGTGTAAATTTACCAGGATATTGTCAGGTTTGATGTCAGCATGGAGGATGTTGCATCTCTTCAACAGCTTCAGAGCAAGGAACAGCTGCTGACTGTATGATCTCACCGCCTTTATATGAAGACCAACATCTTTCCCATATTTCTTCAGCACTTCTCGCAAATTCATGCTGAAAGAGAAAGCGGAGTTTTAATTATATAATGAAATGAAACGGAGGAAGACACAGGGACTGCAGAAGGTGGAATGTTGCGTGGAAGGCAGAGTGCCGGAGTAACTCAGCGGGCTCGGCCTCAAGGAGCGGTGCCCGATCTAATGGAGCCCTAGGCTGCTGCGGGGCCTCCAGCGGCCCACTCCACTCCACCCACACATCGAACCCTCGCCTCCCGCGACCGACCTCTCAACCGACCAGAATGCCACCTAGGGCGCGGGAGGTGAGACCCCAGTGGCACTAATCCACTCCTATGCCCACCACCGCTGCTATCTTGAAGGGATGATGGAGCAGGTTCAAAGGACTGAATAAGTTCACGTGATAGGAGAAGAATTAGGTCATTCTGCCCGTCAGGTCTACTCCGCCATTCAATCGTGGCTGATCTATCTCTCCCTCCTCCAACCTTCTACCCATAACCCTTGTCACCCTTACTAATTAAGAATCTATCTCAGTCTTAAAAATATATCCATTGAGGTGGCCTCCACGGCTTTTTGTGGCAATTAATTCCACAGATTCACCACCCTCTGACTAAAGTAATCCCTCCTCATGCCCTTCCTAAAGGAATGTCCTTTAATTCTGAGGATATGACCTCTGATCCTAGACTCTCCCACTAATGGAAATATCGTCTCCACATTCTATCCAAGTTTTTCTCTACTTGGTAAGTTTCAATGAGATCCATTGATACATACACAATAGGTGCAGGAGTAGGCCATTTGGCCCATCGAGCCAGCACCGCCATTCAATATGATCGTGGCTGATCATCCACAATCAGTACCCCGTTCCTGCCTTCTCCCCACATCCCTTGATTTCGTTACCCCCAAGAGCTATATCTAATTCTCTCTTGAATACATCCCCCTCAACCTATAAACTCCAGCGAGTACAGGCGCAGTGCCGTCAAATGCTCATCACATGTAAACCCACTCATTCCACCAATAGTGCCAGGGAATTGTGCTTGTCATCGAACAAGGAAAAACCTGAACACTTACCACCCACAGAATGGTGGCTTGTTCTCTGTGGAGAAGAGGTGATTTTAATGAAGCATAAAGCCAACATTGCAGTTAATATTCCAACCATGTTAAAGGAAAGCCAATTCCTCGATTCACCTTTCTGAACTCGCCCCGAGAACACATGGTGCCAGAATGGTACACTGTCCTCCCGATTAATTTGACTGATTGTATGCCTTGTTGTCACTTTCCCTTCCCTTCCCCTCAGCTAACAATGAACCTTTCTACATTTCCTCGATCATCGTCTGCTTTGATCTGTGGTTTTCACATCTTACCTTTCCATATCTCTAGTCTCCCCCTCCCCTGACTCTCAGTCTGAAGAAGGGTGTCGACCCGAAAGGTCACCCGTTCCTTCTCTCCAGAGATGCTGCCTGTCCCGCTGAGTTACTCCAGCACTTTGTGTCCATCGCAGGTAGCGAGAGAGACCGACCAGGCATGGGATTTACATTCAGAGTTAACGGCAGCCAGTTACCTCAGAGGTTCAAAGACCAAGCAGAGATGTTGCTTGTGGTAGAAATGCCTGAAGAGCCTCAGGCAGTGGAACTTGTCATCTGGATCTGCATCGTTCAGCTTCTTCAGGAACTCCAGCTCCTTCAACCCCGTCTTCTGCCTGTCACACAAACATAATCAACCATACTTAGGCTCGGAAGGAGAAAGCTGGATGCTAGTAACCTGAAAAACATTGCTTTGTTGCTGTCTACCCCGGCAATGATTTATACTAAGGTTTAGTATCGTCACGTGTACCGAGGTGCAGTGAAAAGCTATGCTTTGCGTGCTATCCAAACAGATCTGATCGTACTCTACGGGCACCTTGTGACGCAGTACACATACCCCAGTTTGCATTGACAGCACCGAAGTAGAGATGGTTGAAAACTTCAAATTCCCAGGAGTCAATATCACCAATAACTTCCCCTGGACCACCCATATTAGACAATGGACAATAGATTCAGGAGTAGGACAGTCGGCCCTTCGAGCCAGCACCGCCATTCAATGTGATCATGGCTAATCATCCCCAATCAGTACCCCGTTCCTGCCTTCTCCCCATATCCCCTGACTCCGCTATCTTTAACAGCCCTATCTAGCTCTCTCTTGAAAGCATCCAGAGAACCGGCCTCCACCCCCTCTGATGCAGAAAATTCCACAGACTCGCCACTCACTGTGAGAAAAAGTGTTTCCTCGTCTCCGTTCTAAATGGCTTATTCTTAAACTGTGGCCCCTGGTTCTGGACACCTCCAGCATCGGGAACATGTGTCCTGCCTCTAGAGTGTCCAAACGCTTATCAATCTTATATGTTTCAACGAGATCTCCTCTCATCCTTCTAAATTCCAAAGTGTACAAGCCCAGCTGCTCCATTATCTCAGCAACGATTGAAGCAACGACCAAGAAAGCACACCAACACCTCTACTTCCTTGGAAGGTTTCGAAAGTTCGGCATGTCCCCCACAACTCTCACCAACTTCTACAGATGTGCCGTAGAAAGCATTTTATCGGGATGCATCGCAGCTCGGTTTGGGGAACGGCTCATCCAAGACCGCAAGAAATTGCAGAGAATTGTGGACGCTGCCCAGTCCATGGCACAAACCAACCTCCCTTCCATTGACTCCATCTACACCTCAGGCCACCTTCGCAAGGCCAGCGGCATCATCACGGACGACGCTGGAAAGCTTTTTATCGGGATGCATCACAGCTTGGTTTGGGAACAGCTCCATCCAAGACTGCGAATTGTGGGAAAAAGCTCTGACAGCCTACCCAATCAACACTTCTCATAATGGTATCAATAGTCCGATCCAGGGGCGGAAAACCTGGGGAGACACACACGTGCCCTCCCCCCTGCTTTGAGAGGTGGGGGGACAACCCTCCCCCCCCCCCCCCCACCCCCATGTTTTGTAATCCAGATTTTATCAGACGCTTTCTAAGAGCTGAATCGGCCCATTAGCGGGTCCTTTCAGCGCCCCGCGCGGCTTAAAATCAAACCGCTGCATCGAGGCGATCGAGGTTCCCGATGTTGAAGCCCCCGCCGGGCGATGACAGACACCGTGAACAGGCCGATTCAAGCCGCACGATTGGGGGCGGGCCAAGCTGCTGTTGCTGGAGTTCGGAGTCGGTCAACAACCAGGTCAGCTCCCGATGCTACTGTCCACAGGGCCCATGGCCGAAGCCTCGAGTGTGTGCGCGTGCGCGGTCGCCAAGAAATTGTGTCCCCCGCATGTTTTGATGGTGATTTCCGTGCCTGATCCGATCAATAGGAGAAGAGGAGCTGCAGCCGAGAGTTGACTTACATGAGCTCGTTGTTTCTGATGATTTTCACTGCCACCTCCTGGCTAGCTCTGGCCATATCTCTGGCACGTACAACGTTACTGAAGACTCCTTGCCCAGTGTAGCCATATACACTGTAACGCTTATCCAGAACCTCCCCAATATTCACTCCTGAAAAATAAACACACACTCATTAACAATGATTATAACTTGAACAGTTATATTACATGAGCAGAAAAACCATACACAAAATGAAGGAGTAACTCAGCGGGTCAGGCAGCATCTGTGGAGAACATGGATCTCGTCAGGTCTCTTCATCACACTGGTCTGAGTTACTTCAGGATTTTGTGTCTTTTACTGAATAAAGATATTCAGTACAGGAACACCACTAATTTTCCAGCACCCTTTGTTTCGGGCCGAAACATTGCCTATTTTGTCTACCCCCAAAAATATGGTGTTGTATTGCCTGCCACTATGCCTTGATTTAAACAAGGAGTCCAAAATGAGCCACATTCCTGGTGCGTTCTCTCCAGAGTCCTCAGAATTGTTTTGAATGCAACATAAGCACAGAGTCCTCAGTCCTTTGAATGCAACATAAATAATGAACATTATAGTGTAATTAAGCATCATCTGTAATACTAATGCATAACAGGATGTTATGCTAATGCATAACAGGATAGGAACTGGAGAAATGCAGCGGGCCGGGCAGTGACTCTGGAGAAAAAGAATAGGTGACGTTTTGGGTCTGAAGAAGGGTTCTGAGATGCTGCCTGACCCCCGCTAGAGTTACTCCAGCGCAGTGTCCATCTTTGGTAATGCTTAATTAAGTTGTTTACTAGACATATACTAACCAGAGCGCAAGAACTGGTTTGCGCGCAACAAAAAGCTTTTCACTGTACCTCGGTACACACGACAATAAACTAAACTGGACTGAGGGGGGAACAGATAGGGTGAATGTGCAGAGTTTTGCACGCATGGTAGGGGAATCAAGTTGAGAGGGGTAAGATTTAATAGGAACCCGAGGGGCAACTATTTCACTCAGATAGCCTGGGGTATGTGGAACGAGATGCAAGTGGTAGTAGTTGAGGCAGGTACTGTAACAACAGTTGAAAGAAAATTGAACAGGTATATGACAATAGACAATAGGTGCAGGAGTAGGCCATTCAGCCTATCGAGCCAGCACCGCCATTCACTATGATCATGGCTGATCATGCATATATATATATGTATATTTATATATATATATACACACACACATACGCGTGTGTGTGTGTGTGTGTGTGTGTGTGTGTGTGTGTGTGTGTGTGTGTGTGTGTGTGTGTGTGTGTGTGTGTGTGTGTATATATATAAAATATAAACACCAGGGATATAAGCCATATTGGTCGGCATGGCCTCGTTGGACCAAAGGGGCTGCTCCGTTCTGTACGTCTCCTTAACCTTCAACCAGTTCAGAACGTCCGAGGTATGAAGCAACAGACCTGATTATGTGGTTAAAGGACAGGATATACCTTTATATTAAACCTTCCCATGCCATTCGATAGTTAAATGCTTTGAGGTGAAACTGACAAATGAAATTGAATTGAAAGATACAGTGTGGAAACAGGCCCTGCAGCCCAACGAGGCCATGCCAACTATTAATTGTTCACCAGAAAACCAGAGCACCCGGAGCAAACGGGGAGAACATGCATACGGCACTCAGACAGCACCCGAGGTCAGGATCGAACCTGGGTCTCTGGTGCTGTCAGGCAGCAGCTCTACTGCTGCACCACTGTTGAAACTCTGCTGGTTGCATTTCTTCTGAGGAAGGGTCTTGTCTCCAGAGGGTCTTCTCTCCAGAGATGCTGCCTGTCCCGCTGAGTTACCCCAGCCGTTTGCAGCTGTCGTCTTGCATTTCTTCCGACGCGTAAATCAGTAAGGCGTCACATACACAAGTACTCACTGTATACACAAATACTCACTATAATATCCTTCTGCGTCGGTCCAGTTATCCCTGAGATTGGGATTTTCTTTGAAATCCTTCCCAAAGCCTGCCGCTCTCAAATGGGCACTCTGGAAACAAATGAACAGGCCAGATTTCTAAATAAGTATATTAACAATAAACAATATGCTGTGTGTAAAGAGCCAGTAAGCAAAACAGTCAATATATATTTGAAGCAATAGGCAACCAATTGATTAAAAAATTGACTTTGTCTTAAAACAGCATTGCAATTTATTTATTATATGTATTTACATGTAAAAACAAGTCAGACACCTTTTCCCCTCAGGGTGGAAACATCAAGGGCTAGAGGGCATGGCTTTAAGGTGAGAAGAGCAAAGCTTTAAGGAGATGTGTGGGGCAAGTTTTGGTGGTGGGTGCCTGGAACGCGCTGCCAGGAGTGGTGGTGGTGGAGGCATATACGATAGTGGGATTTAAGACGATTTTAGATAGGCACATGGACATGCGAGAAGTGGAGGGGTGTGGATCACGTGCGGGCAGAGGTGTCAGTTTATCTTGGTATTAGGTTGGAAACAGACATTGTGGGCCGAAGCACCCGTTCCCGCACTGCACTTTTCTACAGGAGCTACAGGTTTACAAAAATAATGACAGGTCAGGCAGCATCTGTGGAGAACATGGATAGGTGACGTTTCTCAGAGTGCTGGAGTAACTCAGCGGGTCAGGCAGCATCTGTGGAGAACATGGGTAGGTGACGTTTCACAGAGTGCTGGAGTAACTCAGCGGGTCAGGCAGCATCTGTGGAGAACATGGGTAGGTGACGTTTCACAGAGTGCTGGAGTAACTCAGCGGGTCAGGCAGCATCTGTGGAGAACATGGATAGGTGACGTTTCACAGAGTGCTGGAGTAACTCAGCGGGTCAGGCAGCATCTGTGGAGAACATGGATTGGTGATTTTCAGATTGGGACCCCACGTGTAGTTGAGTTCATTGTCACGTGCACGAAGGCACGGTGAAAAGCTGTTCCATGTTCCACATGCTAAGGCAAACTGAAAAATCACCAACAGTCTTTAATATGCAACCTTTATAAAGATAGAGTATACATACATCAAAATAAGCAGCAAACATGTCATCAGATTCTGTAAACATATCTGGAACAGTTGGCTTCTTCAGAGCAGCTCCTGCATGAAATAATTAATTCATTTCAATCACTATTGTTCAAAACTTTAAAGTATAAACATTTCATCAATGAACTTCATCCATGGACAAGAGAAACACGATTCCATATGTTCACAAGTGATAAGAGCAGAATTAGGCCACTCGGCCCATCAATTCTACTACGCCATTCAATCATGGCTGATCTATCTCTCCCTCTCAACCCCATTCTCCTGCCTTAGAAACATAGAAAAATAGGTGTAAGAGTAGGCCATTCGGCCCTTCGAGTCAGCACCGCCATTTAATAGATCATGGCTGATCATTTAAAATCAGTACTCCATTCCGGCTTTTCCCCCCATATCCCAATAGCTAAATCTAACTCTCTCTTGAAAACATCCTTTTAAACTCCAGTGAATACAAGCACAGTCGACCCATTCTTTCATCATATGTCAGTTCTGCCATCCCGGGAATTAACCTGGTGAACCTACACTGCACTCCCTCAATAGCAATAATGTCCTTCCTCAAATTAGGAGATCAAAGCTGCACACAATACTCCAGGTGCAGTCTACCCATGGCCCTGAACAACTGCAGTAGGACCTCCTTTCTCCTAAACTCAAATCCTCTCGCAATGAAGGCCAACATGCCATTCGCTTTCTTCACTGCCTGCTGTACCTGCATGCTTACTTTCAGTGACTGATGTACAAGCACACACAGGTCTCGTTGCACCTCCCCTTTTCCTAATCTGACACCATTCAGATAATAATCTGCCTTCCTGTTCTTGCCACCAAAGTCGATAACCTCACATTTATCCACATTATACAGCATCAGCCCACTCACCCAGCTTAGCCATGTCATCCTGCAGCCTCATATCATCCTCATCACAGCTCATACTGCCACCCAGCTTTACGTCATCCGCAAACTTGGAGATGCCACATTTAATTCCCTCGTCTGAATCGTTAATATATATTGTAAACAACTGGGGTCCCAGCACTGAGCCTTGCGGCACCCCACTAGTCACTGCCTGCCATTCAGAAAAGGACCCGTTAATTCCTACTCTTTGCCTCCTGTCTGCCAACCAGTTCTCTATCCATGTCAATACCCTACCCCCAATACCATGTGCTCTAATTTTACACTCTATCTCTTGTGTGGGACCTTGTCAAAGGCTTTCTAAAAGTCCAGATACACCACATCCACTGGCTCCCCTTTATCCATTCTACTTGTTACATCCTCAAAAAATTCCTGAAGATTAGTCAAGCATGATTTCCCCTTCATAAATCCATGCTGACTTTGACCAATCTTGTCACGGCTTTCCAAATGCGCTGCTATAACAACTTTAATAACTTGTAAAAGGGGCAAGAGCGTTGTAAAAACAAGCCTGAAGGCTTTGAGTCTCAATGCGAGGAGCATTCATAATAAGGTGGATGAGTTGAATGCGCAGATAGCAAGAGTGACCATAATATGGTTGATTTCTTCATTAGGATGGAGAGTGACATTGTTAATTCAGAAACACGGGTCCTGAACTTAAAGAAAGGTAACTTTGAGGGTATGAGACGTAACTGGCAATTAATTCTTGAAGGGTTGACGGTGGATATGCAATGGAAGGCATTTAAAGACTGCAGGGATGAACTACCACAATTATTCATCCCAGTATTGCAAAAGAATAAATCGGGGAAGGTGGCGCATCCGTGGATAACAAGGGGAATCAGGGATAGTATCAAAGCAAAAGATGAAGCGTACAAATTAGCCAGAGAAAGCAACCTACCAGAGGACTGGGAGAAATTCAGAGTCCATCAGAGGAGGTCAAAGGGCTTAATTAGGAAAGGGAAAATGGATTATGAAAGAAAACTGGCAGGAAACATAAAAACTGACTGCAAAAGTTTTTATCGATATGTGAAGCAAAAAAGATTAGTTAAAACAAATGTAGGTCCCTTGCAGTCAGAAACTGGTGAATTGATCATGGGGAACAAGGACATGGCAGACCAATTGAATAACTACTTTAGTTCTGTCTTCACTAAGGAAGACGTAAATAATTTGCCAGAAATAGCAGGGAATCGCGGGTCAAATGAGATGGAGGAACTGAGTGAAATCCAGGTTAGCCGGAAAGTGGTGTTAGGTAAATTGAATGGATTAAAGGCCGATAAATCCCCAGGGCCAGATAGGCTGCATCCCAGGGTACTTAAGGACGTAGCCCCAGAAATAGTGGATGTCTTAGTGATAATTTTTCAAAACTCTTCAGATTCTGGAGTAGTTCCTGAGGATTGGAGGGTAGCTAATGTAACCCCACTTTTTAAAAAGGGAGGGAGAGGGAAAACAGGGAATTACAGACCAGTTAGTCTAACATCGGTAGTGGGGAAACTGCTAGAGTCAGTTATTAAAGATGGGATAGCAGCGCATTTGGAAAGTGGTGAAATCATTGGACAATGTCAGCATGGATTTACGAAAAGTAAATCATGTCTGACGAATATTATTGAATTTTTTGAGGATGTAACTAGTAGAGTGGATAAGGGAGAAGCAGTGGATGTGTTATATCTGGACTTTCAGAAGGCTTTTGACAAGGTCCCACACAAGAGATTAATATACAAACTTAAAGCACACGGTATTGTCGGTTCAGTATTGATGTGGATAGAGAACTGGCTGGCAGACAGGAAGCAAAGAGTAGGAGTGAACGGGTCCTTTTCAGGATGGCAGGCAGTGACTAGTGGGGTGCCGCAAGGCTCAGTGCTGGAACCCCAGCTATTTACAATATATATTAATGATTTGGACGAGGGAATTAAATGCAACATCTCTAGGTTTGCGGAAGACACAAAGCTGGGGGGCAGTGTTAGCTGTGAGGAGGATGCTAGGAGGCTGCAAGGTGACTTGGATAGGCTGGGTGAGTGGGCAAATGCATGGCAGATGTAGTATAATGTGGATAAATGTGAGGTTATCCACATTGGTGGCAAAAACAGGAAAGTAGACTTATTTGAATGGTGACCGATTAGGAAAAAGGGAGATGCAACGAGACCTGGGGGTCTTGGCACACCAGTCATTGAAAGTAGGCATGCAGTGCAGAAGGCTGTGAAGAAAGAGAATGGTATGTCGGCATTCATAGCAAAAGGATTTGAGTACAAGAACAGGGAGGTTCTACTCCAGTTGTACAGGGTCTTGGTGAAGCCACACCTGCAGTATTGCGTACAGTTTTGGTCTCCTAATCTGAGGAAAGACATTCTTGCCATAGAGGGAGCACAGAGAAGGTTCACCAGACTGATTCCTGGGATGGCAGGACTTCCATATGAAGAAAGACTGGATAGACTCAGCTTGTACTCGCTGGAATTTAGAAGATTGAGGGAGGATCTCATAGAAACGTACAAATTTCTTAGGGGGTTGGACAGGCTAGATGCAGGAAGATTGTTCCCGATGCTGGGGAAGTCCAGGACAAGGGGTCACAGTTTAAGGATAAGGGGGAAATCCTTTAGGATCGAGATGAGAAAATCATTTTTCACACAGTGAGTGGTGAATCTGCCACAGAAGGTAGTTGAGGCCAGTTCGTTGACTATATTTAAGAGGGAGTTAGATGTGGCCCTTTTGGCTGAAGGGATCAGGAGGTATGGAGAGAAGGCAGGTACAGGATACTGAGTTGGATGATCAGCCATGATCATATTGATTGGCGGTGCAGGCTCGAAGGGCCGAATGGACTGCTCCTGCACCTATTTTCTATGTTTCTATATTTATAGTATTGGCAACAATCGATTAAACCATAGAAATTGAAAATTAAAAGAACTTTAATTCATACGCTTGTACCCGACCAAGATGAGCAATATCCAAGAAACAAGCAGACAGAAATACATCATCCTCCCATGCTCAATTGCTCCAATCCATCCACACTTCACGCTGCCTCGGGAAAGCAGCCAACGTAATCAGAGATGTCCCACCACGGTCACTCCTTCCTCTCATCGCTTTCGCCCGCCATGAAAGCGCACACCACCAGGCTCAGGAACACTAGCTACCAAGCTGGAGAGGTCTTTGTTCCTGCTGTGCACGGGTCCACCAGCTTCAGTTGAGTATACTTTATAGAAACTGGCCATTCACCCCGCACCGACCAGCGATCCTGGCACCAAGCCAATTAACCTACAAACCTGTACGTCTTTGGAGTATGGGTGGAGCCGTAAATCTCGGAGAAAACCCACGCGGTCCTGGGGCGAACGTACAAACTCCGCACAGACAGCACCTGTAGTCAGGATTGAACCCGGGTCTCTAGCGCTGTGAGGCAGCGACTCTACCGCCGCGCCACCTTTCTCTTCTCTCAGACCACACGATGCACAACACAAGCCTCAACACCCTCACAAATCTCTCCACCCTTTCCACCGTGACAACGTTGCTCCTGTGACACGGTGACCAAAACTGGACACAATCCTCCAAATGTGGCCTCACTAACGCCTTGTATAACTGCAGCATGACCTCCCAACTTCTATACTCAATACTCCACCTGATGAAGGCCAATGTGCCAAAAGCCTTTTTGACCACCATATCTACCTGTGACGCTATTTTCATAGAACTATATACCAGCGGTCCTAGATTCCTTTGCTCACACAACCCAAAGCCTTACCATTCACTGTGCACGTCCTGCCCCTGTATTTGCAAAATACAACAACTCACATTTCTCTGTATTAAATTCCATCAATTGATTGGTATGGGTGTCAGAGGTTGTGGGGAGAAGGCAGGAGAATGGGGTTGAGAGGGAAAGACAGATCAGCCATGATTGAAAGGTGGAGTAGACGTAATGAACCGAATGGCCTGATTCTGCTCCTATCATTTTTGAAATTCCATCTACCATTCCGTCAGCCCACCTGGCCAACACATTGACAACCTGCTGCTGTTTTTGACAACCATCTTCACCATCTGCAATACCACTCACTTTAGGGTCATCTGCAACCTTGCTAATCAAGGGTGGACACAAAATGCTGGAGTAACTGAGCGGGACAGGCGGCATCTCTGGAGAGAAGGAGGGAAGACCCTTCTTCAGTCTGAAGAAACTTCACCCATTCCTTCTCTCCAGAGATGCTGCCTGTCCCGCTGAGTTACTCCAGCATTTCGCGCCTATTTAAACCAGCATCCACAATTCTTTCCTGTACACCCTGGTAATCATACTGCGAGCGTTCTCGTCTAATCGGCACCACGGTGGTCTAATCGCTGCAGCGCACCTTCTTTTTGCTCAAGTGCCATGAGGTTCCGCTTGGCGTTGACGGAGGCCTCGAACGTGTCGACGTTCTCCCTCTCGTACTCCTTGACGTCGGCGGCGGCTTGCTCCAGGATGTCGTCGGGAGACGGGGAGCGGCTCCGCGAGCTGCTCTGGGGACTATTTGGTTCAGACAACCCAGACATGTTGCTGTCTTCATTTGGGTGTCTATATTTCTGCAATGCAAGAGCCACAAGTTCACAAGTTATAGGAGTAGAAAATATTAGGCCATTCGACCCATCTAGTCCGCTCCGCCTTTCAATTGTGGCTGATCCCTGCCTCCTAATCCCATTTTCTTGCCTTCTCCCCGTAACCCTTCTAATCACGAATTGCCTTAAAAATATCCAGACTTGGCCTCCACAGCCCTCTGTGGCAATGCATTCCACAGTTTAACTACCCTCTGACTAAAGAAGTTCCTTCTCACCCGTTACAGTCATACAGCACAGACAGGCCCTTCGGCCCAACTTATCCATGCTGACCAAGATGCCCCATCTACGCTAGTCCTACCACCCGCATTTAGTCCAGATTCCTCTTAAGCCTTCGAAATAAAGATCGGCAGGTGCCCCTTTATACCAAAGATGGGCACAAAGCGCTGGAACATTTCAGACGGTTAGGCAGCATCTTTGTAGGGATTGGATGGGTAACGTTTCGGGTCGTCACCCTTCTTCAACCTGAAACATTCTGACCCGAAGTGTCACCCATCCTTTTTCTCCAGAGATGTTGCCTGACCTGCTGTGTTACTTCAGCACTTTGTCTATCCCTTTAAACATTTTATAGCACCTGCCTGCTCTGGCAGATCGCTCCATAAACAAACCACCCTCTGAGAGATTGTTTTTCCCACTCAGAGGGTGGGGAGGAGTGGGAAATGGGAATGGGAACGGGAAGAGGAAGGATGGGGGGGGGGGGTGGAGGGGAAAGAGCGGATAGGGAGAGAGCATTCTTTGAGTAGCGAATTGGCTGGAGGAGCTTTGAGATTCAGTTATACAAGGAGACGGTCACACAAAATGGAGACAGGCCCTCCGGCCAAAATTGCCTAAGCTGACCAAGATGCTCCGTCTGCACTAGTCCCACCTGCCTGCGTATGGCCCATATCCCTCTCATCCTTTCCTGTCCACTAGCCCGATGATAAATTATTTTCAGTTCAACCCACTACCTTTTATGAATATCAATGTGTGTCCTTAGTTCCTGTTCAATCACTTCATAGCTGTGGAAAATCTCTTTTGAGTCTCATCTATGTACAATACATCATCCAACACGATTCAGTTGCATTAGAAAAGACTTTAAATCTATAGAAGTTTAAAATTGAAGTTATTTTAACATGTAAGAAAATGTAATAGATTTTTTTTTCACTGAAGCAGCAGAAATTGATACGAAAGCAAACAAAAGTATTCAGATTCATTTCTGGAGGCGAGTATTGTAAAATATGATAAGTAATCTCAGAGGACCCTTGATTTCGTGAAGGCTGATGTATTGATCTGGAGATATGAATACATGGGACTTCATTTGCATTTCTTATCTATATACCTCAAGAACGATACTGCAATATTAAAAATGTGGGATTTTTTTTAAATGACATAAAATAAGGTACAGTAGAACAGGGGAACAGGCCCTTCGGCCTACAATGTCTAGAGGTCTCAGTCTCAGTGGCACAGCTGGCAGAGCCGCTGCCTCACGGCACCAGAGACCAAGGTTCGATCCCAACCTCGGGTGCTGTGGAGTTTTCACGTTCTCCCTGTGACTCAGAGTGCTCCGTTTCCCTCCCACATCCCAAAGACATGCTGGTTTGTAGGTCAAATGGCCCTCTGTAAATTGCCCCTTGTGTATAGTGAGTGGATGAGAAACAGATTTGCGGGTGTGAACAGGTGATTGAAAGTTAACGTGGACTCATTGGGACGAAGTGTCTCTAACCTAAACATGATGTCAAGACAAACTCATTTAATCCGCCTGTACATGATCCATATCCCTCAATACTATGCATATCCACGTGCCCGTCTAAAAAATTCTTCAATGCCACGATCATATCATTATCAGATTTGAGAAAATGGAGCAGACAAAAATAAACAGGCTTGTAATCTTGGCACAATGGATAATAGGGACCTGATACAAATGTTCATGTTAGAGGAGCAGAATTATACCATTCGGCCCATCACGTCTACACCGCCATTCAATCATGGCTGATATATCTTTCCCTCTCAACCCCATTCTCCTGCCTTCTCCCCATAACCCTTGACACCCAAACAATAGACAATAGGTGCAGGAGTAGGCCATTCGCCCTTCGAGCCAGCACCACCATTCAATGTGATCATGGCTGATGATCACAATCAGTAGCCCGTTCCTGCCTTCTCCCCATATCCCGACTCCACTATCTTTAAGAGCCGTATCTATCTCTCTCTCTCTTGAAAGCATCCAGAGAACCTGCCTCCACCACCCTCGGAGGCAGAGAATTCCATCAGACTCACAACTCTCTGTGTGAAAAAATGTTTCCTCATCTCCGTTCTAAATGCCTTACCCCTTATTCTTAAACTGTGGCCCCTGGTTCTGGACTTCCCCCAAACTAATCAAGAATCAGTCAATTTTCACCATTAAAATATCCATTGATTTGACCTCCACAGCCTTCTCTGGCAATTAATTCCACGGATTCACTACTCTCTGACTAACGAAATGACTCCTCATCTTTCTAAAGGTACATCCTTTTATTCCGAGGCTGTGGCTCAGATATATCTTGAATGGAATCTCAAATAAACCTTGAAAGCATTTATTCAGTGCATGTAGCTGTATGGTTTCCTACAGCCTCCACAGCTATCAAAATAAATTAATTTACACCAAAACCTATAGGAAGAATAAGAGTCTGTTTTATGTGGCTGATGCAGATATAAACCTGCTGAATGCTTCCGTGCATGTAGTTATCTCAATGAAAAATGATCACAATTTCTCCCCCAACATATCAATTTCGTTTAGAGAAACAGGTCTTCTGAACCTTCTGAATTTTGTAGTAGGCAGGACTGTACTCTGCATATGGCCCTTTGGGCCACTGAGTCCACGGCGACCAGCAAACACCCCGTACAATAGCACTATCCCGTACACTGAGGGACATTTACAATTTCACTGAAGCTAATTACCTACAAACCTATACGGCTTTGGGATGTGGGAGGAAACTGAAGCACCCGGAGAAAACCCACACAGGTCACAGGGAGAATGTACAAACTCCATACTGACAGCACCCATAGTCCAGAACGAACCCGGGTCTCTGGCTTTGTAAGGCGCCACTGTGCCGCCCCAATATCAATGTACAGTTCATCCACATGTGGAGAGCAAAAGAACATACCATTCCTCTTTCTCGTCTTGCTCTTAGAATTGTGGGGTAATCTAATGAAAGAGGCCAAAAATCCACTGTATTTTCCAGCAACGTATTAGAATGTACTCAGAGGGGTAAGGGGTGTAATGTCAAAGACTAGAGGGCATAAATATAAAATGAAATGGGCAAAGTTTAAAGGAAAAAAAAGACAGAGTGCTGGAGTAACTCAGCGGGTCATAGAAACATAGAAAATCGGTGCAGGAGTAGGCCATTCGTCCCTTCGAGCCTGCACCGCCTTTCAATATAATTGTGGCTCATCTGCATCACGCCATTCAATATGATCAGCAGGTCAGGCAGCATCTGTGGAGAACATGGATAGGTGACGTTTCACAGAGTGCTGGAGTAACTCAGCGGGTCAGGCAGCATCTGTGGAGAACATGGATAGGTGATGTTTCGGGTCAGAACTCTTCTTCATCCCGAGACAGTCTGAAGAAACCCTGATCTGAAACGTCAATTATCCCTGTTCGCCAGAGATGCAAGCTGCTCTGCTTAATTACTCCAGCACTGTCTCTTTTTGTTAAGCAGCATCTGCAGTTCTCATGTCCCTAAAGTTTAAAGGAGATGAGTGGTACAAGTTGTTTTTTTACAGTGGATGGTAAGTGCCAGGAACCCGCTGCCGGAGGAGAAGGCAGATGCAATAGTGCAGCTGAAGAGGCTTTTACATTGGTACATGGATATGCAGCGAATGAAGGGTGTGGATCATGTGCACGCAGGTGAGATTAGTTTAGTTTAGCTTGGCATACGTTCAGCACAGGACATTTGTTTCAATGCAAACAGGCCTTGCGTCTACACCTGAAAATGTACAATACTACAGCATACACATTGTTACAAGTAATGTCTGGCATTTATGTTTCATTCATGGCTCTTCGATAACTCAATGATATTCTATTTCAAACAAGAATTTAAAGCCCAAAACCGTACCTGAACAATCGCCTGTCTTTCTTTCCGTCTTTGTTCAATAACAGCTTCTTCATCTTCCTCTTCTACATCAAAATCCTCAAGACTGGAGACAAAATTAAAATGAGACATCGCCAATTGGGTTTAAAATTGGGCAAATTTAATTCTTCATAAGTTCGCCATCCAGTTTGCCAGTTACAATTACCATGGGCAATCACACCACGGAAACTAGGCCCTTCGGCCCAGCGATCCCCACCGACCAGCGATCTCCACACTCTCCCACACACTCAGGAACAATTTACAATTTTACCAACGCCAATTAACCTACACACCTGCACGTCTTTGGAGTGTGGGAGGGAACCGGAGGACCAGGAGAAAACCCACGCTGTCACAGGGAGAACGTGCAAACTCTGCACAGGCATAGGCGACGTCATTATGTTTTAACTGAAAGCTGGGGTGAAGGAAAGAGCGTTCACGTGGCGGGCCTGTTTCCACCAATCTTTCCACCACCACGCACAAGAAGCGACAAGACAGACACCATTGTGTGCAGATGCCGAGAAGCGTATTCAGCTCTGGCTGAACAAATTCTAATCTTGTGTAGACAAAATGCTGGAGAAACTCAGCGGCTGCGGCAGGGTTTCGGGCCGAAACGTTGCCTATTTCCTTTGCGCCATAGATGCTGCTGTACCCACTGAGTTTCTCCAGCATTTTTGTCTACCTTCAATTTTCCAGCATCTGCAGTTCCCTCTTAAACACTTCTAATCTTGTATGTGGACTCGATAAGGAGAACTGAAAGCTCACAGATCTAGCAATGAAAACTTCTCAGCATACTCTGAGAGCTTCAAACATTTTCAACCTTCCTTGACCAGTATAATTTTTTTTAGGATCATTTTCATTTCCAAGTACTTCGACATCCTTTCCAATGTAGAATCACATTGTATAAGGAACAATGAAGCTTAATCCTTTGTTAGACTTTGTTACCACTTTTGTCATTCCATTTGCTAATGAAATTGAAGTGTTTTATTTGTGTGACAAATAATATGAATCTGTGCTGGTTTCAGTATCTCTACCCACATCTAAATGTCCCAAGGAGCATGCAGCCTTCATAGCCTGTCTATAGATATAATCCATCTCAAACCTATAATCTACACTCATAGGGGAAACAGCTTCTTGCCTTCTGTTATAAGCCTCTGATCGGTCCTTCCATAAGCTAGGGTACTGTCTGATTCACTACCCCATTGCGGACATTGGACTTAGCCTTTGGAGCTGATGTTCTAGAATGTTGAAAACTATATTCTGCACTCTGAATCATGCCAGTTGCTTTAACTATTGAACCTTTCTGCTTGACTGTATTCATGTATAGCATGCTCGGAGATGGACAGATTCTTGATTAGAATCTGACAGCTCGTTCCGTACACCCACCACCCTCTCAGTGTCAGGGGTTATAGGGAGAAGGCAGGGGAATGGGGCTGAGAGGGAAAGATAGATCAGCTGTGATTGAATGGCGGAGTAGACTTGATGGGCCAAATGGTCTAATTTTTCTCCCAGAAATCAGTTTCAGTTCAGTTTATTGTTACATTCTCCGAGGTAGAGTGAAAAGCTTTTGTTGCGTGCTACCCAGTTAGCTTAAAAGACATTATATGATTACAATCGAGCCATTCACAGTGTGCAGATACATGTTAAGAGAATAATGTTTAGTGCAGGTTAAAGCCAGTAAAGTCCAATCAAATATATTCCGAGGGTCTCCAATTAGGTAGACAGTAGTTCAGGACTGCTCTCCAGTTGTGGTAGTATGGTAAGAGTCAAGATTCAAGAGTTTATTGTCATGTGTCCCAGATTGGACAATGAAATTCTTGCTTGCTGCAGCACAACAGAATATTGTAGGCATGAATACAGATCAGATCAGAAACATAGAAATTAGGTGCAGGAGCAGGCCATTCGGCCCTTCGAGCCTGCACACCGCCATTCAATATGATCATGGGTGATCATCCAACTCAGTATCCCGTACCTGCCTTCTCTCCATACCCTCTGATCCCCTTAGCCACAAGGGCCGCATCTAACTCCCTCTTAAATATAGCCAATAGAACTGGCCTCCACCACCCTCTGTGGCAGAGAGTTCCAGAGACCCACCACTCTCTGTGTGAAAAAAGTCCTTCTCATCTCGGTCCTAAAGGATTTCCCCCTTATCCTTAAGCTGTGACCCCTTGTCCTGGACCTCCCCAACATCGGGAACAATCTTCCTGCATCTAGCCTGTCCAACCCCTTAAGAATTTTGTAAGTTTCTATAAGGTCCCCTCTCAATCTCCTAAATTCTAGAGAGTATAAACCGAGTCTATCCAGTCTTTCTTCATAAGACAGTCCTGACATCCCAGGAATCAGTCTGGTGAACCTTCTCTGCACTCCCTCTATGGAAATAATGTCCTTCCTCAGATTTGGAGACCAAACTGTACACAATACTCCAGGTGTGGTCTCACTGAAGTAGAACCTCCCTGCTCCTATACTCAAATCCTTTTGCTATGAAAGCTAACATACCATTCGCTTTCTTCACTGCCTGCTGCACCTGCATGCCTACTAGGTACTGGTGTACCTTGACACCCAGGTCGCGCTGCATCTCCCCTTTTCCTAATCGGCCACCACATACCATAGGATATATATATACACAGATAAATAAATAGATAAAGTGCAATAGGTAGTTATAGTTCAGAGTTTGTTTGAAGTTGTATTTAATAGTCGGATGGCTGTAGGGAAGAAGCTGTTCCTGAACCTGGATGTTGCAGGTTTCAGGCTCCTGTACCTTCTGCCTGATGGCAGAGGAGAGACGAGTGTGTGGCCAGGATGGTCTGAACTATCTGATTTTTTGGATAGAGTGCTAAACAAAGCTTTTCACTGTACCTCGGTATACGTGACAATAATGAACCCAAACAAAGTACTGAAGTCACTCAGCAGGTCAGGCAGCATTTCTAAAACGCATGTCTCAGCAATGTTTCGGGTCAGGAATGATTGTAGTTGGGGGTGGAGAAAGCTGCAGCACATGACAATAATAAACCAAAACCTATGCTTCTCACTTGTCATCAGAAGATTCCTGTTCAACTTTCATTCCTTCAGAAAGGCTTCCTTTGAATTTATCTTCTTTGTCTCGACTTCCGCTTCTTCGTCTGCGCCGACCCCGTGACCTGGATCGTCTTCTGCGAGATCTGCTTCTCCGATTCCAGTCTCTGTCCAAAGACCTGCCAGAGAAGATAGATACAGAGTGCTGGAGTAACTCAGCGGGTCAGGCAGCATCTGTGGAGAACATGGATAGGTGACGTTTCACAGAGTGCTGGAGTAACTCAGCGGGTCAGGCAGCATCTGTGGGGAACATGGATAGGTGACGTTTCACAGAGTGCTGGAGTAACTCAGCGGGTCAGGCAGCATCTCTGGAGAACACGGATAGGCGGTAGGGTTGATGTACGTCTAAAGTCTGAGGAGAGAGCATTTAATAATTCACAGATGAGATGCGAGATGTTTACCTCCTCCTAGATCGGCTTCTTCTCCTTGGAGAACGGCTTCGCCTGAGGAGTGAGCGCGATCGCCGCCGAATCGGAGACCTGCTGAGCCTTCGCCTGATGGGCGACCGGCGGGACGTGCTGATATCTCTGGATCGATCCAGCCTGTTCGGTGGGTCATCTCGAGACCGCATTCTAAAGTTCACAAATACATTACAACAACAAATTATGAGGCAAAGCATTAAAGCAAAATACCAACAATTAATTATAACATATACATCCAGCATCAGTACTCCAGAAAATTACGGTGTCATCTCTAGATACAAGGGCAGCACAGTGGTAGAGTTGCTGCCTTATTACAGGTGCTGTCTATGCAGAGCTTGTATGCTCTCCATATCACCACGTGGGTTTTGTCCGGGTGCTCCAGTTTCCTCACACATTCCAAACACATGCAGGTTTGTAGATTAATAGGCTTTAGTAAATTGCTCCTTGTGTGGAGGATGCGAGCCTGGAATAACATATAGAACTAGTATGCACAGATGGTTGATGGTCGGCATGCGCTCGATGGGTGGCAGGGCCAGTTTCTATGATGCATCTCTAAAACTTAGAAACGTCAGACGCTGGTTTACATGAAAAGACACAGAGTGCTGGAGTAACTCAGCGGGTCAGGCAGCATCTGTGGAGAACGTGGATAGGTGACGTTTCACAGAGTGCTGGAGTAACTCAGCGGGTCAGGCAGCATCTGTGGAGAACATGGATAGGTGACGTTTCACAGAGTGCTGGAGTAACTCAGCGGGTCAGGCAGCATCTGTGGAGAACATGGATAGGTGACGTTTCACAGAGTGCTGGAGTAACTCAGCGGGTCAGGCAGCATCTCTGGAGAACATGGATAGGTGACGTTTCACAGAGTGCTGGAGTAACTCAGCGGGTCAGGCAGCATCTGTGGAGAACATAGAGAGGTGACGTTTTAGGTCGGGACCCTTCTTCGTACGTTGTGCTAGCTTTATCAGAAGGGAATTGTATGAATTCTCAGCAAGAGAAACGAAAAGGACCGCATAAAATGATACTGCATATTCCTTTTTAAAGTCCCTTACCAGCAGTTCAAAATCCTTGCCAGTTATGTTTCAGATGGGAAGTATTGGAGATAACAATTTACATACTAATGGCTCATGAAATAACAACATTTAAATGTACCAAAATGAGCACATTGATCATGACCATGCAGATACCATCTCTGCTTCACTGAGCTCCGTAAATCAAGGTGAGAATAGGGAACAATAAATCCCCCACAAGATTTCTCAACACTTGTGCCCTGCAAGGATTCATTCATAAACCATGACAACACTCGCTATGCTGAGGCACGGTGGTGCAGCGGTAGAGTTGCTGCATCACAGCGCCAGGGACCCGGGTTCCATGCTGACTATGGGTGCTTGCCTGCATGGAGTCTGTACGTTCTCCCCGTGACACGCGTGGGTTTTCTCCGAGAACTCTGGTTTCCTCCCACACTCCAAACGTACAGGATTGTCGGTTAATTGGCTTGCTATAAATGTAAAAAGTGTCCCTTGTGTCGGATGGTATTAATGTGCGGGGATCGCTGGTTGGTGCGGACCTGATGGGCCAAAGGGCCTGTTTCTGCGTTGTATCTCCAAGCTAAACTATACACCCATGACTCTGCGTCCAAATTCAAATTTAACTTAATCTACAAGTTTGCAAATGACAAACAGAATTGGATTTAATTTGCCACATGAAAAAGCGGTCTCCTCTTATTTGTTCTACCTATCCATTCCCCACCTTCTCTTCGACTAAAACATTACTCTTTTTTTCCTCTTTCCCTTTCCAGAGATGCTGCCTGATCTGACTATTCCCAACGTCAATAGACAATAGACAATAGGTGCAGGAGTAGGCCATCCGGCCCTTCGAGCCAGCACCGCCATCAATGTGATCATGGCTGATCATCCCCAATCAGTACCCCGTTCCTGCCTTCTCCCCATATCCCCTGACTCCGTTATCTTCAAGAGCCCTAGCTCTTTCTAGCTCTCTCTTGAAAGCATCCAGAGAACCGGTCTCCACCGCCCTCTGAGGCAGATAATTCCACAGACTCACAACTCTGTGTTTCCTCATCTCCGTTCTAAATGGCTTACTCCTTATTCTTAAACTGTGGCCCCTGGTTCTGGACTCCCCCAACATCGGGAACATGTTTCCTGCCTCTAGCGTGTCCAAACGCTTAACAATCTTATATGTTTCAATGAGGCTCCCCTCTCATCCTTCTAAACTCCAGAGTGTACAAGCCCAGCTGCTCCATTCTCTCAGCATATGACAGTCTCGCCATCCCGGGAACTAACCTTGTAAACCTACGCTGCACTCCCTCAATAGCAAGAATGTCCTTCCTCAAATTAGTGGACCAAAACTACACACAATACTCCAGGTGTGGTCTCACTAGGGCTCTGTACAAATGCAGAAGGACCTCTTTGCTCCTATATTCGATTCCTCTTGTTATAAAGGCCATTCTCTTTCTTCACTGCATGCTGTACCTGCATGCTTCCTTTCATAGACAGATGAACAAGGACCCCCAAATCCCGTTGTACTTCCCCTTTTCCCAACTTGACGCCATTTAGATAGTAATCTACCTTCCTGTTTTTGCTACCAAAGTGGATAACCTCACATTTATCCGCATTAAACTTCAATCTGCCCACTCCCCCACGTCGGTAGCTTTTATTAATTAATTTTAAATTAGTATGTTATTGTTCCATAAAACAGAATTGGTTGCAGAGAATTATAGGCTAATTGGCTTGTTAAAATTGTAAATTGTCCCTAGTGTGTGCAGGATATTGTTAGTGTGCGGGGATCGCTGGTCGACGCAGGCTTGGTGGGCCGAAGGGCCTATTTCCGTGCTGTATCTCTTAACTAAACAATTATACAACAACAACCCTATCCAAACTAAACATGCAGATCCAAAGACATTTGAACGGGTACCAGAGACAGCAACGGGTTAGAGGGATATCGGCCGAATGTGGGCAGGTGGCACTGGTATGGATGAGGTATCTTGGTCGGCATGGGCAAGTTGGAACGAAGGGCCTGTTTCCACACTGTATCACTAAACTAAACTAAGAAGGGAGTTTGAAGGGGGAAACAATATCTAGGTGTTATTGCTGAAGGCACATAATTAAAAGTGGTGAAGCCAGGAGGTTGGATCATCTTACAGAATCACTCAAAACAAAAAAACAACATACAGGCTGCTGGTCAGGTTACATTCGGAGCTTGGTTTAATTCCTCTCCTAGGTGACAAGGAAGCTTTGGAAAAGACTGAATCGTAGCTTAATCTTAGGTGTTCGCAAGTCTTATGGTCATGGTCAATTTACGTTAGAGCAGCAGTAATTTTTCACAGATCTGATAAGTTATGTTAAATAACTAATATTGTGCCCATTAATAATTCATTTTAGTTTAATAGACACGGAGGAAAAGGAGAATACATTTAAACCGGGAGAGAGTAGGAACATTCTATTGTTAGAGTGTTCTGTTCCTGAGGTCAGGAAAGAAGGAAAAGATTTAATAGGAGCCTGAGGGGCAACTGAGTTGTGAACACTCAGTCCATCACGGGTGCTGACCTCCCCACCATCAAAGGGATCTACAGGAGTCACTGCCTCAATAAAGGCAGCCAGCATCATTCGAGACCCACACCACCCTTGCCACACACTCATTTCACCCGACATCGGGATGAACATACAGGAGCCTGAAAACTGTAACGCCCAGGTTCAGGAGCAGCTTCTTCCCTACAGCCATTAGGTTATTAAACACTACAACCGCAAATAAGCTCTGAATTACAGTAGACTATTATTGTTATTAGAGTCATAGTGTGTGGAAACAGGCCCTTCAGCACAACCTGCCCACACCGGCCAACGCGTCCCAGCTACACCAGTCCCACCTGCCTGCGCTTGGTCCATATCCCTCCAAACCTGTCCTTTCCATGTACCTGTCGAACTGTTTCTTAAACGTTGGGATAGTCCCAGCCTCAACTACCTCATCTGGCAGCTTGTTCCATACACCCACCAGCCTTTGTGTGAAAATGTTACCCCTCAGATTGCTATTAAATCTTTTCCCCTTCATCGTGAAATTATGTCCTCTGGTCCTCAATTCCCCTATTGAGACTCTGGGCATCCACCCGGATCTATTCCTCTCATGATTTTGTACATTATTATTGCACTATTATTGTTTGTTTACTTTTTATGCTTTCACATACACTGAACTTTTTTCTCATTTATTATATTGTTTACAGAGACTATGTTTACATATTCTATTGTGCTGCAACTAGTAGGAATTTATTTATTCTATCTGGGGCAGATGACAATAAAAACTCTTGACTCTCGTCCTTTGTCCCCACAGAGAGTTGTGGGTTGGATTAAGAAGGTGGACCAGGGGTGGGGAACCTGCGGCCCTCTAGGCCATTAAGTGTAGGCCTTTTGAATTAATCCAAATTTTGTAGAACAAATCCTTTTATTTTTATTAATATGTTTTTGTTTGTCTTTTATTATTTTTATTTTAATCTTAAAATTAACGTATTTAAAATAGTAAAGAGTAAAAGAAGATTCAACAAAGTAATCCTCCCCAGATTGATGGCCACAATTAAAACATTAGTAAGTCATGAGGGCTATTTTAACAAAATAATGTACATTTGGAAGTATATCTAATTGAAGTTTCTTAGACGTGGCCTTATTACATTGCAGCTAACTTAATGCGGCATTCCAACATGGAAAGGTTCCCCACCCCTGGGTTGGACAATCTTGGGATTGTTTTCCCTGGAATGCTGGAGGTTGCGGGGAAACTGGATAGGTGTGTATAAGACCAACAGAGACACAGATGGGGACGAGAGTCAGAACCTTTTTGGCTGGGTGAAAATGCCAGAGACCAGATGACATACCTCAAGGTGAGAGGGGCAAAGTTTAAAGTAGTAGCACTGGGCAAGCGTTTTGTTACATAGAGTGGTGGGCTCCTGGAATGTGCTGGCGGGAGCTGTAGATGGCGCACTGATATCCCAAGAATGGCATCATGTTTGTCGCAGACAATGTAGACTACAATGAACTACAAGCGATCCCCGCACACTAACACTCTCCTACACACACTGGGGACAATTTACAATTTTACCAAGCCAATTCACCTACAAATCTGTACGTCTTTGGAATGTGTGAGGAAACCAAAGATCTCAGCGAAAACCCACGTGGTCACAGGGAGAACGTACAAACTCCATGCAGACAGCACCCCTAGTCAGAATCAAACCCGGGCCTCTGGCGCTGTAAGGCAGCGACTCTACCGCTGCGACACCGTGCCAAACTTTCTTCCAAGCACGGTGCCACACAGCACAAGAGACCCGGATTCAATCCTGACTACGGGCGCTGTCTGTACGGAGTTTGTACGTTCACCCTGGGACCGCGTGGGGTTTCCCCAGGTACTCTGGTTTCCTCCCAGATTCCAACAACGCAGGTTTGTAGGTTAATTGGCTTTGGTAAAATTATACATTCTCCCTAGTGTGTAGGATAGTATGTGGATTGCTGGTCGGCACAGGCTTGGTGGGCCGAAGGGACTGCTTTCGCGCTGTATCTCTAAAGAAAACTAAACTCTCAATGCAATGACCTATTTCTTCCTTAGTTACAGACTCCAACAACTAAAAAGTATCTGTCTATCCTGTCTATGCCTCTCATCATGTTATATACTTCTATCAACCTTCTACAGTTTACAGAATAAGATCCACGTTTGTCCAATCATTATTGTGAATGCCCTCTAATCCAGGCAGCATTCTAGTTTGGAGGTTAAATCTTATTTTGTTATGCATTCTAGCACAATGATGGTACATTGAACATGGTACAAAATCATGAGAGGAATAGATCGGGTAGATGCACTGTCTCTTGAGGACCAGAGGACATAGGTTCAAGGTGAAGGGGAAAAGATTTAATAGGAATCTGAGGGGTAACTTTTTCCACAAAGGGTGCTGGGTGTATGGAACAAGCTGCCAGAGGAGGTAGCTGAGGCTGGGACTATCCTATTGTTTAAGAAACAGTTAGACAGGTACATGGATAAGACACGTTTGGAGGGATATGGACCAGGGGCAGGTAAGTGGGACTAGTGTAGCTGGGACATTGTTGGCCGGTGTTGGCAAGTTGGGCCGAAGGGCCGGTTTCCACACCGTATCATGCTATAGAACATACAGCACAGGAACAAGCCCTTCAGCTCAGTGTTTGTGCCAAATAATGCTATGACCAACTCTTATCTGCCTACATATAACCCATATCCCAAAGTCTCATAAACGCTACTAAAATACTGCATCACCAGCAGAATCTTACCCGACTTTAGATTTTAGCAATACATGGTCCTTCGGCCCACTGAGTCTGCGCCAATCTGCAATCATCCCATATATTGGCATTATACTGCACACTAGGAACAATTTACAGTTTACAGAAGCCAATTAGCCTACAAACCTGTACATCTTTGGAGTGTGGGAGGAAACCGAAGCACCCGCAGAAAATCAATGCGGCGATAGGGAGAACATGCAAACACCGTGCAGACAGCACCTGTAGTCGGGATCAAACCTGGGTCTCTGGTGCCACCCACATATTTTGCAATAAATGACTGAAGATAAGTATTTACAAGGCAGGGCTTGTTACCTTGGTGATAGACCCCTGGCACGGTCGTTCTCTCTCCGCCTTCGTTCTATAGATCTGCTTTTAGCTCTTCTGGGCGGAGACATGTTCCGCGAGGGAGACTGGCTTGGTTTAGGCGGGCGATCGTTAATGATCGGTGATCGGCTGTGCTTGGTCGACCTTTCCCGGTGCTTTGGGGACAGGCTCCTCCGTTTGGGAGAGAGTGGGGGCCTCCTCAAAGGAGATCGGTTCTCCTTCCCAGAGGGAGCATCTCTAGGGGGCGACTTTGCGGGTTTTTTATCCTTTTCCACCTCCGATTTCCGCGGCCTCTTCTCGCGCTCTTTGGATTTGGATCTCTGACTTCTGTCGACCGCCTTGCTCGGCTTCACCACGGGAGACTTGGACTTTTTATTCCGCTCTCTCGTCTTGCTTTCCGTCATGGTTTTGCGATCCTTCGACTTGGAGCTATCTTCCGTTGGAGTCAATTTCCGCTTCTTCTCTTGCGATCGTCTTTTAGCCGAGATGGGAGACTTGCTCTTCTCTCCAGCCTTGCTGCCTTTGAGGGGACTCTTTGAGCGTTTCCGCTCGTGCGACTCGCTCCTGGTCTTCTCTTTCCGGTGCTCCGAGCCCACCCTATTTTTCTTTTTCTCCGCCTTAGCATGTTTAGTCCTGTCTTTTGACCTGCTTTTCCTCTTTGACGCAGGCTTAGATTCGACCGCATCCCGTTTCACTTTGTTGTCTCTAGCGGGCAGTATTTCGGAAACGTCGCGGCCGGACGCGACCCGTTCGCCGTTGTGGGCTTTCTCGTGGATCTCCCCCTCTTCCTCCGAGTCCGACACGTATCCCTGCAAAATCAAGCCCATGCCAGATTGAACCTTTCCTTCCATGAGTTCACTGTCCAATTCAGCCTTTATCATCGCCCTCTGCTTCTCCAAGTCCTCCAGCAGAGCATAGTCGTCAAACTTGGGCCTTTTAATTGAGTGATCGCCGTCCTTCTCCAACCCCTCGGCCACTTTCCTCTTATGCTTTTTATGCTTGTGTTTATGCTTGTGTTTGCGCTCCTTGTCATCTTCGGAAGAATGCTTGTGCTTCTTGTGTTTGCTCCGATGCTTGTGCTTCTTTTTCTTGTGTTTGATGGGCTTGACGGGCGCGGTGTTGGGGTCGCGGTTCTCGTCGGACACTTCCCCATTCTCTTCGTTGCCACTTTTCCCAGAGGAATCCGCGGCTTCTTGGCTGCTAAAAGCAGAGAGGGAGAGAGAGAGAGAGAGAGAGAGAGAAAAATATTTAGAAGCGGAACAAAGTCCATACGTAATTGGAGTAGAATTAGGCCGTTCGGCCTGTCGATTCTATCACGGCCGATCCATCTTTCCCTCTTAATCCCATTCTCATGCCTTTTACACTATTACTAATCAAGAGCCTGTCATTTTTTGCTTTAAAAATAGCCAAAGACCTGGCCTCCACGGCCGTCTATGGCAATGAATTCCCCAGATTCACCACCCTCTGAAAAAAAAGGGATTAATTTTCAAAATAATACTTTCTGCAATTTATACTGTAGCACAATTGTTTTTTAGATGAAAGATGTGCCCCTCTTTGACTGCTGGAGAACCACTGCCCTTTAAGTATCACAGTTAAGACACAGTGTCAGAATCATACAGTTTGGAAATAGGCCCTTCAGACCCATCCAAGCTAGCCCCATTTGCCCATATTGTATCATTCTAAATCCCTCCAATCCATGTAGCCATCCAATTGTCATAGTACCGGCATCGTCTACCTCTTCTGGCAACCCATTCCATAAACGTACCATCCTGTGTGAAAAATTCGCCCCTCAGGTTTATATGCGTTTAAACCTGTGGCTCCAGGTTCTGTACCTACCACGGGTAAAACCTGTACCTACCACAGGTAAAAGATTCTGTACATTCACCCTATCAATTCTCCTCATGATTTTATACACCTTTATAATATCACCCCTAAGCCTCCTGCACTACAAGGAATAAAGTTCTGGCCTACTCAATCTCTCCCTATAGCTCAGACATTAATGAGAAAGACAGCAGGATGACCAAAACTGAACACCACACTCCAATAAGCGAGTTCGGTATTCTGACTGCACATGCCCAGGTCATAGGTCACAAGCGATAACAACTTGCCAGGTTAACCTACCAGCCCTGCCCGGACTTACAAGAACAACGGCCCAGGCTTACAGCCAACGCGGAGAAGCAGGGCTAACTCCACGGCTCTGGGCTGGTGTCCCGTCAGTCCAGGCACGGCTGTAGGTTAACCCGGCGAAACAGGCAGAGTTGAGCTGGATTTAGCGCTGCTTCAATACACTGGCTGTAAGCCTGGGCCATCGTTCCCGTAAGTCCAGGCAGGACTGGTAGGGAACAGGCAGAGTTGAGCTGGATTTAGCGTTGTTTCTCCGCGCTGCCTGTGGGCCTGTGGGCCCGACGTCTCTGGCCACACTGGACGGGGTGGATGGGGATGGTCCGGTGGCAGTTCGGCAGCGATTGCAGCGCCGGAGACCCGGGATCGATCCTGGCTGTGGATGAGGTGCAGGTCCATGTCCATACAGCGGCATTGCTGCTGAGAGTTTTTAAATCGCTTGTGACCTTTGACAAATCCCATGATTCCTTGCATTTTTCGAAATATCAAACTCGTTTAAACAGCCTCACCAATGACTTGTATAACTGTAACATCACGTCCCAACTTTTGGACAATATCCCAACTGAGGAAAACCAATGTATCAAAAGCCTACTCGTTAATCATTCAAAATAATCTGCTTACTGCACTTACTGCGCCTTGCCTCGAAAGCCAGAAAGACTTGTCGACACAAAGAACTGCAGATGCTGGTTTGTACCAAAGATAGACACAAAGTGCTGAAGTAACTCGGAGGGTTAGGCAACGTCTTTTTCTCCGGAGGTGCTGCCTGACCCAGGAGATGATCCGGCACTTTGTGTTTATCTTTGGTATAACCAAATAACCAGTCTATATATAGATTTGTAGACAGTCTGGGATTCTGGAACTCAAATTGAAAACATGAGCTATCAGGAATTGACAATCCCGGGATTGCGGGACTGTCACATGCTGAGAGAATGGAGCGGCTGGGCTTGTACACTCCGGAGTTTTAAGGATGAGAGGGGATTTCTTATTGAAACATAAGATTGTTAAGGGTTTGGGCACGCTAGAGGCAGGAAACATGTTCCCGGTGTTGGGGGAGTCCAGAACCAGGGGCCACAGTTTAAGAATAAAGGGTCAGCCATTTAGAACGGAGACGAGGAAAGACTTTTTCTCACAGAGAGTTGTGAGTCTGTGGAATTCTCCGCCTCAGAGGGCAGTGCAGGCCGGTTCTCTGGATACTTTCAAGAGATAGCTAGATAGGATTCTTAAAGATAGCAGCATCGGGGGATATGGGGAGAAGGCAGGAACGGGGTACTGATTGGGGATGATCAGCCATGATCACATTGAATGGCGGTGCTGGCTCGAAGCGCCGAATGGCCCACTCCTGCACCTATTGTCTATTGTCTATTGACTCTCAAGTAATTTATCTTTAGCTAATATCCTCAACCATGTTAATCACCAGCGGAGAATACAATCATTGCATGCTTCTTTGCACAGTGCATACAGCAAAATTAAGGATGGCCATTTCGGTCAGTGAACATAGAACCGTAATTATAAGAATTATAAAATACCAGCTCTTAAAACAAAGTGATCGAAAATACAATCCTAATCTAATAAAGTAGCAACTGTTTATTGCACACAGCATCCCAAATTGAGTTCAACTGAAATTGCATTTAGTTCCACTGAACAATTAAGTTTATTGGTTAGCAAAGTAAAGCATGAAGCTATAAATGAAAGTAGATTACCCTCTACAACTGTGCACATCTGCTGTGTCATTCATTGTGCAGCTCCAATAGAATGCTTTTTGTGTATATACAGCCAATGGTTCAAGTTAACAGCGGGAAACAAAGGTCACGCCGTGGAATTTTAAGGAACGTTTTTCCAAAAACTGAAAACTCTATAATATAATAGGCATGCATAAAGATTGGCTCTGGAGAGGGTCCAGAGTAGGTTTACAAGAATGATCCCAGGAATGAGTGGCTTAACATATGACAAGCATTTGACGGCACTGGGCCTGTACTCACTGGAGTTTAGAAGGATGAAGGCCTCATTGAAACTTACCGAATAGTGAAAGGCTTGGATAGAGTGGATGTGGGGAGGATGTTTCCACTAGTGGGAGAGTCCAGGACCAGAGGTCACAGCCTCAGAATTATTCCTTTAGGAAGGATGATGAGGAGAAATTTCTTTAGTCAGAGGGTGGTAAATCTGTGGAATTCTTTGCCACAGAAGGCTGTAGAGGCCATGTCAGAGGGTATTTTTAAGGAAGAGATAGATCCTTGATTAGTACAGGTGTCAGGGATTATGGGGAGAAGGCATGAGAATGGGTTTGGAGGGAGAGATAGATCAGCCACGATTTAATGGTGGAGTAGATTTGATGGGCTGAATGGCTTAATTCTTCTCCTAACATTATGATCGTATGACTTCTTGTTTGAAAACGTAATTAAATATCGCTGTAAGTACCTCAACTTTCATGAGTCAAGCGTGTATAACTGTCAAATGTACTGTAAACGGAACTATGCAGTTGTTACTTGCAGCAGTGTAACTGAACTGTAAATATAGTACACAAATTAAACACAAATTAAATAAATTAAAACCCCAATATTAGCACAAAATAAAAGCCCAAAGTCCTTAGTGCAACCATGACAGTTCGTAGCTCCTGGCTTAGTTTGAACGGGGTACTGATTCTGGATGCAGCCATGATCACATTGAATGTCGGTGCTGGGTCGAAGGGCCGAATGGCCTACTCCTGCACTTATTTTTTAAGTTTCAAACTAAGCCAGGAACTACGAACTGTCATGAAAGTTGAGGTACTTACAGCGATATTTAATTACGTTTTCAAACAAGAGGAGATGGATAGAATCTTGATTAGTACAGGTGTCAGGGCTATTAGGGAGTATCACTGTTTGATGTGTGATGAACACACCAAAAGTTTTAATCAAAATGTAGAACCCGAAACTATAATACTATTCGATATGGAGAGAGTCACACAAGAAATGAACCTTACAGTACGCATACCTATCCTGCAGTGCAGGCCCACCGCTCATTTTCCAGCCCTCTAGGTATGCTTTCTGTATTATTCATACTGCTGGACCAACAAAGGTCACAGCCTCCAAGAGAATCTGAGGTCACTAACCCAGGAACACCCCTTGCACCCTTTTCCCCCTTGTTTCCTTGTGCCCCATCTGGATGCACACCCATTTCTCCCATACCCTACCCCAACAACCCCCTTCCATCTCTATTCCTTCCTCTGGCTTCACAATTCACAGCTGTTCAATCCTTATCTCACACTTTTCATCTCTGGCTTTTGTTCACCCATCTGCCTATCAAATCCCTCTCACCTGCAGAAACAAGTAACACATAACTGCTGGTTTACACAGAAAGACAAAGTGTTACTGAAACTCAACAGGTCAGTCAGCATTTCGGGAGCACAAGGATGGGGTGAGGTTTTGGGACCCTCATCTGTGTCCAACTATTACTCACCAGGCTGTCCTAACCAACCTCTCTTCCAGCTTTCTCCCCTCACGCTGTTATCAATCTGAAGAAGAGTCCAGACACAAAATATCACCTATCCATGTCCTCCAAAGATGCTGCCTGACCCGCTGAGTTACTCCAGCGCTCTGTGAAACGTCACTTATCCATGTTCTCCACAGATGCAGAGATGCCAACCCTAAATTTAGTTCACAGTAACATTCAACCCATTTGTCCGTAACAAATGGGGGTAAATGCATTTCTCTCAGTAACATACTACTCACTTGGGGTTGTTGCCGGCGGCTATGCGCCTGCGCACTGGTGCAGATCAGCGGGCTGCCAGCGGGTGGGTGCGGCACATGCGCACTTGGCAAGGTTGCCGGCGGGTCTGCGCATGCGCACTGGGTGGGGGTGGGGGGGAGGCCCGGTGATGGGGCTGCCGCGAGCGGCCGGCTGGCCGGGCTCTGGGCCGGGCGTGGCTGCGAGCTGCCGGGCTGGCAAACCGGGGGCACATGGCGCCGGCGTTCACCACGGGAGGAACACCGGCGCGGCGGTGTTCCGTAACAACATGTTTGGCTGCCGGAACACCGTAATATGGTTATTTCGCCGGGACAAAATACGGCGAATCCGGGAGACTTGGCACCTCTGCAGATGCAGCCTGACCCGCTGAGTTACTCCAGCACTTTGTGTCTTTCATCGGAGAAGCCCTGTTCGTTTTTCAGGAAGACAATCTCTGATAATGTTTTTATTGTGTTGAGCGTGGATATTATGCCCAAAATCAATTTCTCTAACAGCCCAACATAATGACTCAACAGGTGCAGCAGCATCTAAGGAGCGAAGGAGATAGGCAACGTTTCAACCCGAAACGTTGCCTATCATTTTCGCTCCTTAGATGCTGCTGCACCCGCTGAGTTTCTCCAGCCTTTTGTGTGCCCTCGATTTTCCAGCATCTGCAGTTCCTTCTTTAACATAATGACTCAACGGTTTATTCTGAAATAAAAAGTAGATCTACAAGTCTGGACCACAGATAAACCTGCAAAAGAAATCTCCTTCAGCAACACTAAATATGCTAAATAAAGGAATATTTAGCATATTTAGCAGAATGTATGAAGGAACTGCAGATGCCGGTTTACACCGAAGATAGACAAAATGCTGGAGTAACACATCGGTACAGGCACATCTCCGGAGAGGAATGGGTGACATTTCGGGATCGAGACCCTTCTTGGACCCTCCAGAAACACAACATAAATTAAATTCCACATGAAACTACTCACAAAAAGCACGTAGGAGACAATATTCAGGTTACTTAAAATTACTCTACGATTTTACAAATTGAGTTTGTAGAATTCAAACCAAACTGGATAAACTAATTAATTTAATCAAGGTACTACTCAATTTAGCCTATTCAAATATCATTAGTCATAGAACACAGAAATAGGCCCTTCAGCTCAACCTGTCCACACTGACCAATATGACCCATGCTACTACCCCCACTTACCTGCATTTGGCCCAGCTCCATTTAAACCTTTCTTCGCCCTGCATCTGTTCAAATGTCTTTTAAATGTTGTTATACTACATGCCTCAACTACCTACCTGCTCTTACCACCCTCAGTAGCCTCTCAGGTTTCTATGAAAGCGTTCCCCTCTCACTTTCCACCTGTATACTCTGGTGCTTAATTGACCTACCCTGGGTGTAATCACCCTATCAATTCCAGACATGATTTTATAAGATCACCCCTTAGCCTCCTGCGCTCCAAGGAAGGTAAGCTAAGATAGCCCCAGCTCTCCCTGTAGCTTAGGTCCTCGATCTTGGCAATATCCTTGTAAATCTTTTCAGCTCTTTCCAGCTTAACAACATCCTTCCTATTAGATTGCAGAATGATTGCATGCAACAATAAAGCACAACGGTAGAGTTACTGCCTTACAGCGGCAGAGGCGCAGGATTAATCCGGATTAAGTTCACAAGTTATAGGAGTAGAATTAGGCCATTTGGCTTATTCAGTCCACTGCGCCATTCAAACACGGCTGATTTCTGTCTCCCACTCTCATTTTCCTGCCTTCTCCCCACAACCCTTGAAACCCATTCTAATCAAGAATTTGTCTATCTCTGCCTTAAAAACATCCACTGACTTGGCCTCCACATCCCTCTGTGGCATTGAGTTCCACAGATTAACTACCCTCTGACTAAAGAAGTTCCACCTCACCTCCTTTCTAATTTAATTCTGAGGCTGTGCCCTCTGGCCCTTGAGTGCAGAGAAGGGAGTGCAGAGAAGGTTCACCAGACTGATTCCTGGGATGTCAGGACTGTCTTATGAAGAAAGACTGGATAGACTCGGTTTATACTCTCTGGAATTTAGGAGATTGAGAGGGGATCTTATAGAAACTTACAAAATTCTTAAGGGGTTGGACAGGCTAGATGCAGGAAGATTGTTCCCGATGTTGGGGAAGTCCAGGACAAGGGGTCACAGCTTAAGGATAAAGGGGAAATCCTTTAAGACCGAGATGAGAAAGACTTTTTTCACACAGAGAGTGGTGAGTCTCTGGAACTCTCTGCCACAGAGGGTAGTTGAGGCCAGTTCATTGGCTATATTTAAGAGCGAGTTGGATGTGGCCCTTGTGGCTAAGGGGATCAGAGGGTATGGAGAGAAGGCAGGTACGGGATACTGAGTTGGATGATCAGCCATGATCATATTGAATGGCGGTGCAGGCTCGAAGGGCTGAATGGCCTACTCCTGCACCTAATTTCTATGTTTCTATGTTGACTCTCCCACCAGTGGAAACATCCTTTCCACATCCACTCTATCTATGCCTTTCATTATTCTGCAAGTTTCAATGAGGTCGCCCTCAACCTTCTAAACTCCAGCGAGTAGAGGCTGTCTGTACGGAGTTTGTACACTCTCTCCGTGACTGCGTGGGGTTTCTCCGGGTCTAGTTTAGAGATAGAGTGGAGAAACAGGCCATTCGGCCCTTCGAGTCATAGAAACATAGAAAATAGTTGCAGGAGGAGACCATTCGGCCCTTCGAGCCAGCACCGCCATTCATTGTGATCATGGCTGATCGTCCGCCATTAATAACCCGTGCCTGCCTTCTCCGCATATCCCTTGACTCTACAGCTCTATCCAACTCTCACTGTCCTCTGTGGCAGGGAATTCCATAAATTCACAACTCTCTGGGTAAAAAAGTTTTTTCTCACCTCAGTCTTAAGTGACCTCCCCTTTATTCTAAGACTGTGGCCCCTGGTTCTGGACTCGCCCAACACTGGGAACATTTTTCCTGCATCCAGCTTGTCCAGTCCTTTTATAATTTTATATGTTTCTATAAGACTCCCCTCATCCTTCTAAACTCCAGTGAATACAAGCCTAGTCTTTTCAATCTTTCCTCATATGAAAGTCCCGCCATCCCAGGGATTAATCTCGTGAACCTACGCTGCACTGCCTCAATCACAAGGATGTCCTTTCTCAAACTAGGAGACCAAAACTGTACACAATACTCCAGATGTGGTCTCACCAGAGCCATATACAACTGCAGAAGAACCTCTTTACTCCTTACTGAAATCCTCTTGTTATGAAGGCCAACATTCCATTAGCTTGCCTGCTGTACCTGCACGCCAGCTTTCAGTGAGCGTTCGGTGTACAAGGACACCCAGGTCTCGCAGTACCTCCCCCTAACCTAACCCCATTGAGATAATAATTTGTCCCCTTGTTTTTGCCGCCAAAGTGGATAACCTCACATTTATCTATATTAATGGCAATTAATGTGGCAATTAAATATTATATTGGCGGAGTAGCAAGATGGATTCAACAGTGGCTGAATGGGAGATGTGTTGGGTCCACTGTTGTTTGTCATGTACATCAATGATCTGGATGATGGGGTGGAAAATTGGATAAGTAAGTATGCAGATGATACTAAGATAGGTGGTATTGAGGATAATGAAGTAGATTCTCAAAGTCTACAGAGTGATTTGGGCCATTTGGAAAAGTGGGCTGAAAGATGGCAGATGGAGTTTAATGCTGATAAGTGTGAAGTACTACATCTTGGCAGGACAAATCAAAATAGGACGTACATGGTAAATGGTAGGGAATTGAGGAATGCTGTGGAACAGAGGGATCTAGGAATAACTGTGCATAGTTCCCTGAAGGTGGAATCGCATGTAGATAGGGTGGTAAAGAAAGCCTTTGGTGTGCTGGCCTTTATAAATCAGAGCATTGAATATAGGAGTCGGGAAGTAATGTTAAAATCGTACAAGGCATTGGTAAGACCAATTCTGGAGTATGGTGTACAATTTTGGTCGCCTAGTTATAGGAAGGACGTCAACAAAATAGAGAGAGTACAGAGGAGATTTACTAGAATGTTGCCAGGGTTCCAGCAACTATGTTACAGAGAAAGGTTGAACAAGTTAGGTCTTTATTCTTTGGAGCGCAGAAGGTTAAGGGGTGACTTGATTGAGGTCTTTAAAATGATGAAAGGGATAGACAGAGTTGACGTGGATAAGCTTTTCCCATTGAGGGTAGGGAAGATTCAAACAAGAGGGCATGACATGAGAATTAAGGGACAGAAGTTTAGGGGTAACGTGAGGGGGAACTTCTTTACTCAGAGGGTGGTGGCTGTGTGGAATGAGCTTCCAGCAGAGGTGGTGGAGGCAGGATCGATTTTAACATTTAAAAGTAAAGTGGATAGGTATATGGACGTGAAGGGAATGGAGGGGTATGGTCTGAGTGCAGGTAGATGGGACTAGGGGAAAACAAATGGTCGGCACGGACTGGAAGGGCCGAGAGGGCCTGTCTCCATGCTGTAATTGTTAATTGTTATATGGTTATACTGCATCTGCCACGCATCTGCCCACTCACTCAACCTGTCCAGGTCCCCCTGCAACCTCCTAACATCCTCTTCACAGCTCACCCTGCCACCCAGCTTTGTGTCATCCGCAAACTTGCCAGTGTTGCTCCTAATTGCCTCTTCCAAAACATTAATATATATGGTAAACAGTTGCTGCCCCCAACACCGAGCCTTGCGGAGACCGTGCCGACCAGCGATCCCTGCACATTAACACAACCCTACACACACTAGGGACAATTTTACATTTACACCAAGCCAATTAACCCACAAACCTGTATGTCTTTGGAGTGTGGGATGAAACTGAAGATCTTGGAGAAAACCCACGGACACGGGGAGAATGTACAAATCCACATACACAGCACTCGTAGTCGAGATCAAACCCGGGTCTCTGGCGCTGTGAGGCAGCAACTCTATCGCTGCTCCACCGTGCCGCCAGTTTCCTCCCACACTCCAAAGACGTACAGCTTCGGAAAAATTCCATTTGTAATATTGTCCCTGGTGTGTAGGACAGTGCTAGTGCATGGGGATCTTTGGTCGACACAGACACTCTGGGCCGAAAGGCCTGTTTCCGCGCTGTATCTCTAAACTGTCTTTCTAAACTGACTGGCTAGCACGCAACAAAAGCTTTTCAATATATACCTCAGTACACGTGACAATAAACTAAACTGAACTAAACAATGTCAGCTATCTCCAACATCCAAAGGGTTTCTACAGCTATATTAATAGCAAAAGGATAACGAGGGATAAAATTGGACCATCGGAGAACCAGAATGGACAGCTATCTGCAGAGCCAAAAGAGATGGGGGAGATATTGAACAATTTCTTTTCTTCGGTATTCACCAAGGAGAAGGATATTGAACTCTGTGAGTTAAGGGGAAAACGTAGAGTAGCTATGGAAACTATGAGATTCAAAGAGGAGGAAGTACTGACACTTTTGAAAAATATAAAAGTGGATAAGTCTCCAGGTCCTGACAGGATATTCCCTAGGACATTGAGGGAAGTTAGTGTAGAAATAGCAGGAGCTATGACAGAAATATTTCAAATGTCATTAGAAACGGGAATAGTGCCGGAGGATTGGCGTACTGCGCATGTTGTTCCATTGTTTAAAAAGGGTTCAAAGAATAAACCTAGCAATTATAGACCTATTAGTTTGACGTCAGTGGTGGGCAAATTAATGGAAAGGATACTTAGAGATAATATATACAAGCATCTGGATAAACAGGGTCTGATCAGGAACAGTCAACATGGATTTGTGCCTGGAAGGTCATGTTTGACAAATCTTCTTTAATTTTTTGAAGCGGTAACTAGGGAAATTGATGAGGGTAAAGCAGTGGATGTTGTCTATATGGATTTCAGTAAGGCCTTTGACAAGGTTCCCCATGGAAGGTTGGTTAAGAAGGTTCAATCTTTGGGTGTTAATGGCGGAGTAGCAAGATGGATTCAACAGTGGCTGAATGGGAGATGTCAGAGAGTAATGGTGGATGGCTGTTTGTCAGGTTGGAAGCCGGTGACCAGTGGGGTGCCTCAGGGATCTGTGTTGGGTCCACTGTTGTTTGTCATGTACATCAATGATCTGGATGATGGGGTGGAAAATTGGATAAGTAAGTATGCAGATGATACTAAGATAGGTGGTGTTGTGGATAATGAAGTAGATTTTCAAAGTCTACAGAGAGATTTGGGCCATTTGGAAAAGTGGGCTGAAAGATGGCAGATGGAGTTTAATGCTGTTAAGTGTAAAGTGCTACATCTTGGCAGGACAAATCAAAATAGGACGTACATGGTAAATGGTAGGGAATTGAGGAATGCTGTGGAACAGAGGGATCTAGGAATAACTGTGCATAGTTCCCTGAAGGTGGAATCGCATGTAGATAGGGTGGTAAAGAAAGCCTTTGGAGTGCTGGCCTTTATAAATCAGAGCACTGAATATAGGAGTAGGGAAGTAATGTTAAAATTGTACAAGGCATTGGTAAGACCAATTCTGGAGTATGGTGTACAATTTTGGTCGCCTAATTATAGGAAGGATGTCAACAAAATAGAGAGAGTACAGAGGAGATTTACTAGAATGTTGCCAGGGTTCCAGCAACTATATTACAGAGAAAGGTTGAACAAGTTAGGTCTTTATTCTTTGGAGCGCAGAAGGTTAAGGGGGGACTTGATTGAGGTCTTTAAAATGATGAAAGGGATAGACAGAGTTGACGTGGATAAGCTTTTCCCATTGAGGGGAGGGAAGATTCAAACAAGAGGGCATGACATGAGAATTAAGGGACAGAGGTTTAGGGGTAACGTGAGGGGGAACTTCTTTACTCAGAGGGTGGTGGCTGTGTGGAATGAGCTTCCAGCAGAAGTGGTGGAGGCAGGATCGATTTTAACAGTTAAAAGTAAAGTGGATAGGTATATGGACGTGAAGGGAATGGAGGGGTATGGTCTGAGTGCAGGTAGATGGGACTAGGGGAAAACAAATGGTCGGCACGGACTGGAAGGGCCGAGAGGGCCTGTTTCCGTGCTGTAATTGTTATATGTTATATGGTTATATAAACTGATCAGCAAACAGCGTGTATCTATTAAGGTAGTTATGGAAATTAATACAATTTGAATGGTCACCGTGTACAGGCTCTCGGAAGATAATTGTTAGTAATGCATAGTTTAATTAACAGCATAGCTTTTTTAATTATGCAAACCAATCCCACTATATCACCATCTCTAACAGACCTGTTGTAAATTCCTGAGTATTTAACAGGAAATGTGTTTCACTAAAAACAAAATTAATACAAACGTAACTTAAACATAACTTGACCATGAAATTTGCCAGAGCCGAACTTAAGAAAATAAACTCCAGTTATAACTATCTATCTCAAAAATCAAAACAGCTTTTTACTACAGAAAAACCTGTTAATATACTCAGCTGGTTTGGCAGCATTTTTTGTGAGAGAACTTTTAGTTAGATCATTAATCTATCATACACAACTCTAGAGTAACTCAGCGGGTCAGGCAGCATCTGTGGAGAACGTGGATAGATGACGTTTCACAGCGTATTGAAGCAATTCAGCGGGTCAGGCAGCTGACTGCTGAAGAGGTTGTTTGAAGGCACCCACAAAAACGTTGCCTATCCATGTTTTCCCGGGATGTACATGAAGGAACTGCAGATGCTGGTTCAAATCGAAGTTAGACACAAAATTCTGGAGTAACTCAGCAGGACAGGTAGTATCTCAGGAGAGAAGGAATGGGTGACTTTTCAGGTCGAGATGCTACCTGACCCGCTTAGTTACTCCAACACTGTGTCTTTGTAACCAACATTTGAAGTTCCTTGTATCTCCACACGCATAGCTCACTTCATTTCTTCACAGATGTTGCCTGACCTGGTGAGTATTTGCAACATGGATTCTCAATACCCAGGGGTATCTTGTGGATGTTAGTCTCCCTTCACATTTGGATGCTGTGCTCTAACTTGGAGCATATTGAACATAGGAACACTGCTTAGTTTAATTTAGCTTCCCTGTATAAATAAAACCTGCCCGCACGTCTCCATTAAATTTTGCGCCTCTCACCTTAAGCTTAAGTTTGTTTTATTATTGCCACGTGTACAGAGACACAGTGAAATACTTGCTCTACATGTTATCGTCAAATCACTAGTACAATAGATCCTCTTCTAGGACAGCACATTAGATGTTAGAGAAATTTGGAAACAGGCCCTTCGGCCCACCGCGTCCGCGCCGACCACCAATCACCTCACACACTTGCACTATCCTACACACTAGGGACAATTTAAAATCTTTGCGGAAGCAAATTAACCTGCACGTCTTTGGAGTGTGGGAGGAAACGAGAGCACCTGAAGAAAACCCATGTGGTCACAGTGAGAACGTACAAACTCCATACAAACTCTGATCATTTTACGAGAATGGTCCCAGGAATGATTGGATTATGGGCTTAGTGAGCTGAAGGGCCTGTTCTTGTGCTATGATTTTTTTTACAAAGAGTGAACAGAATACAGGCATATCTGAAATAGCAAGATTCAATTCTACTGAAAATAACATGGGTGTGATGGTGGCACAGGGGGTAAAGTATCAAACTAGTAATCTAGAAGTTTAGACTAGCAATCCAAATCCCGACATGGCAGCTGTAGAATTTAAATTTAGTTAATAATCTGGTTGATAATTGATACGGTCATTTGTAATGGTTGACTGATGTCCTTACACAAGAAGTCTGCCATTCTTTCTTAATATTTAGTTTAGTTTATAGATACAGCGCAGAAACAGGCTTTTTGGCCCACCCAGTCCGTACCAACCAGCGACCCACCCCCACACATTAACACTACCCTACACCAGGGCCAATTTTACATTTATACCAAGCCAATTAACCTACAAACCTGTACGTCTTTGGAGTGTGTGATGAAACAGAAGATCTCGGAGAAAACCCACGCAGGTCATGGGGAGAACGTACAAACTCCGTACAGACAAGCACATGCAGTCAGGATGGAACCTGGGTCTCTGGCGCTGTAAAGCAGTAGCTCTACCGCTGTGCCGCCGTGCCGCCCATTTTTTTCTTAATCTGTTCTACATGGAACTCTAGATCCACAGAGATGTTTATACATAAATGAAATCTTGATTAGTAAGGGTGTCAGAGGTTATGGGGGCTGAATGGCCTAATTCTGCTCCAATCACTTATGAACATGAAGAAGCAAATAAAAGTGCTGAAGCAGGAAATTTGCAATAAAAAACAAGCTCAAGCAATACAAAGCTAGTGAGGCAGCATCAGTCAGATTCAGGTCTATAGCCCATCATCAGAACTGAAAGTCTGAATTAGACAGTTCCATAGAAGACATGGTGCTGGAATAGCTCAGTGGGTCAGGCAACATATCAGGAAGACATGGACAGGCGCCTTTCCACGTTCTCCTGAGATGCTGCCTGACCCACTGAGCTACTTGAGTCTGAAAAAGGGCCCTGACACGAAACATCGCCTATCCATGCTCTCCACAGATGCTGCCTGACCCGCTGAGTTACTCCAGCACTCTGTGTCTTCTTTTGTAAACCAGCACCTACAGTTCCTTGTTTCTAGTGTACTGTTCTGTTTTATCTCATTGCCCTGGCATACCATGTGAAGGGTGATCTGTTTTTCCAACCCAAACCTGATTATCAATTCCTAGGATAAGTCTTGGACTTCGACAACATGTAACATCTAACGGACATCGTATGCAACGAAATTTCGTTCAGACCGCAAGGTCTGAATGACAATAAAGTTTTCCAAGTCCAAACTCCAAACTCATTTGGAATTCCTGGTAGAATATTTCCACATGACATTGAGTAGACAAAATGTTCTCTTTCTCAGTCTATGCTTATTGCTGCCTTTCAAGGTTAATCTGTATATGTTCAGTTTAACCAATCTGTACCTTAATTTCAAATTGGGGTTAACCTGAAAACGCACAGATTTTCAAGTTAACATTTGATTTTTTGTTGTTCTTATTTTACCTTGTATGGAGACAGGATTCATGGGTTTGCAGTTGCCCGTTTCACACTCTTTATTATGGGCAAATCATTGGCCTGTTTCCAGTGTTCTGGTGTCACTTTGACAGGGTTTCATAAAGTTCTCAATATTTTCAACCCTCATAATTGCCATCTTAGCCGAAAGATTTTCATCTTTTATATTCAGTCACATTGTGTATGACTCTATTTTCTTCTCCTTGCCAGATCTTTGATCTGACAGAAATTAAATTGAGCCTTTTTCAGTTGCGATGAAAAACTGAATATATAATTTCTGGACTGAGTCTTTCTTCCCTATAACATAGTTCCTTTGTTTTCCATCTAGAAATAGATGTTAACCAATTTACACTGCTTTTAGAAGATAGCTTGTTCTGAATTTTTAAGCAGTATTTATACATCCAGTTTATGGTTTTAGTTCCATTGTACTGCATGACATAACTCTTGATGAATTTACAAGTGTTATGTAAAGCCATTTATGATATTATCTTGTTCTCTCCATTTTCACCAACTATTGGTTGGTCAAATTCAATCCCGTCATATATTTCTGATCGTGATTTTTTTTTTCAGCCTAAAAATATAGCATCAAGTGATACTGGCTGTCAGGCTGCAACTGAGCTGAACTCTAATGTCAGACCATGGAACACACTGCAGGTCAGGTAGCATCCATGGAGGGAAACGGACAGATGATGTTTTCAGTCAGTACATTTCAGTCTGAACTTACAACAGCTGCTTTACAGCTCTGGTGACCCATCACCATGAGCCGGGGGTATATCTGTGTGGGGTTTGCACGTTCTCCCTGCGACTGTGTGGGGTTCCTCCAGTGTTCCAACCCAGTTGTGTGAATATGGATTTCACTAACTTCAAGTAACCCTTGCATCCCCCCTCTCTCTCCGTCCCTTCCACACCCTTGTCATTCACTAGGATCATCCACCTGAGTTTAACTGTTTGCATCACTCTTTATCACCTTCTCCACAGCCAACAATGGACCATTGTGGGCCCCACCTTTCCTTGAGCGTGGTTGCTGGCTTTGAATTGTCCTTATCTATTTGTTCTATGCACCTTTTCAAATCTCTCGTTACCATCTCCCCAGTCTCTATCTGAAGAAGGGTCTCGACCCGAAACACAACCTATTCATCTCTCCAGAGATGCTGCGTGACTCGCAAAGTTACTCCAGCTTTTTGTCCATTTCCAATTTGGTCAGTTTAGTCTAGTGTCACGTGTACCGAGGTACAGAGAAAAGTTTTTGTTGTGTGCTAACCAGTCAACTTGGAAAGATTGTCCACGATTACAGTCAAGCCATCCAGTGTACAGATACAGGATAAAAGGAATAACGTTTAGTGCAAGGTAAACTCCAGTAATATCGGATTAAATATAGTCAGAGGGTCTCTTATGAGATAGCTGGGAGGTCAGGACCGCCCTCTAGTTATTGATAGGATGTTTCAGTTGTCTGATAACAACCCCATCCCAAAAGTGAGTTGGTTAGTAGTTTAATTGGCCACTATAAATTGCCCTTAGTGTGTTGATGAATGTGCAGAGAATAAAATGGGATCAATGCAGGATGGATAATCAATGGTAAATATGAACCCGAAGGGCTGAAGGGCCTGTTCCCATGGCTCTCTGATTTTAAAACACTTGTTTGCTCACTTCAATAGACAATAGGTGCAGGAGTAGGCCATTCGGCCTTTCGAGCCAGCATCGCCATTCAATGTGATCATGGCTGATCATCCACAATCAGTACCCCGTTCCTGCCTTCTCCCCATATCCATTGACTCCGCTATCTTTAAGAGCTCTATCTAACTCTCTCTTGAAAGCATCCAGAGAATTGGCCTCCATTGCCTTTGGAGGCACAGAATTCAACAGATTCACAACTCTGGGTGATTTTTTGTTTTCCTCATCTCCATTCTAAATGGCCTACCCCTTATTCTTAAACTGTGGCCCCTGGTTCTGGACTCCCCCAACATTGGGAACATGCCTCTAGCGTGTCCAATTCTTTAATAATCTTGTATGTTTCAATAAGATCCCCTCTCATCCTTCTAAATTCCAGTATATACAAGCCCAGTCACTCCATTCTATCAACATATGACAGTCCTGCCATCCCGAGAATTAACTTTGTGAACCTACGCTGCACTCCCTCAATAGCAAGAATGTCCTTCCACAAATTTGGAGACCAAAACTGCATACAATACTCCAGGTGTCTCACCAGGGCCCTGTACAACTGCAGAAGGACTTCTTTGCTCCTATACTCAACTCTTGTTATGAAGGCCATCATGCCATTCACTTTCTTCACTGCCTGCTGTACCTGCATGATTACTTTCAGTGACTGATGAACAAGGACCCCCAGGTCCCGTTGTACTTCCCCTTTAAAAACTGTAGAAACAAGGGTCTGCAGATGCTGTTTTAGTTGCTATGATGGTGTCAAATTGGCTTCTGTAAATTGTCCCTAGATTGTACAATGCAAAAATGGGTAATTAGTGTGAACGGGTGATCGATGGTCAGCAAAGTGAGCCGAAGGGCCGAAGGGCCCATTTCCATGCTGTAACACTAAAACAAAACAATCAAATTAGATATACCACACGTAGATATAATCAGTTCAAACTCAAATACAAATAGATAGAGCGAAGGGGAAGATACAGACTGCAGAGCAAAGAGATTTAGAAGAGTTCAGTGACTGTATTGGATGGTAGTAGATCCCTCTCTGGAAACAGCACAAAGTAAGTCGTCATGCTCCAGCGCCATCTTTAAAGAAGTTACCTAAGGTTATACCAGGTTATTAATTAACTGGGAAAGGGGTCAAAGGAGTAATAGAAGGAATTAAACTTGGACAAGTATGAAGCGGTGCCATTTGGGAAAGTTAAACCAGGCCACGACAGAGTGATTTGGCTGGCCCAGGGAAGAACAGAGACACCTGTCCCCAGGGTGTATAGCTCCCTGAAAGTGGCAACACCGGTAGGCAAGGTAGTGAATATGGCATATGCCATGCTTGCTTTCATCAGCCGTTGCGCTGAGTACAAGAGTGGGACCGAGTTACAGTTATACAAATTGTTAGTTAGATCTGCAGTTGGGAAATATTGAATGCAGTTCCAAAAGCTCACTAGAGGAAGGATGTGATTAAGCTATAGATAGTGCAAACGTTTCCCAAGGATATTGCCAGGAGGACTTGAATTATAAGCAGAGGGTGGATCGACTGCGATTGCTTTTCCTGGAACTAAGGAAGCTGAAAGTGACCTTATAGAGTTGCATAAAAGTATGAGGGGCATAGATACGGTAGAAACACGCGGTAATTCTACCAGTGCTGAGAAGTCTAGAGGATAGGTACAGGGAAAGATTTAAAGGTGTAGGAAGGAACTGCAGGTGCTGGTTTACACTGATATAGTCAATAGTCAATTTGTGCCTTCCACCACAGTGAAGAATGCTGTGGTGGATGTTTGTGTTAAATCTTATTGTGTATTGTGCGTTCCTTTTTAATGGTACCACTGCTGCCAAATTCATTTCACTGCACTTATATGTGTATGTGACGAATAAAATTGACTATTGACTATATTGAAGATAAGCACAAAATTCTTGAGTATCTCAGCAGGACAAACAGCATCTCTGGAGAAGGAATAGGTGACTTTTCTGGTCGAGACCCTTTGTGGGACAGGTCACACACAAACACACGGTGGCGCATACAAAGGGTGCTACAGTTATAAAACTGATTGTTACAGAGTAGTGGAGTTTAAGACGAGCACTGGCAAAGGGAAAGATTTAAAGGGATCCGAGGGCAGATGTAACTTTCCCCACATAGTGGGCGGTGCGTGTACAGGGTGCTACACATAAGTATTTGAGGCAGTTACAATATACATTTGAAAGACATTTGAACAGGTAGATAGGTAGGAAAGGTTTAGACGGATATGGGCCAAATACAGGCAAATGGGATACGCTTAGATGGACATTTTGGCAGGCATGAAAGGGCCATTTTCTGTGCTGTATGACCATGGATCTAAAAATCAAATGCAGATGATGCATGCTGCAAGCATTACAATATACACCAAATATGCGTGAAACTCACCCGATTCCCACTCACCCCTCTCCCAACAAATCTTGGTCAAAGTTTTTGTTATCTTTCACAAGATCATTCATCTCCCAACAGCAACTCATTTTTACAATCACAGATCTCCACATAAATCATTATCAATGTACTAGAAAACTAAAAATCTAGACAGGGCAACGCTCATATTGCACGTCAAAATATTGAATTTTCCACTCACTGTGGTTGCTATTACTAGCAATTTTGGGCTGTGGAGGAAAACAACAACTCAGTTTTGCACGGGCATGCACAAAAATTATAGCATAGCACTAGGCAGCTCCAACTTCAAAACGTGTAAGGTATTATGTTAAAAAAAATTCAGCTATAAAAATGACACCGAGCTGCTGTGTCGGTTAAAAAGACTGGAATGTCAGAGTCTTCAGGACTCTCAGCATCAACCAACAGAATGTGTAGGAAGGAACTGCAGATGCTGGTTTAAACCAAAGATAGACACAAAATCTGGTTTAAACCAAAGATAGACACAAAAAGACAAAAAGCATGTCAGACAGCATCTCTGGAGAAAAGGAATAGGTGACAGTTTTGGGTCGAGACCCTTGTCAGATCCTACTTCAGACTCTTCTGAAGAAGTGTCTTGACCCGAAAGACCACCTATTCCCTTTCTCCAGAGATGCTGTCTGACACGCTGAGTTTCTTCAGCTTTTTGTGTCTATCAACCACAGAAGGCAGAAACGTTATAAAGATTCGCAACTCGTTGCGTGCTGGTCCCAGAACACAGTCTACTGTCATCCGATACAATGGCCCCACTTTTAAATCTCTTTTCCATCTGAGAAACTATATTCTGTACTCTGGCCACACACTCATTTCACTGGTGTCACCGAGGAGAAGGTGCAGGAGCCTGAAATCGGTAACATCCAGGTTCAGGAACAGTGTCTTCCCAACAACCTTCAAATAAGCTCCAAACTACACAGACTTGGGGGGCATTGTTTTTTAATCTTTGCACTATTATTGCTTGGTTTAACACTAAATCTGTGTGTGCACACATACAGCACCCTCCATAATGTTTGAGACAAAGACCCATCATTTATTTATTTGCCTCTGTACACAATTTGAGATTAAAGACAATTTTGACAATTAAAGACAGAAAACATTACATGTGGTTAAAGGCCATTTTTATACATTTTGGTTTCACCATGTAGAACTTACAACAGTGTTTATACATAGCCTCCCCTCATTTCAGGGCACCATAATGTTTGGGACACAGCATTGTTCTGTAAATGAAAGTAATCATGTTTAGTATTTTATTGCATATCTTTTACATGCAATGACTGCTTGAAGTCTGCGATTCATGGACATCACCAGTTGCTGGGTGTCTTCTCTGGTAATGCCTGCCAGTCCTTTTGTGATTAGTAAGCTCACCAGTGCTCTCTTTCTTCTTAATGATGTTCAAAACAGTTGATTTTGGTAAACCTAAGGTTTGGCTGATGCCTCTTACAGTTTTATCCTTGTTTCTCAGTCTCATAATGGCTTCTTTGACTTTCATTGGCACAACTTTGGTTCTCATGTTGATAAACAGCAATAAAAGTTTCCAAAGGTGATGGAAAGACTAGGTCTGAGAGCTCTCGTATACCTGCATTAAGGAGGCAATTAAACACACCTGAGCAATTACAAATGCCTGTGAAGCCATGTCGCAAACATTATGGTGCCCTGAAATGGGGGGGGACTGTGTAATTACACAGCTGTAATTTCTACATGGCAAAACCAAAATGTATAAAAATGGGCTTTAATAAAACCTGACAATGTGCACTTTAACCACATGTGATTTTTTTTCTATTGCAAATCTCAAATTGTGGAGTACAGAGGCAAATAAATAAATGATGGGTCTTTGTCCCAAACATTATGAAGGGCACTGTACATTTATCTCTATGTACACACACATTTATCTCTATATACACGTACACACATCTATATATACACACACGCATATCTTTATATACACACATGTGTACATACACTAATATGTACAGTGAAAAGACAAAAACCATGCTCCCCAAGTCTATGTAGTGCAGAGCTTACAATTTTGTACTTGCGTTTGGTTTGATTGTATTCATGTACAGTATTATTGAATTTGTTTGGAGAGCGTAAGCATGTTTTCATTGTACCTCAGTACACGTGACAGTAATAAACCTAAGCCGTAACACCGTCCATGTGCAACATTTGCACGCTAGCCAATAATCACTATTTTCTGGCTAATACAATCTGAAATATTAACTTTCTCTATCTTGCCACAGATGTGTGGTCTGACTTAGAAGAACTTAAGTAAGAAATCAATGAAATGCATGATTTTGTTTACATACATACACAATGTCAATATTTCTACATAACTGGAGGGTGCCAAATCGACTAAAATAACTTGAGCAAAAGACAATGTTCTGGAGTAACATGACAGGTCAGGCGGTATCAGGCAACAAAAGCTATTCACTGTACCTCGGTACACGTGACAATTAACTAAACTGAATCTGTAGCGGCACGGAAAGGCAATGTTCCAGGTCAGAATCCTACTTCAGTCTAAAGGGTCCCGACCCGATACGTCACCTATCTATGCTGAATTACTCCAGTACTGTGTGTCTTTCTGGAGATTCCAACAACTGTACTTTCTCATGTATCATAAGACTATGGAGACACAATGCAAGGAACTGCAGGCATTGGAAATTGACAAAATGTCACTGAGCTGAGTTTCTCCAACACTTTTGTCGACCTTCGATTTTCCAGCATCTGCAGTTCCTTCTTAAACAATGAAGCATTTTCTCCCCAGATGGTTGGAATCTTGAGCAAAACACACAAAATGCTGGAGTGGCTCAGGTGGCATCTGACTTGCTGAACTATGTCACTTTGTGTTTTACTCATTATATTATAATCGGTTCATAAATCGATGAAAACAGAGTCACTTTAAACAAAATTTTGATGAAATGTCACAGATCTAAAGCATTTGCTCCACAGATTGTCTGTCCTGTTCAGTTTCCAACATTTTGTTCTAATTTCAGAATCACATCTGAAATTTTTTTTTTAGAAAGTTAAGCGTCTGGTGGGAAACGCAACTGACGAAAGGCGGTCATGACCTCGGATAAAGCAATCAAGGGGGTGGGGAAGAACACGAGGGAGGTTAAAATGAAATAAGAAGAAAGGAACACAAAAATAAAATTGCCCGTATCCTTCTACAACTTTCCTAATTTAAAAGAAAATGTTGGGAAACCTTCAGCAGGTCAGGCAGCCCCTGTGCGGGTGGGGAAATAATAACAGCGACGTTAATGGGGTAAGTAAGAGGTGACCAGGGATTGAGGGCAGAGAATTAGCTGTGATCCGAGCAAGGCCGAGAGCTTGGGGTCCGGGCAGCAGAGAGTGAGGGAGCTCGCAGGGGAGAAGCAAGAACCCCAGGGTCGGTGAGGGTTTTCAAGAGAGTTAGATTTAGCTCTTAGGGCTAAAGGAATCAAGAGGGATACGGCGAGAAGGGTACTGATTGGGGACGATCAGCTACGATCACATTGAATGGCGGTGCTGGCGTGAAGGGCCGAATGGCCTCCTCCTGCACCTATGTGTCTGTGTGCCATGGGGAGTGGGAGGAGCGGGGAGCCCGGGGCGAGCGGGATGGAGGGATGAGGGAGCGGGAAGGCGGGTTAGGGAACGGTGGGAAGGGGAGAGCGGGAAGCCCGGGAGCCGGGTCCCGGGCGGGAGATCCGAGGCAGAGGACACAGCGGGGAGAGCCCGAGGCCGGGCCGGGCCGGGCCGGGGGAGAGGGCAGCCTGAGGGGGGCTGGGCCGGGCCGGGCCGGGCTGAGCCGGGCAGCCTGACGGGGGCCGGGCCGGGGGAGAGGGCAGCCTGAGGGGGGCCGGGCCGCCGCTTGTCCCAGGCCGGGCCCTCCCCACACGAGGGTCGGTGGATCAGCCTCCCCGCCGCCATCTCCCCTCAGCTTCACGCCGCCCGCGTCTCCCCCTTACTCTTCCTGCGCCGCGGTGGCCGCCAGGCGCTCGTTGCGGCTCCAGTCGGCCTCGGCCTCGGCCGCCGCCTCCTGCCCCTGGCTCTCAACGTCCGCCATTTCGCCGGGGCTGAGCTCTGACCCTCGCTCCGGTCCTCCTCGATCCCGGCCTGCACCGCGGAGCCCCGGCCCGGCCCGGCCGAGCTGCCTACCAGCGGGGACACTGCGCATGCTCCGCACGGCCGGCCGGCGGGCGGGAGGGAAGCAACCGGCGCACTGCGCATGCGTCACACGGCCGGCATGGTGATAGCCGGCGCACTGCGCATGCCCCACACGGCCGGCACGGCGAGCACCGGGGCACTGCGCATGCTCCGCACGACGAACGCCGGCGTACTGCGCATGCCCCACACGGCCGGCACGACGAGCACCGGCGCACTGCGCATGCTCCGCACGACGAGCGCCGGCGTACTGCGCATGCTCCGCACCGACCACGCTGAAGAGCCGTTGCACTGCGCATGCTCCTATTGAGCTGCAGGGAACCGACGAACCCGGGGGGGGGGGGAGAGCAGTCGCACTGCGCATGCTCCTAATGGGCGGTAGGCGACGACGCACTGCGCATGCTCCAGGTGTGCAATCAGTCCAAAGACCAGGTGTTGTGGTCTAGAAACATAGAAATTAGGTGCAGGAGTAGGCCATTCAGCCCTTCGAGCCTGCACCGCCATTCAATATGATCATGGCTGATCATCCAACTCAGTATCCCGTACCTGCCTTCTCTCCATACCCTCTGATCCCCTTAGCCACAAGGGCCACATCCAACTCACTCTTAAATATAGCCAATGAACTGGCCTCAACTACCCTCTGTGGCAGAGAGTTCCAGAGACTCACCACTCTCTGTGTGAAAAAAGTCTTTCTCATCTCGGTCTTAAAGGATTTCCCCCTTATCCTTAAGCTGTGACCCCTTGTCCTGGACTTCCCCAACATCGGGAACAATCTTCCTGCATCTAGCCTGTCCAACCCCTTAAGAATTTTGTAAGTCTAGTGAGGATGCAGTTTAATGTAGAGATTCCACAAATGAATACCCATCCCCACTCACAATTCCTCCATCTTTGCCGCAACTGCTCCGAACACGGCAAGAAATTGCAGAGAGTTGTGGATGCAGCCCAGACCATCAAAGGTTTCAATGCTCTTTTTATTGTCACGTGTGCCAATTAAGTTACAGTGAAACTCAAATTACCATACAGCCACACGAAAAAAAAGCAACTGGACACACAACTGCATAAAAGTTACCATAAACATCCACCACAACAGATTCCCCATGTTCCTCACTGTGATGGAAGGCAATAAAGTCTTATCTTCTTTATTTTTTATTCTCCTGTCGTTGGGGCAGTTGAACCATCCGCAGTCGGGGCAATCAAAGCTCCAGCGTCTGAGCGATCTAAGCTCCTGCGGCTTGGAGCTCCCAAAGTCGGTCCCTAACCAGCTACAACCCAACATAGAAACATAGAAAAATAGGTGCAGGAGAAGGCCATTCGGCCCTTCAGGCCAGCACCACCATTCAATATGATCATGGCTGATCATTTAAAATCTGTACCCCATGCCTGCTTTCTCCCCATATCCCTTGATTCCTTTAGCCCTAAGAGCTAAACCTAACTCTCCCTTGAAAACATCCAGTGAATTGGCCTTCACTGCCTTCTGTGGCAGAGAATTCCACAGATTCACAACTCTCTGGGTGAAGAAGTTTTTCCTCATCTCAGTCCTAAATGGCTTACCCCTTGTTCTTAAACGGTGACCCCTAGTTCTGAACTCTCCCAACATCGGGAACATTTTTCCCGAATCTACCCTTCCAATCCTATAAGAACTTTATATGTTTCTAAAAGATCCCCTCTCATCCTTCTAAACTCAAGTGAATACAAGCCCAGTCGACCCATTCATTCATCATACATCAGTCCCTCTATCCCGGGAATTAACCTGGTGAACCTGTGGTGCGCTCCCTCAATAGCAATAATGTTGTTTCTCAAATTAGGAGAACAAAATTGCACACAGTACTCCAAGTGTGGTCTCACCAGGGCCCTGTACAACAGGAGTTGGATCTCCTTGCTCCTAAACTCCTCTCGCAATGAAGGCCAACATACCATTAGCTTTAACCCAACCCTAGAAGGGTCTCGACCCGAAACATCACCTATCTCCTTCGCTCCTTAGATGCTGCCTCACCCGCTGAGTTTCTCCAGCATTTTTGTATACATTCGATTTTCCAGTATCTGCAGTTCCTTCTTTAATACCATTAGCTTTCTTAACGGCCTACTCTACCTGCATGCTTACTTTCAGTAAATGATGTACAAGTACACCGAGGTCTTGTTGCACCTCCCCTTTTCCTAAATCTGACACCATTCAGATAATTATCTGCCTTCCTGTTCTCGCCACCAAAGTGGATAACCTCACATTTATCCACATTAGACTGCATCTGCCATGCATCTTGGCCATTCTACCCAGACCAATTCTATGCCTCCGTAATTCCAACTACATCATATCCCTTAACTACTAACAGCGCATTCAATTCAACCACCTTATTACCCTGGTCACTCCCTCTTCTCCCCTCTCCCATCGGGCAAGAGGTACAGAAGTGTGAAAACGCACACCTCAAGATTCAGGGACAGTTTCTTCCCAGCTGTTATCAGGCAACTGAACCATCCTATCACCAACTAGAGAGCGGTCAATAGACAATAGGTGCAGGAGTAGGCCATTTGGCCCTTCGAGCCAGCTTACCCCTTATTCTGAAACTGTGGCCCCTGGTTCTGGACTCCCCCAACATCGGGAACCTATCACATTGACCTCCCAACTAGCTCATTGGAGACCCTTGGACTATCTTTAATCAGACTTTACTGGACTTTATCTTACACTAAAATGTATTCCCTTTATCCAGTGTCTGTATCATGTACAGTCTTTTCTCTGAATGGAAAGCACACAAAAGCTTTTCACTGTACCTCGGTATACGTCACAATAATAAAGCAAACAGAACTAAACTAAACTAAAATTAAATACCAGTCATAGGGTGTAAAATGAGGGTAGAAGCATTAGGTAGCAAGGTGAAAAGTAAAAGTGGCAGGCAGACAAAACCAGGGCAAAAATCAAAAAGGGCCACTTTTCAGCAAAATTGTATAAGGGGTAAGTGCGTTGTAAAGACAAGCCTGAAGGCTTTGTGTCTCAATGCAAGGAGTATTCGTAATAAGGTGGACGAGTTGAACGTGCAGATAGATATTAATGATTATGATATAGTTGGGATCACGGAGACATGGCTCCAGGGTGACGTAGGCTGGGAGCTGAACATCCAGGGATATTCAATATTCAGGAGGGATAGAGAGAAAGGAAATGGAGGTGGGGTAGCGTTGCTGGTTGAGAGGAGATTAACGCAATGGAAAGGAAGGACATTAGCTTGGAGGATGTGGAATCGGTATGGGTAGAGCTACAAAACACTAAGGGGCAGAAAAACGCTGGTGGGTGTTGTGTACAGGCCACCTAACAGTAGCAGAGAAGTTGGGATGGTATCAAACAGGAAATCAGAAATGCGTGCGACAAAGGCAAAACAGTTATAATGGGTGACTTCAATCTACATATAGATTGGGTTAATCAAATTGGCAGGGGTGCTGAGGAAGAGGATTTTTTGGAATGTATGCGGGACAGTTATCTAAATCAACATGTAGAGGAACCAACGAGAGAGCAGGCTTTTTAGACTGGGTTTTTGAGTAATGAGGAAGGGGTAATTAGCCGTCTTTGTTGTACGTGCCCCCCTTGGGCAAGAGTGACCATAATATGGTTGAGTTCTTCATTAGGATGGAGAGTGACATTGTTAAATTCAGAAACAATGGTTCTGAACTTAAAGAAAGGTAACTTTGAGGGTATGAGACGTGAATTGGCCAAGATTGACTGGCAATTAATTCTAAAAGGGTTGACAGTGGATATACAATGGAAGACATTTAAAGACTGCATGGATGAACTACAAAAATTTTCATCCCAGTTTGGCAAAAGAATAAATCGGGGGAAGGTAGTGCATCCGTGGATAACAAGGGAAATCAGGGATAGTATCAAGCAAAGGATGATGCGTACAAAGTAGCCAGAAAAAGCAGCATACCAGAGGACTGGGAGAAATTCAGAGACCAGCAGAGGAGGACAAAGGGCTTAATTAGGAAAGGTAAAAATAGATTATTATGAAAGAAAACTGGCAGGGAACATAAAAAACTGACTGCAAAAGTTTTTTATAGATATGTGAAGAGAAAGAGGTTAGTTAAAACAAATGTAGGTCCCTTGCAGTCAGAAACAGGTGAGTTGATCATGGGGAACAAGGATATGGCGGAACCAATTGAATAACTACTTTGGTTCCGTCTTCACTAAGGAAGACATAAATAATCTGCCTGAAATAGCAGGGGACTGTGGGTCAAAGGAGAATTGAGTAAAATCCAGGTCAGTCGGGAAGTGGTGTTGGGTAAATTGAATAGATTAAAGGCCGATAAATCCCCAGGGCCAGATAGGCTGCAACCCAGAGTACTTAAGGAAGTAGCTCAGGAAATAGTGGATGCATTAGTGATAATCTTTCAAAACTCTTTAGATTCTGGAGTAGTTCCTGAGGATTGGCGGGTAGCAAATGTAACCCTCTTTTTAAGAAGGGAGGGAGAGAGAAAACGGGGAATTACAGACCAGTTAGTCTAACATCGGTAGTGGGGAAACTGCTAGAGTCAGTTATTAAAGATGGGATAGCAGCACATTTGGAAAGTGGTGAAATCATTGGACAAAGTCAGCATGGATTTACAAAAGGTAAATCATGTCTGACGAATCTTGTGGAATTTTTCGAGGATGTAACTAGTAGCGTGGATAAGGGAGAACCAGTGGATGTGGTATATCTGGACTTCCAGAAGGCTTTCGACAAGGTCCCACATAAGAGATTAGTATACAAACTTAAAGCATACGGTATTAGGGGTTCAGTATTGATGTGGATAGAGAACTGGCTGGCAAACAGGAAGCAAAGAGTAGGAGTAAACGGGTCCTTTTCACAATGGCAGGCAGTAACTAGTGGGGTACCGCAGGGCTCAGTGCTGGGACCCCAGCTATTTACAATATATATTAATGATCTGGATGAGGGAATTGAAGGCAATATCTCCAAGTTTGCGGATGACACTAAGCTGGGGGCAGTGTTCGCTGTGAGGAGGATGCTAGGAGACTGCAAGGTGACTTGGATAGGCTGGGTGAGTGGGCAAATGTTTGGCAGATGCAGTATAATGTGGATAAATGTGAGGTTATCCACTTTGGTGGCAAAAACAGGAAAGCAGACTATTATTTAAATGGTGGCCGATTAGGAAAAGGGGAGATGCAGCGAGACCTGGGTGTCATGGTACACCAGTCATTGAAAGTAGGCATGCAGGTGCAGCAGGCAGTGAAAAAAGCGAATGGTAATGTTAGCTTTCATAGCAAAAGGATTTGAGTACAGGAGCAGGGAGGTTCTACTTTCAGTTGTACAGGGTCTTGGTGAGACCACACCTGGAGTATTGCGTACAGTTTTGGTCTCCAAATCTGAGGAAGGACATTATTGCCATAGAGGGAGTGCAGAGAAGGTTCACCAGACTGATTCCTGGGATGTCAGGACTGTCTTATGAAGAAAGACTGGATAGACTCGGTTTATACTCTCTGGAATTTAGGAGATTGAGAGGGGATCTTATAGAAACTTACAAAATTCTTAAGGGGTTGGACAGGCTAGATGCAGGAAGATTGTTCCCGATGTTGGGGAAGTCCAGGACAAGGGGTCACAGCTTAAGGATAAGGGGGAAATCCTTTAAGACCGAGATGAGAAAGACTTTTTTCACACAGAGAGTGGTGAGTCTCTGGAACTCTCTGCCACAGAGGGTAGTTGAGGCCAGTTCATTGGCTATATTTAAGAGTGAGTTGGATGTGGCCCTTGTGGCTAAGGGGATCAGAGGGTATGGAGAGAAGGCAGGTACGGGATACTGAGTTGGATGATCAGCCATGATCATATTGAATGGCGGTGCAGGCTCGAAGGGCTGAATGGCCTACTCCTGCACCTAATTTCTATGTTTCTATGTTTCTATGTTTCCTCCAACATGATCCCATCACCATTCTCATTTTCCCATCTGCACCCCTTCCGCCTTCCACAGAACCGCTCCTTCTGCAACTCCTTGGTTCACTCATCCCTTCTGACCTCGCCAGGTACTTTTCCCAGCTCAACCTGTCCCTATACCCCTCCTCCCTCACCTCTCTGGCCTTTGACCAATGTTCTACTTATCACTTGCCAAACTTTATCCGACCGCACATGCCTTCCACCTTTCTTCCCCTCACCCAGTACACTCAGTCTGAAGCAGTGTCCAGACCCAAAACATCACCTATCCATGTTCTCCACAGATGCTGCCTGACCCGCTGAGTTACTCCAGCACTCTGTGAAACGTCACCTATCCATGTTCCCCACAGATGCTGCCTGACCCGCTGAGTTACTCAAGCACTCTGTGAAATGTCACCTATCCATGTTCTCCACAGATGCTGCCTGACCCGCTGAGTTACTCAAGCACTCTGTGTCTGTTTTAATTGAATGGTCGAGCACAGTACAGACCCTTCGGCCCACCATACCCATGCCGATAATCCATCCTCCAGTGTGTGCACTTATCAAGGAGGTCATGGCGACGTCGCTGTGGGTTTTGCTGAGGTTGTGCCTGGGCAATTGTGTAACATAGCACAGTGCTCAGTGGACTGATGGCAGGACAGGCATTGAACCAAAGAACAACTGCTACTGAAAGATCATTAACTTAGCCAAAGGGGCCTCATGACCTGCCTGAATCATGCTGATCTTTCACTGCAACACTCTCCAAGGTTGACTGCGTGCTGTAGAGAACCTTGATGTTCTTCTTCTTCTTGCGTGTGGCGTGCACAGCCTAAAGTTGGAAGACAACCTGTTCTATTTGATCTTCTGTTTGCGCGCGCCAGGTTGATTGCATTTGTCGAAACAGGGTGGACCACGTGAAGGTTAACATTTCAGTTCGATGAACGTTGAGCTTAGCGGTGGTACGGCCTTCAACGTTGAGCTGCAGTAGCGCTAAACCTCGTTTAACTGGGGAGGCATGACTTTTAGCGGTCTGCAGACGTTGGTTTCGCTTTGTGGGCTTATGAGCCTGTAAGCTACTCGTGGAGGAGACCGCGTGGAGGATGTCTTTGTCTCCCCCCACATAGTCACCAGTTGCCCCAAACACTGGCCACCGAATGGTGAACAAGGTCTGATCGCCTCAACAGAGCTGCAGGTCTAAAAGCCGTACGACAGAAGAAGACGTGAAGGTTGCAATCTCCCCACCCCACCTTGATGTTCAACAAGCATCATGCTATTAAACACTGCCAGCTCCAGCTAAGTTCATATTCATAGGTTATAGGAGCAGATTTAGGCCATTCGGCCCATCAAGTCTACTTCACCATTCATTCATGCTGATCTATCTTTCACTCTCAACCGCATTCTCCTGCGTACTCCCCATAGCCCTTTACACCCTTACTATTCTAGAATCTGTCAAACATCCGCCTTAAAAACATCGAACGACTTGGCCTCCACAGCCTAATATAGCAAAGATTTCCACAATTTCACCACCCTCCAACTGAAGTAATTTAAAATGATCCTAGAACCTCCATTAGTGAATCCATCCTAAAGTCAGTGTAATTTAATTCTGAGGCTGTGCCCTCTGATCCTAGACTCTCCCATTAGTGACTGATTCCTGGGATCAGGACGTCCTGAAGAAAGACTCGGTTTATACATCCTGGAATTTAGGAGATTAAGAGGGGACTTATAGAAACTTATCCAGCCTTTCATAGGGTAAAGGGGTTTGACTTTTTTTTTTTCACACAGAGAGTGGTGAGAGGTCTCTCGTCCATTCTAAGAAATGTGGCTCCACGGGAGGTACTGAGGTTGATGATCAGCCCATAATTAAGTGCTGAGGGCAAACTCCGCACCTCTATGTTTCTATTTTTCTATGTTTCTATGTTAACCCACTCATTCATAGGATCATTCTCGTAAACACAGTTTAAGAATAAGGGTATGCCATTTAGAACGGAGACGAGGAAACACTTTTTCTCACAGAGAGTTGTGAGTCTGTGGAATTCTCTGCCTCAGAGGGCGGTGGAGGCTGGTTCTCTGCATACTTTCAAGAGAGGGCTCTTAAAGATAGCCGAGTCAGGGGATATGGGGAGAATGCAGGAACGGGGTACTAATTGGGGATGATCAACCATGATCACATTGAATGGCGGTGCTGGCTCGAAGGGCCGAATGGCCTACTCCTGTACCTATTGTCTATTGTCTATTGTCTATTATCTATAAACCTCCTCTGGATCCTCTCCAATGCCAGCACATCCTTCCTCAGATGTGGTGCCCATAGCTCCTCACAATGTAATGTCACAGTTCGCTGTAAAGCATCAACTGAGCCGCTGGTTCGTCTCATTTACAAAGTAAGACACAGCGTGCTGGAGCAACTCAGGACCTACAGGTGCTGGTTTATTGTCTTAACATATATTTGCAAATACAATGTACAACGCATATGTTTAAAACTATAAGAATAACCTGATGTAGACAAAGACTTTCTGTAAAGTGGCAACGTAGCTAAAAGTAAATTTTTAATTTTATAAATTAACCAAGTGGAACACCAATATTCTCCAGAGACGCTGCCTGCCCTGTTGACTTAGTCCCGCACGTGTGCCCATCTTAGAGTCAGAGAGACATAGAGTGATACAGAGTGGAAGCAGGCCCTTCGGCCCAACTCGCCCACACCGGCCAACAACGTCCCAGCTACATTAGTCCCACCTGCCTGCGCTCGGTCCATATCCCTCCAAACCTGTCCAATCCATGTACCTATCTCTATGGAGCAAAGGAAATAGGTCAAAACCCTTCTTCAGCCTATTTCCTTCGCTCCATAGATGCTGCCTCACCCGCTGAGTTTCTCCAGCATTTTTTGTCTAGCTTTGATTTTCCAGCATCTGCATTTCCTTCTTAACTGTGAGATATGCAACGTGCTCACAATCACTACTCAAAGACTAAATCGTGGAAGCAAGAGATTCTTTATTTGCGAGTCTGCAGAGCCGGGTGCCTCTCCAAGTTGAGACACACCGAAGTCAGAAGGGTAAACCCCTTTTATACATACAATTCTACATCCAACCTCCCCTCCTTTGACCCGCTCCAATCAGACACTGAGGTGGACAACCTGTAGGTACGTCCCCCCAGTACCTCCCACATCATACATCGCATGTCCATGGTAATGAGCAGTTTCTTGACCAGGGGTGTGTTATAATATTCATTTATTTTATTAAGCATGCTCAGTTGTTCATGACCTACCCTAGTTTTACTCACCTCCAAGTGAACTCTCTCAGTTCTCCTATATCAGCACTAAAGCTAAGCTATAGTGACAAGGGTCCCATCTATCACTCCATTCTACTGATAGGGATCTATCTACATCACTCCCTTTTACCGCTATACAATGCTATCACTTCTTACTCAAGGATGGGTCTGGTAACTTTTATACACAGCTGTGTCAGAATCCTCTCCTTGGCCTCTATCGGTTTGAATCCTCTTAAACGCCCCTTACAATGGTGGGGTTTAATCACTTTATCCCTCACAATCCTCCCTTTTTCTTTTGCTACGCATCTATTGATTAAACCTCAATTTCAAGTTCCCTCAATTCGAATTGACGTAACATTGTCCTAATCTCCTTTTCCTGTGGATCCTGGACCTTCCCAGGTCGCATTATCATTATTTTCTGTATTTCCCCTTTCTCTCCCATAGCATGACTACAGCCTACATCTGATTTATACTCCTTGTAATAAGTTCCCTAAAACAAGGGATGCAACAGGGGATAAAGATCAGTCCAGCCTCTGCACATAGAAACACGAGTCCCACCGTTCTCCACCATGTTCCTCCGAGGATGGAATCCCACCATCGGGTTCCCATAATCGAATTCCACTTCTGTATTGGAACATGTGCCAACTTACGGATTCCTTCTGATATGTCCATCACTGCCTGTCCATTGTCATTAATGTTTAGGCAGCAATTAGAGAGGTTGAATTTTCCGCATACCCCTCCTTCTTCTGCCAGGAGGTAATCTAGGGCCAACCAGTTCTGGTATATTGCTGCTCTCATCTGTGTCTGCTGCTTTGCCAGCATCTCCAGTGTCCCCGCAGTTTGGTTGGTAATTACCTCCAGTACTGCCTGAAGTCTTATGAATCCGGTTTAACATGTATACTGGGGTTCGGTAGCCCCAGGATCCATCCTGTGCCCAAGTGGCTGGTCCATATGTATGAGATGATTCTTGCGGGTGGCCATTCATCATCTTCCCCATTCTCCAATGTCTCTTTTCCTCTTCTTCCGATATAGGTTGTCAAATACAGGTGTTCCTAGTGACCGCCCTTCTTCGGTGTTTAACAGGAAAAATCCCTGTTCAATAAAGCAACTCCCGCTCCAAATTTGTTCGGTAACACCGAGTATGCCTTGTGTCCGCATATCCATAACAGTCCTTCAGAGGCCGGTCCCACTAGAGTAACCTGTTCCATATGTCTCGCAACACCGGGATTCCTTGATAAGGGTTGTTGCCGGTGCATTTTACCATAGTCCAGTCAATTCCATTCCATCGGTCTTCATCCAGATAGTGCATTTCTCTTTCCCGTCTTTCTAGTTGGGATACCATTAGGCTCCTCTGGCTACCCCTCACTCGGGACTGATTTGGCTACTGGGGTGACAATGCGCTGGCAGGGGCTGTTGCCTACTAGGACGGCATCCTTTGCCCAGGGCCTAGCGATACACTCAGTCCCAAACCGGAGCGTCTGTCAGGACGCATGCCTGGGTATCTCGGTCTTGTCCATCTGTCAGGTTCCACTCCATCAGGTCCCATACTTCAACAATGGATCCTCTCCACGGCCAATGTGAGCTCATCAGTGGTCCGCCACAGACCCAACAGTTAGTCACATTCAGGATTCCAGCTATCCGGAGGGCCAAGTCCACAAACAGGTTTTTTCCTCCTTCAGGGATTTCAAACTGCTTCTTTATTTCTTTGTACAGTGTCTGGTGCAATTGAGGCTGAGTAGGTGGGGGAGGGGGAGGCTTGGTGACCACTACTTTCGTTAACCTTGTTATTACTTCCTCCTTCATTTTGTCTAATGTCCATCTTAAGGCCTGGAAAGGGAGACGTAACTGCCCTGTCCTAGTCATACAAACCCATCTCTCCCCCTTTGGGCAGGTAACGTACCCAAACCTCCCTACATATCCTCTATTCTCTACCCTATAATACTTCTTTCCCCCGTCCTCACAAATAGTTCTAGTCCTCAGGCTATAGCAAGCATCGTTCACATGGGAATGATAGGTAAATGATCTGGTTGTCCGCCCTCCGTATCTGATAGGATGATAACATTTATCACAATTATTAATACTTTTTACCATGATTACATGCAGAGCAAACAATACCACGACTGCTCCTTTCATGCTGCTAGTTATACATTTATTTATTTTTTCCTAAAAGTTAATGTTAGGGGCTTATTTCCTGGCTTCACCATCCACTGTTCCTCTTTATCAGGAGTGGGTGCATCAACGGGTCCTTTAACCCGGATTGCATGGGTCCACCCTTTTTCTTTTGTTCGTACTGCTGTCTCGGTTGTCAGTAATACTAGGTATGGGCCGGTCCACCTGGGCTGGAGTTTCTCCTCCTTCCAATTCTTGACCAGTACCCAGTCGCCGGCCTTTACAGCATGTATTGGAAAGTCGAGTGGTGGGCTTTGAGCCAATAGTACTTTATCTTTTAATTCTGTAAGGGAACGAGATACTGCCAGTAAATAGTTCCTTAAGAATACATCACTGCCCTCTATGGTGGGTATTTCCTTCTATCTTTCCCAAATAAGGTAACCCAAACAACATTTCATAGGGGGACACTGCTAACTTTGCATGGGGTCTCCGTTGCTTTTCTCAAAGCCTTTCTGTTTCCCTACTGCTCCAAACATGTGCCAGACTCATGTACATATGCTGCTCTTAAAGCCTTTTATTTCTGGCAATTGAGCTAAGCAAGATTGCAGGCCAAGCTTCCAATTTGATTACCTTAAAGTCTAATTCATCCTGATGCATCACTTCAAACCCTGCATACTTGCTATTATGATCCCTTTAAGAAGAAACAATCCACAAGCAAAACCTTTTTGTCCTTCATTCAAAAGGCTCTGGCTGTAAAATATTTTCTCAGACTTGTGTGTCCTTCTTCCTTCATTATTTTTCTTAATGGCTTTCACAATTTCAACATACTTCCCAATCTAGTCTGAACTATATCCTGCCATTCCCAAGATCATCATCATCTGTTCTACTGTCTGAGGTTTGGGAACTTCAATCATCGCTTCAATTTGAGATCCTGCACTATAGCTTTTACTTCTTTAGATATTACTCGTCCAAAATATTCTACCTGCTGCTGACAAAACAACAACTTCTTCCTTGATACATTATGACCTCCTGTGCCATCTTTTCCAAGATAATCACAATGTCTCTCTCTCACATTGCTTCTCACATTGTGGAACAAACCAACAAATCATCCCACATACTATATCAACACCTTCCAAATCTGCCTACAACATCTGATTAAAAACACGGCGCTAGTATTTAAAACCCTGCCGCATCCTAGCCTAGGTGTATTTAATACCTCTTCTTACTGTTCTTACCATAGCTATGTTCACCATTATCTTAATATTATTATTATTATTATTATTTACTAATTATCGTACCTGTTCACATCCCCAACACACCTTATCCATTACCTATCTCCTTACTAGACTTCCTTGACCTCTTCCTTGAGATCCCTTCCTCCCTTGGGGACCCCAGTCCTGTCTGGGCTTATATCCAGATTTATTTCACTCCTGATAGGGCATTTGAGGAAACACTCTCCCAAATACATTTATTATTGGCATGGAATCTCTGGCCCCTGTTTGGCTCTGTCATAGGACTCACTGTGTGTCGGTGCATCACTTATTTCAGACTTTTCAACCAGGTCTGTTGTTACTGAGAACATTGTCTTTCCTTTTTCACGCTCTTTCTTTTTGAGCTCTCCAAGTTACATTTGCATCATTTTTCTCTGCACCTCTTCCTGCTGGTCTGCAAGTCTTTTTCCTATCTGCGATATTTCTCAACCTCATTGACCAAATGATCACTGAATCAGGGGTGGGAAATAGATTACAATCCCACCACCTCCTCCAATCTAGACTTGACTTTAGGAGGAATGACATCCACCACAGTGGTTCAAAATATAGTGTTCATTAACTGGTTGCCTTCTATTTTTGTTCAGTTTCCAGTCTCCACCTTTTCAGCTTGTTCTCCAGATAGGCTGCTGGATTTTTGTCTGAGGGCCTGCCATACCCCCTGCCTGACTGTGTCAAACAGCATGCCATTGTTTATTGCATTGTTCACAGCATTTTTATACCAGCCATCTTCAGGAGTACTGTCAGTTTTAGTGGTTCCTATAACTTTCATCAACAGTGCCTTCAAATCTCCCATAGCCAATAATTGTCCCCCAAAGCCAAAATCCATTTCCTGCCCCATCAGGAATATTGGGTAAGGTATTTCTTAGCCCTCTCAATTTATGGGTGCCCCAAAGGATAATCTGTGTCTGGCCTACTCTTATCTTTTTGAAGCAGTCTCATCAATGTATCCCTCTGCTTCTCACTTTAATCCTTTCTGATCTGCCTTCTTTCTCATTCTAAACTCAATGTCTTACTTCTCAGATAGTTTAGCCTCCTTTTAAAATCTTCCACTGACTTCTCGATTCTCATATTTTACCACCACCCTTTCTACCTCGGGGGCAGTCATCATTTTCCCCCCTACCCCCGAGATTCTGACTTGTTTTTCACCCAATCCAATTTCTTCTGGTACCTTAGTTCCACTTGATCTCTCCGCTCCCGAATTACCATAAATACCATATCCTCTCCCTGGGGTCCTAATTTCAAGTTTACCAGAGGTTCCCGTGTGTATCCCATACACCCCAGGTAGCAGGACCCCCGACTTCCCTATTCATCCTCCATGAGTGTGTACGACTGCACCTCCCGTCGTAGCCTGGGACATTCCCTCTTGAAATGACCCTCCTCGTTACAATAGTAATACCGGGATGGCCCCGTGTACCACCCTCCTGATCCTTGTTCCTTGTTTTCCCGTGGACCCCAACTTCGGTCCCTCCATTCACCTCTTCCTCGTCCTCTGTCTCTGCCTCTTCCCCTTCGCCGGTCTCCATGAGCACCCGGCCTTCTATCACCTTCATCTCCCTTCTTCTTTACCCCTTGCTGTACTGCCTGCAACATCATTTTTGCCTTTCCCTTCTCTTTTTCCTCATCCCATCATACACATACTTTCTGAGCCTCTGTTAACAATTGATTTAATGGTTTGTCATTCCAATCCTCCAATTTTTCCAGTTTCTTTCTAATATCTGGCCATGACTTGGTTACGAAATTAACCTTTAGTAATTGCTGACCTGCGTCTGCTGCTACCCCCGGAGCCTGCAACCCCTTTTCCCAGATCTTTATTCCTGCTTGGCTGACCATCCGTCTTTCTTCTGAAGTAAATCAACTTCCCATTATTGACATCATTGTCTGCCAACTCCTTTTTTTTTCCTGGGCCCCATTAATTTATTACCCTTCTCCAACCAGAATGTTTATCTAAACAAACCATAAAAGCTGCTTGTTGTTCAGCAATTAACTTATTTCTAATTTTGTTCAAACCATTCTCCCTACAATTCCCAAATTCCAATTCATAGCTTAAATACATACGACTAACAATTGTCCAAATTAACTTTACTGACAAGAAATCTATAGAAGCCAAGTAACCTACATTTTCCAACTTTCCCCTTTTAAGTTGCGATGATACAAAGCGTTGTCCGTTACCTTACAGCTGTTCGTAACCTCCCCATTGCTTACAATTTCTTAAAGGACCTACCCTTACAGCATGTGGCCTACAGCAAACAAACCTATCACATATACAAACTTCCTCATTCATACAAAACCGTTTTTTACACACACATCACATTAGTTCCATTCTTACTTCAATGAGATTGTGTGAAACAACTCAATATTTCTTTCATAGAAACATAGAAACATAGAAATTAGGTGCAGGAGCAGGCCATTCGGCCCTTCGAGCCTGCACCGCCATTCAATATGATCATGGCTGATCATCCAACTCAGTATCCTGTACCTGCCTTCTCTCCATACCCCCTGATTCCTTCAGCCAAAAGGGTCACATCCAACTCCCTCTTAAATATGGCCAATGAACTGGCCTCAACTACTTTCGGTGGCAGAGAATTCCACAGATTCACCACTGTGTGAATTTTTCCTCATCTCTGTCCTAAAAGACTTCCCCCTTATCCTTAAACTGTGACCCCCTTGTTCTGGATTTCCCAAATATCGGGAACAATATTCCTGCATTTAGCCTGTCCAACCCCTTAAGAATTTTGTAAGTCTCCATGAGATCACCCCTCAATCTTCTAAATTCCAGCGAGTACAAGCCGAGTCTATCCAGTCTTTCTTCATATGGAAGTCGTGCTATCCCAGGAATCAGTCTGGTGAACTCCCTCTATGGCAAGAATGTCTTTCCTCAGATTAGGAGACCAAAACTGTACGCAATACTGCAGGTGTGGCCTCACCAAGACCATGTACAACTGCAGTAGAACCTCCCTGCTCTTGTACTCAAATCCTTTTGCTATGAATGTCAACATACCATTTGCTTTCTTCACAGCCTGCTGCACCTGCATGCCTACTTTCAATGACTGGTGTACCATGACACCCAGGTCTTTCATGTGCTTCTCCTTTCTTTTACCCCCGGGGCTTCCTTCTCCCCAGGATTGCCACATTCGCCCCAATGGACTATCAGGCAGAATGTGCGGCTCTTCACCAGTGTGAGCCTTGTCCTGTTTCCCCCCGGACTCTTACTTTTCCCGTTCCGGTTATCTTTATCTTATCGGACTATTCCCGTCTCACAGATCCCGGTCGCCCAGGCAGTATTTAATAGTCAGTTTTCTTACCTGGGTCTTGTGCACAAGAATCGCTCGATCGTCCCTTGTTTATTTACCTGACACTCCCTCTTGCTTCCTGAGTCTTTTGCCCGACTATCACTCGCTCAAACCGCTGATGGCAAGCAAGGAGATCAGAGACTGCTGAAATCAGCAGGGTGCACCTTCCCTTCCTTCTTTGCCTCCACCGAGCAGCCAGAGTGGCGATCGCGGACGAGCCCGCAGTTTGTGAGATATGCAATGTGCTCACAATCACTACTCAAAGACTAAATCGTGGAAGCAAGAGATTCTTTATTTTCGAGTCTGCAGAGTCGGGTGCCTCTCCATGTTGAGACACACCGAAGTCAGAAGGGTAAACCCCCTACACATTTCTACATCCAACCTCCCCTCCTTTGACCCGCTCCAATCAGACATAGAAACATAGAAACATAGAAATTAGGTGCAGGAGTAGGCCATTCAGCCCTTCGAGCCTGCACCGCCATTCAATATGATCATGGCTGATCATCCAACTCAGTATCCCGTACCCGCCTTCTCTCCATACCCTCTGATCCCCTTAGCCACAAGGGCCACATCCAACTCACTCTTAAATATAGCCAATGAACTGGCCTCAACTACCCTCTGTGGCAGAGAGTTCCAGAGACTCACCACTCTCTGTGTGAAGAAAGTCTTTCTCATCTCGGCTTAAAGGATTTCCCCCTTACCTTAAGCTGTGACCCCTTGTCCTGGACTTCCCCAACATCGGGAACAATCTACCTGCATCTAGCCTGTCCAACCCCTTAAGAATTTTGTAAGTTTCTATAAGATCCCCTCTTAATCTCCTAAATTCCAGAGAGTATAAACCGAGTCCTATCCATCTTTCTTCATAAGACAGTCCTGACATCCCAGGAATCAGTCTGGTGAACCTTCTCTGCACTCCCTCTATGGCAATAATGTCCTTCCTCAGATTTGGAGACCAAAACTGCACGTAATACTCCAGGTGTGGTCTCACCAAGACCCTGTACAACTGAAGTAGAACCTCCCTGCTCCTGTACTCAAATCCTTTTGCTATGAAAGCTAACATACCATTCGCGTTTTCACTGCCTGCTGCACCTGCATGCCTACTTTCAATGACTGGTGTACCATGACACCCAGGTCCTCGCTGCATCTCCCCTTTTCCTAATCGGCCACCATTTAAATAATAGTCTGCTTTCCTGTTTTTTGCCACCAAAGTGGATAACCTCACATTTATCCACATTATACTGCATCTGCCAAACATTTGCCCACTCACCCACCTATCCAAGTCACCTTGCAGTCTCCTAGCATCCTCCTCACAGCGAACACTGCCCCCCAGCTTAGTGTCATCCGCAAACTTGGAGATATTGCCTTCAATTCCCTCATCCAGATCATTAATATATATTGTAAATAGCTGGGGTCCCAGCACTGAGCCCTGCGGTACCCCACAGTTACTGCCTGCCATTGTGAAAAGGACCCGTTTACTCCTACTCTTTGCTTCCTGTTTGCCAGCCAGTTCTCTATCCACATCAATACTGAACCCCTAATACCGTATGCTTTAAGTTTGTAAAGACACTGGTGGACAACCTGTAGGTACGTCCCCCCAGTACCTCCCACATCATACATCGCATGTCCATGGTAATGAGCAGTTTCTTGACCAGGGGTGTGTTGTAATATTCATTTATTTTATTAAGCATGCTCAGTTGTTCATGACCTACCCTAGTTTTACTCACCTCCAAGTGAACTCTCTCAGTTCTCCTATATCAGCACTAAAGCTAAGCTATAGTGACAAGGGTCCCATCTATCACTCCCTTCTACTGATAGGGGTCTACCTACATCACTCCCTTTTACCGCTATACAATGCTATCACTTCTTACTCAAGGATGGTTCTGGTAACTTTTATACACAGCTGTGTCAGAACCCTCTTCCTGGCCCCTATCGGTTTGAATCCTCTTTAAAGCCCCTTACAATAGTGGGGTTAATCACTTTATCCCTCACATTAACCATGTACCTGTCTAAACGTGTACCTGTCTAACTGTTAACCTCTGAAGAAGGGTTTCGGCCCGAAACGTTGCCTATCTCCCTCGCTCCACAGATGCTACTGCACCCGCTGAGTCTCTCCAGCATTTTGTGTACCATCGATTTTCCAGCATCTGCAGTTCCTTCTTTAAAACGTATTTATTCATTCATTTATTCCCATTCCATTCCATTTGATTCCACTCCATGCTTTGAGAGTTGCAGGCAGCATCAGCGAGAGAGAGAGAGAGAGAGAGAGAGAGAGAGACTACAATTCCCAGCGTGCAGAGCGGGATGTATGGTGACGTATAGGCCGACGTGATGACGCGGCGCAGGCGTGGTGACGCAGCGGGAGCGGGAGCGGGGGAGGGGAAGGGTCGCCCAGGTGGGTCAGGTGTTGTTGTTGTAGTTCCAGGTGTTGGCTCCAATTACTGAGGCTGACAAACAGCCCCCTCCCCCCTCATTCTACTCCCCCCTCCTCCCCCACTCCCTCCTCCTTCCCCCCTCCTTCCCCACACCCACCCCCCCTCCTCCCCACCCCCCCCTCCTCCCCCACCCCCCCTCCTACCCCACTTCCCCCTCCCCCCCACCCCCCTCCTTCCCCACTCCCCCTCCTTCCCCCCTCCTTCCCCACCCCCCCTCCTCCCCCACCCCCCCTCCTCCCCCACCCCCCTCCTTCCCCACTTCCCCCTCCTCCCCCACCCCCCTCCTTCCCACTCCCTCCTCCTTCCCCCCTCCTTCCCCACCCCCCCTCCTCCCCCACCCCCCCTCCTCCCCCCACCCCCCTCCTTCCCCACTCCCTCCTCCTTCCCCCCTCCTTCCCCACCCCCCCCTCCTCCCCACCCCCCCTCCTTCCCCCACTTCCCCCTCCTCCCCCCACCCCCCCTCCTTCCCCACTCCCTCCTCCTTCCCCCCTCCTCCCCACTTCCCCCTCCTTCCCCACCCCCCCTCCTTCCCCACTCCCTCCTCCTCCCCCCTCCCCCCCCCATTCTACTCCCCTTCTCCTCTCCACCTCCTCCCTCCTCCTTCCCCACTCCCTCCTCCTTCCCCACTCCCTCCTCCTTCCCCCTCCTTCCCCACTTCCCCCTCCTCCCCCATCCTATTCCCCACCCCCCCACCTCCCCCACTACCTCCTCCTCCCCCACCCCCCCTCCTTCCCCACTCCCTCTCTCCCCCCATTCTACTCCCCCTCCCCCCTCTCCTCAGCTCCTCCTCCTCCTCGCCCCCTCCTCCCCCTCCTCTCCCCCATTTCTATTCCCCCCTACCCCCCCTTCCCTCCTCCTCCTCCTCCTCCATCTCCCCCCTCTCCCCCCTCTCCCCTGCACTCTCCCTCCCTTCCCTGTGCATTCCCCCACTTTACAATAGGTTTTTATAACTTTGTTCTGAAGACATTTTCTCAATTCTGTTAACCCTTGCTGGCTCTTCCCCTTCCCACCTCTCCCTCAGCCCTCGGGCCCTGGCATTCCCTCTATCTCTATCTCCCTCCCCCACCCTAGTCGCACTAGCTTGTCATTTTCACACCACAAACAGCTTACAATGGCTTGTTCCCTTTATCATCTATACTTTTTTGCATATCTTTAATTCATTGTTCTTTATCTCTCCACATCCCGTCTATATCTCTCGTTTCCCTGATCCCTGACCAGTCTGAAGAAGGGTCTCGACCCGAAACGTCGCCTATCTCCTTCGCTCCTTCGCTGCACCCGCTGAGTTTCTCCAGCCTTTTGTGTACCCTCGATTCTCCAGCATCTGCAGTTCCTTCTTTAACATTTTGTAACTCCCTGCTTTTGGATACTGAACGTGTTCTATTAACCCTGTCCCAGATAATGGTGCGATTCTACCTCCTGGTTACAAGGTTTAAAAACAAATCTTACCCCATTTGTGCAGAGATGTTGCCTCCCGCCTTGTTTACTAAAGAGTTAATAAGCGTGTACCAGTTATGAAGAGATTTGTTTAAGTTTATTGTGAGGTGTACCGAGGTACGGTGAAAAGCTTTTATAGCATGCTAACCAGTCGGCAGAAAGACAATAGGTGATTACAATTGAGCCATCCACAGTGTACAGATACATAAATGGAATAACGTGAATAAAGTATAGTGCAAGATTAAGTACTTTAGTAGTTCTTAAAAAATACAGCGAGGAAACAGGCCCTTCGGCCCACCGAGTCCATGCCGACCAACGCTCCCCGGACACTAACACTATCCTATACACACGAGGGACACTTTATAATTTTTATTGAAGCCAATGAACCTACAAACCTGTACGTCTTTGGAGTGTGGGAGGAAACTGGAGCACCCGGAGAAAACCCACATGGTCACAGGGAGAACGTGCAAACTCCGTACAGACAGCGCCCGTAGTCAGGATTAAACCCGAGTCTCTGGCGCTGTGAGGCAGCAACTCTACCGCTGCGCCACCGTGCCACACTACCTTTTGTTTAGATTAGATTAGTTTAGAGGCACAGCGTAGAAACCGGCCCAACGAGTCCACAGTGACCAGCGATCCCCGCACACTAACACCATCTCACACTTTTTCTCACAGAGAGTGGTAGGTCTGTGGAATTCTCTGCGCCAGAGGGCGGTGGAGGCCGGTTCTCTGGATGCTTTCAAGAGAGAGCTAGATAGGGCTCTTAAAAATAGCGGAGTCAGGGGATATGGGGAGAAGGCAGGAACGGGGTACTGATTGGGGATGATCAGCCAGGATCACATTGAATGGCGGTGCTGGCTCGAAGGGCCAAATGACCTACTCCTGCACCTATTGTCTATCCTACACACAATAGGGACAGTTTACAATCTTACTGAAGCCAATTAACCTACAAACCTGCACGTCTTTGGGAAAACCTGTCCAAATGTCATTCATTCAACTTTTTTAATAAATTTTGTAATTTGCCGTTTGAAATTGTTTGCAGGTATGATCATCTTAAAGAAGATGAACAACTCGGGGTTTGCCTTCCAGAACATTCCGCCGGTGTCGTTGCACTTGTCGGACGAGACCACCACGGCGAGATTGTGCACAGGCCTCACGGAGGGGATTGAGGACGAGTTTAAGAGCCTGGTGGAAGTGTTCCTGGTGGAGATTTACTGCTGCAAGGTTTGTGCCTTCACCAGCAGCCTGAAGGTGAAGATGAACTCGCACATGGAAGATCTTCACAGGCGCAAGGCCGGAGATGGGGGTTCCAAGATGGCGGGAGATGGAGACTGCGATTCCAAGATGGCGGGCAATGGAGGCGGCGAGGAAGTGGATGTGACGTACGTCTCTGAGCTGGAGATGGAGTCCAAGGCGAACGTTGGGGAGGACAGCATGGGAGACAACTTGGAGAGGATGTCCTTCCTCCTTCCCATGTACGGGATGTTCCACAACATCAGTCCCATCTCCTGCGAGCTGGCAGCTCAGGGCGATCGCCTGCACGGCCCCGAGCCGTTGTTTGAGGGAGAGAGGGCGGGACGGGAGGACGACGGGGACGAGGCCCAGTCCGAGCACCTCATGTCGCTGGGCCTCTGCCGCATCTCTGGCAGCGGCGGCGGCAATGGCAGCAGGGTCGAGGCGACAGGCCCGGGGAACGCCGTCGGCGACCACCGCAGGAAGCTCGGGAAGAAGAGGCAGGGCGAGGCGGGGACCGGGCGCTACCTCTGCTGCCTGTGTGAGCTGGAGCTGGGCTCCAAGGCCACCTACAACCTCCACATGGACTGCCACGATGGGCCGGGGTCCTTCAGGTGCGTCCACTGCCCCCAGCTGGCCTCGGAGTGGCCGGCGATGCAGAGGCACCTGGACACCCACGGTGCCCGGAGATGGCCTCACCGCTGCCCTACCTGCAGCAAAGTATTCGCCAGGCACAGCTCCTGGAAGTCGCACCAGCTCACCCACGCTCACCAAGCTGCCCCTTACCACTGCCCAAAGTGCCCCGCCTTCTACCCCTCAGAGCTGCTGAGAGATTCACATGCTGCCTGCCACGCTGAGGGAGCTTTCAAGTGCACACTGTGCGACTTCACAGGTGGGTGAAGAATTCAGCTCTGCCTCTCTGCAGAGTTAGTGCGGCACGGTGGCGCAGCGGTAGAGTTGCTGCCTCACAGTGCCAGCCCCAGGTTGGTTACTTCCTATCACATCCAGAGCGCAGTGCTTAACTACTATCTGCCTCTTTGGTGACTCTCAGACCACCTCCAGTTTAAATTCCATTTGGAATATTTTGGAGGACCAAGTAACTAAGACTATGCTTGATCAGACAATAGACAGTAGACAATAGGTGCAGGAGTAGGCCATTTGGCCCTTCGAGCCAGTACAGTCATTCAATGTGATCATGGCTGATCATCCCCAATCAGTACCCCGTTCCTGCCTTCTCCCCATATCCCCTGAGTCCGCTATTATTAAGAGCCCTATCTAGCTCTCTCTTGAAAGCATCCAGAGAACCTGCCTCCACTGCCCTCTGAGGCAGAGAATTCCACAGACTCACCACTCTTGGTGAGAAAAAGTGTTTCCATTACTGGCTCGTCAATTACGGAAACTGGACGGGGAAAAAACAATTCATAGGATTAAATCAGACAAAGGAGAACCACTAATACAACCTAAGGATATTAACGAGAGATTTCTGCAATATTATCAAAACCTTTATTTTGCCAAAACGATAGATCACCGGACAGGAATAGAAGCTTTCTTACAAAAATGCAATCTTACAGGGTTAGATTTGAAAGATAGAGAATTATTAGACGCTGAAATAACAGTAAAAGAAATTGAAAAGTCTATCAGATCGCTAAAAAATGGTAAATCCCCGGGACCAGACGGCATTGGCTCAGAATTTTATAAAACATTCTATGATCTGATTATTCCGCGTTTAAAGACATTGTACGAATATATTTATACCCAACAGAAATTACCAGAAACGCTAAATGAATCTAATATAACACTTATACCAAAAATAGATAAGGATCTGGATGATCCAGGATCATATAGAGCTATAGCTCTTCTAAATACTGATAAAAAAATATGAACTAAAATCCTAGCACAAAGATTAAGTACAGTGATTAATAAATTAATACACCCTGACCAAACAGGATTTATACCAAAACGGTATTCCTCATATAACCTGAGACGATTATTCAATATTATATACTCAAAAAGAAGTATTAACAAAGATCTCGCAATTATTTTGTTAGATGCTGAGAAAGGTTTTGACCAGGTGGAATGGCCCTATATATTTTCAGTTATGGAAATTTTTCAACTGGCCGAGAAGTTTAGTACATGGGTAAAACTTTTATATACTAATCCAACAGCTGGAATATCAGCAAATCAAATGTTATCAACTAAATTTAACTTATCTCGAGGCTGTAGACAAGGATGTCCGTTATCCCCACTATTATTTGCACTTGTAATAGAACCGTTAGCACAAAGTGTGAGGTCTCATCCTGAAATATATGGGTATAAAACTAAAGATACTGAAAATAAAATCTCCTTATACGCAGACGATGTATTAATTTACATCACAAAACCTGAAGTTAGTATCCCTAACTTATTTAATTTAATAACTCAATATGGCTCGTTTTCAGGATACAGAATTGATTGGAATAAAAGTGAAATCATGCCAATAATGGAAAATAATCCACATATATTACAATTCCCTTTTAAAATAGCAAATGAAAAACTCAAATATCTTGGAATTTATGTAACAAAGCGATATACTTCTTTATTTAAATCTAATTTTCCGCCTTTATTGAACAAATTACATAAGAATATTTTATATTGGAAAACATTATCTATTTCAATGTTGGGTAGAATTAATGCGATAAAAATGATTTTTCTCCCGCAATTAATTGTACCTCTTTCAATTAATCCCGATATATCTCTCAAAATTTTTTTTTAAGAAGGTTGACTCTATAGTCACCAACTTTATCTGTGATTATAAGAACCACAGAATAAATAAAAAACATTTATGTAAATCAAAAATAAATGGAGGTTTAGCACTACCGAATTTTATGTTTTATTACTGGGCAGTTAATATTAACAATAGGAATTTTTGGTTGGAGGAACTGGACAAACAACCGGATTGGTTAAAAATGGAAAAGGAAGATTGTTTACCCTTTGAAATTGGGTTGATTCTATTTGCTAATACTAAATTAAGCAAAAAAACCTATAAAGAAACCCCTATAATAGACAGTGGAATACGCATTTGGAAACAATTAAAGATGACACTAAAATTGGATTGTTTACCGCTATCTCTCCCCATTGTAAACAATGCTACATTTAAACCCTCAACGATGGATAAAGGTTTTTTACAATGGAAAAATCACGGAATTACTAAGATGGGCGATCTCTATAGGAAAAGTTATTTTCTTTCATTTCAGGAACTACAACAAATTTATGGGCTTCATTCAAAAGACTACTTTAGATATCTACAAATTAGAGACTATGCTAAGTCAAATACACAGGATTATAGAAATAGAAAGACAGAAATTCTTGATGAATGTTTGAATAAACACCCGAACACAGAAAAATTGATATCTTATATTTATAATATTTTATTGGATAATGATGCACCCATGACGGAAATATATAGGCAGATCATGGGAAAACGAACTAGGTCAAATAATAAGGCCAGAAATATGGGATGAAAGCTTACAACATATACACCACTGTTTGTTAAATGCTAGACACTCTTTAATACAATTTAAAGTTTTACATAGATTGCACTATTCGAAAACCAAATTAAACAGAATTTTCCCATGTGTATCCCCTATTTGTGATAAATGTTAACACTTAGAGGCTAATCTAACGCACACATTTGTAAGCTGTATAAAAATCAATAATTTTTGGATGGAAATTTTTAAGATAATTTCGTAAGTTGTCAATACCAAATTGGTCCCTGATTCAAAATTAATAATATTAGGAATACTAGAACCAAATCAATTATTCACAATGAACCAAAGAAATTTTTTCGATTATAGTTTAATAATTGGGAAAAAAATTAATATTACAATTTTGGAAAGGCACTATAACCCCCACAATTAAAATGTGGACTATGGAAATGTCGGAGGCCCTACATTTGGAAAGATTAAGATTTGTCTTAATGGACAAACAAGAACTATTTACAAAAATATGGTCCCCATTTATTGAATATTTGAAGGGGCAAACTGGTTCGGCACGAGAACCTGACTGAAACCTGAATTAAGGAATAGATGAAGAATTACATTTTATAACCCACGGATATATCTCCAATGATGCATAATCAGTTGTATACTCCATTCTTCTTTTGTGTTTTTTTTGTGTTTTTTTCCCCCCCTCTCTACTATTTTCTATCTACATAAAAATAAAAAATATATAGTTTACCAATTACTATACACTTGTAATATAAATAATATTAATAATGTATGACTATAACAAACAAAATGCTTTTTATTATGTATTTACTTCTTATTTAAAAAAAAAAGAGCAAAAGTGTTTCCTTGTCTCGGTTCTAAATGGCTTACCCCTTATTCTTAAACTGTGGCCCCTGGTTCTGGACTCCCCCAATATCGGGAACATGTTTCCTGCCTCTAGCGTGTCCAAACCCTTAACAATCTTATATGTTTCAATGAGATCCCCTCTCATCCTTCTAAACTCCAGAGTGTACAAGCCCAGCCGCTCCATTCTCTCAGCATATGACAGTCCCACCATCCCGGGAATTAACCTAGTAAAGCTACGCTGCACTCCCTCAATAGGAAGAATGTCCTTCCTCAAATTAGGGGACCAAAACTGCACACAATACTCCAGGTGTGGTCTCACTGTTTTAATTGTAATCATGTCATAAGTTATAGGAGTAGAATTCGGCCATTCGAGTCCACTCCGCCATTCAATCATGGCTGATCTATCTCTCCCTCCTGTTGAGCTTCTGCGGTTGGAATATCTTAAGTCACGCACAGTGATTAAGATCCAAAGACTTTATTAGCGTTACAGCATAGGTTATTTCATCTTAACACATAACTCAAGACTGAGGGACAAAGGGCAGAGAAGCTTTCTGTTAAACTAGTTCAAGTTCAAGTGAGTTTATTGTCATGTGCCCCTGATAGGACAATGAAATTCTTGCTTTGCTTCAGCACGACAGAACATAGTAGGCATTGACTACAGAACAGATCAGTGTGTCCATATACCATTATATAAATATATACACACATGAATAAATAAACGGATAAAGTGCAAATAAACAGATAATGGGCTATTAATGTTCAGAGTTTTGACCGAGCCAAGTTTAATAGCCTGATGGCTGTGGGGAAGTAGCTATTCCTGAACCTGGTTATTGCAGTCTTCAGGCTCCTCTACCTTCTACCTGAAGGTAGCAGGGAGATGAGTGTGTGGCCAGGATGGTGTGGGTCCTTGACGATGCTGCCAGCCTTTTTGAGGCAGCGACTGCGATAAATTCCCTCGATGGAAGGGAGGTCAGAGCCGATGATGAACTGGGCAGTGTTTACTACTCTTTGTAGTCTTTTCCTCTCCAGGGCGCTCAAGTTGCCGAACCAAGCCACGATGCAACCGGTCAGCAAGCTCTCTACTGTGCACCTGTAGAAGTTAGAGAGAGTCCTCCTTGACAAACCGACACTCCGTGATCTTCTCGGGAAGTAGAGGCGCTGATGAGCTTTCTTAATAGTAGCATCAGTGTTCTCGGATCAGGAAGGATCTTCAGAGGTGTGCACGCCCAGGAATTTGAAGCTCTTGACCTTTTCAACCATCGACCCGTTGATATAAACGGGGCTGTGGGTCCCCATCCTACTCCTTCCAAAGTCCACAATCAGTTCCTTGGTTTTGCTGGTGTTGAGGGCCAGGTTATTGTGCTGGCACCATATGGACAGTTGCTCGATCTCTCTTCTGTACTCCGACTCATCCCCATCAGTGATACGTCCCACAACAGTGGTGTCGTCAGCGAACTTGATGATGGACTTCGCACTATGACCAGCTGCACAGTCATGAGTATAGAGTGAGTACAGCAGGAGGCTTAGCACGCAGCCTTGAGGTGCTCCCGTGCTGATTGTTATCGAGTCTGACACATTTCTACCAATACGAACAGACTGTGGGCGTAGCTGCAAAGTATGACTCATAAGATGAGTGACGCTGATCTACACCTCCTAAGCCCATTCTCCTGCCTTCTCTCCATAACCCCTGAAACCCGTACTAATCACGAATCTGCCTCAAGAAAATCTATTGGCTTGGCCCCTCCACAGCCTTCTGTGGCAATGAGTTCCACAGATTCAACAAAGAAGTTCCTACTCACCTCCTTTCTAAAAGAGTGCCCTTTAATTCTGAGGCTATGACCTCCTGTCCTAGACTCTCCCACCAGTGGAAACATCCTCTCCACATCCACTCTGCCTAGATTAGAGCGAGTTAGGGTGGCACAGCGGTAGAGTTGCTGCCTCAACACGCCAGCTGCAGGGTGGTTACCTCCTATCACAACCAGAGAGCGGTGCTGAACTACTAACTACTTCTTTGGTGACCCTCGGACTATCCTTGATCGGACTTTGCTGGCCTTACCTTGCACAAAACGTTATTCCCTTACCCTGTATCTGTACACTAAAGAACCCAGAGAGTTGTGAATCTGTGGAATTCTGTGCCACATAAGGCAATGGAGGCCGACTCACCAGATGTTTTCAAGAGAGAGTTAGAAATAGCTCTTTGGGCTAAAGTAATCAAGAGATATGGGTGAAAAAAGTTGGAATGGGGGTACTAATTTTAGATGATCAGCCATGATCATATTGAATGGTGGTGCTGGCTCGAAGGGCTGAATGGCCACCTGCGCCTATTTTTCTGTGTTTCAATGATCGTTTGTAATCATGTATTGACTTTCTGCTGACTGGATAGCAACGGAACAAAAGCTTTTCACTGTACCTCGGTAGACGTGACAATAAACCAAACTGAACTGAGGCAGATATGATGGCGAGTCACAGAGTCATATAGCACGGAAATGGACCCTTCGGCTTAACTTGCCTGTGCCGACCAAGATACCCCATCGTTGCTAGTCCCATGACCCTCAAAACCTTTAGTTAGGGCGGCACAGTGACGCAGCGGTCGGGTTGCTGCCTCACAGCACCCGGAGACCTGGGTTCGATCCTGACTACGGGTGCTGTCTGGGTTCGGGTGCTGTCTGTACAGAGTTTGTGCGTTCTCTCCGTGACCGCGTGGGTTTTCTCCAGGTGCTCCGGTTTCCTCCCACACTCCAAAGTCATGCAGGTTAATCGTTAATTGGCTTCCGAAAAATTGTAATTTGTCCCTAGTGTGTGTAGGATAGTGTTAGTGTATCACTAAACCAGCGAGTGCTGGTCGGCACGGACTTGGTGGGCTGAAGGGCTTATTTCCGCACTGTATCTGATCTCACCAGGGACTAATTTACTAATTTACTGTTGTGTTGTGTCTTTACAAAAATTTTTTTTTCTAAAATGTAAAAACTAGTTCTGTTCTGTTCTGTTCTGTAGTTTTGCACAACCCACAGGCATTGCCCCTTTCGTTTCATTGCACATCCTGTATGTGTATGTGACAAATAAACTTGACCTTGACTTGACTTGAAAGATTGTGTTTATCTTTTCACCAGATGAACAATGGAGTGTGGTTGACAATCATCTCCGCAGCCATGACAGCAGTTTGAAGACACACATGTGCCTGGTGTCTGATCAGAGCTTTCTCAGAGGGTAAGTCTTGTATGACACACAGGGAGATGCTGACAACCAACATGTGTTGTTAATGTGTGGGAAGGACTTTATTCTTTTGAGCATAGAAACATAGAAATTAGGTGCAGGAGTAGGCCATTCGGCCCTTCGAGCCAGCACCACCATTCAATCTAACCATGGCTGATCATCCATAATCAGTACCCCGTTCCTGCTTTCTCCCCATATCCCTTGATTCCGTTCGCCCCTAGCGCTCAATCTAACTCAGAGAACAGGAGAATAAGGGCTGATCTTTTTTAGTTTAGTTTATTGTCACGTGTACCGAGGTTCAATGAAAAGCTTTTGTTGCGTGCTATCCATTCAGCGGAAAGACAATACATGATTACAATCGAACTGTCCACAGTGTACAGATACATGATAAAGGGAATAACGTTGAGTGCAAGGTAAAGTCCAGTAAGGTTCGATCATAGATAGTCCGAGGGTCACCAATGAGGTAGATAGTAGTTCAGGACTGCTCTCTGGTTGTGGTAGGATGGTTCAGTTGCCTGATGACAGCTGGGAAGAAACTGTCCCTGAATCTGGAGGTGTGCGTTTTCACACGTCTATACCTTTTGCCCGATGGGAGAGGGGAGAAGAGGGAGTGGCCGGGATGCCACTGGTCCTTGATCACGCTGCTGGCCTTGCCGAGGCAGCGTGAGGTGTAGATGGAGTCAATGGGAGGGAGGTTGGTTTGTGTGATGGTCTGGGCTGCAACCACAATACTCTGTAATTTCTTGAGGTCTTGGATGGAGCTGTTCCTAAACCGTGCTGTGATGGATCCCGATAAAATGCTTTCTACGGCGCATCTGCAGAAGTTGGTGAGAGTTGTAGGGGACATGCTGAACTTCCTAAACCTCCTAAGAAGTAGAGGCTTTCTTGGTCGTTGCTTCAGTGTGGTTGGTCCAGGAGAAGTTGTTGGTGATATTGACTCCTGGGAATTTGAAGTCTTCAACCATCTCTACTTCAGCACCGAGGTGTATAAAATTATGAGAGGAAGATGATGCACAAGATTCTTTTACCCAGAGTAGGGGAATCGAGAACCAGAGGACATAGGTTTAAGGTGAGCGGGGAAAGATTTGATAGGAACCTGAGGGGCAACTTTTACACACAGAGGGTGGTGGGTGCATGGAACGAGCTGCCGGAGGAGTTGTTCATGCTGGGCCTATAACATTGAAAAGACATTTGGACAGGTACATGGAAAGGAAAGCGTTAATGTAGGAAGGAACTGCAGATGCTGGTTTACACCAAAGATAGACATAAAACGCTGGAGTAACTCAGCGGGACAGGCAGCATCTCTGGACAGTAGGAATGGGTGGCGTTTCGGGTAGAGATCCTTCTTCAGACTGAGAGTCGGGAAACAAGAGACATAGAAACATAGAAATTAGGTGCAGGAGCAGGCCATTCGGCCCTTCGAGCCTGCACCGCCATTCAATATGATCATGGCTGATCATCCAACTCATTATCCTGTACCTGCCTTCTCTCCGTACCCCCTGATCCCTTCAGCCACAAGGGCCACATCCAACCCCCTCTTAAATATAGCCAATGAACTGGCCTCAACTACCTTCTGTGGCAGAGAATTCCACAGATGAAGGGCAAGGTGTGAAAACGACTGATCAAAACAGGCTAACCCTAACCCTAACATAAACTGGGTGGTCGTTTTGCTGAGCTCGCCTGAACCGACCTGATCTCCCGGTTGCTGGACACTTTAATTCTCCCACACTGACCTTTCTGTCCTCGGTCCCCTCCATTGTCAGAGTGAGGCTAAACGCAAATTGGAGGAACAGCATCTCATATTTTGCTTGGGCAGCTTACAGCCCAGTGGTATGAATATTGATTTCTCCCACTTCAGGTAGCCCCGGCATTCCATTCAATCATAGTTGATCTATCTCTCCCTCCTGAGCCCATTCTTCTGGATTCTCCCCATAACCTCTGACACCAGGACTTATCAAGAATCTATCTATCTCTGCCTCAGTAAGAATATCAGTTGACTTGGCCTCCGTAGCTGTCTGTGGCTATGAATTCCACAGATTCGCCGCCCTCTGACTAAAGAAATTCCTCCTCATCTCCTTCTTAAAGGAACGTCCTTTAATTCTGAGGCTGTGCCATCTGGTCCTAGACTCTCCCACTAGTGGAAACATCCTCTCCACATCCACTCTATCCAGGCCTTTAACCTTTACTAGACCAAGTGGGACCCGTTGGGCCCCGTCCCCTAATGCGGAGGGGGGGGGGGGGTGTGTGGCATCGGCGTTCACCCCGGAGGGTGGGGGGTTGGGGGGTGCGTGGGGGGTGGGTGCTTCAGAGGGGTGAGGGGCGGCCGATGAGAATTACACATCCCCGCGCTTGACCATCCCCACTCACTCGGGTTCGGGTTGCATTTTGGTCCCACACCAGGATCGTGGGACCAAAATACAACCCGAACTGAATGAGCAGCCCCTTCAGATATTGGTAGGGGGCAGCAACCTCGTTACCCTTGGCAACGTCCCATTGTGATGCCATTGTGCCACTTGAGAGCCCATTGTGATTGGTGCACTGTGAGAGGCATTGTGACCTCATCACTGTGAGTAGGCTGGAAGCTGTCTGTGAGAAGGCGGTTTTGGCTGTTTTTTAAATTTCAACGATTAATAACATCGGAAATATAGGTGGAAATGCAACGGGAAGATGTTTATCGCCACCAGGGGAAAAATGTGAGTAGGATGTGTGAAAATGGGAAGGCCGTGGCTTAGCTTTTGGAAGAAGATAGGAATTAACCAGATTGGCGCACACACACACACACACGCACGCACGCACGCACGCACGCACGCGACAAAGACTTCTAGTTATATAGAGATGTGGCCACTCTTTGCATACAGTGTCGCATCGCTGGAGTTGCTGCCTCACAGCGACCGAGACTCGGGTTCAATCCCGACAATGTTTACATTTGTCGAGCCAATGTACCCACATACCTGTAGGTCTTTGGAGTGTGAAGGAAACAGGAGATCCCGGAGAAAACCCACGCAGGTCACGGGGAGAACGTACAAACTCCGTACAGACAGCCACCTGTAGTCGGGATGGAACCTTGGTCTCTGGCTCTGCATTGGCTGTAAGGCAGCGAGTCTACCGCTGCGCCACCTGTGACAATAAAGTATCTTTCTTGCATTCATTCATTCATACACGACCTCGCAACTTCTGAACTCAATATTTTTTCCCAGGGCTGCACTGAAGGACCAGGAGTCAGAGCACAAAGACAGTCTGCTCTTTCCCTGCCACTTCTGTGGACAGGCCTGCAAGAGTAGACGGCAGAGGAATAAGCACCACCGACAAGTCCATCGGAAGGTCCCGGAACGGAGGAGAGTGAAGGAAAACAACCCGACCAGTGGAAGGCGCGAGGAGAAAGTCCCTCGGAGGAAGGAAAGGAAAGTAAGCAAAGGATTTTCCTGCAGCATTTGCACCAGGTAATAATACAGTCAGTTAGGGTATATTTAGTGACAAGTTCCCTTCATTGCAAAATTAATACTTGTGGGTGATGTTTCTGAGCTCCCAGACCCCTTGCTCAGTTCAGTTTGGTTTACAGATACAGCACGTTAACAGGCCCTTCGGCCCACCGACCAGTGATCGCCCGTTCACTAGCACTATCCTACACACACGAGGGACAATTTACAGAAGCCAATTAACCTACAAACCTGCACGTCTTTGAAATGTGGGAGGAAACCGGAGAAAACCCATGTTGTCTGTATAGAGTTTGTACGTTCTCCCTGTGACCTGCGTGGGTTTTCTCCGGGTGCTCCGGTTTCCTCCCACACTCCAAAGACGTGTAGGTTTGTGGGTTAATTGGCTTCAGTAAAAATTGTTAATTGTCGCTAGTGTGTGTAGGATAGTGTTAGTGTGCGGGGATCGCTGGTCGGCTGATGGGCCTGTTTCCCTGCTGCTGTGAAATCTCCTCATGGTATGAATATCTTCTCCTCCTCTCTCTGACAGGAGTTCTGTGAGACCCTCTCTCTCTGCTTCTCCTCTGTGACTCCTCCTGGTCTCCTGATCTACCACCATGTTCTGACCTGGACTCACTATCAATAAATCCTCACCTCCAGGTAGACACAAAGTGCAGGAGTAACTCAGCGGGTCAGGCAGCATCTCAGGAGGAACTTAGAAACATAGAAACATAGAAAATAGGTGCAGGAGTAGGCCATTCGGCCCTTCGAGCCTGCACCGCCATTCAATATGATCATGGCTGATCATCCAACTCATTATCCTGTACCTGCCTTCTCTCCGTACCTCCTGATCCCTTTAGCCACAAGGGCCACATCCAACTCCCTCTTAAATATAGCCAATGAACTGGCCTCAACTACCTTCTGTGGCAGAGAGTTCCAGAGACTCACCTTCGGCCCTTCGAGCCATTTATTGTGATCATGGCTGATCGTCCCCTATCAATAACCCGTGCCTGCCTTCTCCCCATATCCCTTGACTCCACTAGCCCCTAGAGCTCTATCGAACTCCCTCTTAAATCCATCCAGGGATTTGGCCTCCACTGCCCTCTGTGGCAGGGAATTCCGTAAATTCACAACTCTCTGGGTGAAAACGTAACAACAAATCAAGCAGATAAGATGTAATCAGGGACAGTCAGACTGGTGGGAGAACTGGGAAGGGGGGGGCGTGGAGAGGGAGTAAGGGTTATTTGAAATTAGAAAAATCAATGTTCATACGGCTGGGGTGTAAGCTGCCAAGCGAAATACGAGGTGCTGTTCCACCAATTAGCTCTGTGATATGCAACATCCTCGCCGCTAGAGGTTTACTCAGAGATGTAGCGCGGAAACAGGCCTTTCAGCCCACCGGGTCCGCGACGACCAGCGATCACCCCATACACTGGGGACAATTTACAATCTTTTCCGAAGACAAATTAACCCCCAAACATGTACGTATGTGGAGTGTGGGAGGAAACCAGAGCACCCGGAGAAAACACACGCAGGTCACGGGGAGAAGGTACAAACTCCGTACAGACAGCACCCGTAGTCGGGATGGAACCCGGGTGTCTGGCGCTGTAAGGCAGCAACTCTACCGCTGCGTGTTGCCCTAATTTGCTTTCACTATTTTTTTTTCACTTTTTTCTCTTTTATTATGTTATCTATTAAGTACAGTGTGTACAAACATGTTGTGCTGCCTCAAGCAACAATCTCATTGTCCCGTCCAGAACACATAACAATTAAACACTTCTGACTCTTGGTTGGAACAGCAAGGGAGTAGTGACGGAACAGGGTCGGGCTCTTAAAGTAATACCTTGCATCGCCAATGGATGGCAGCAGCACCCTCATTAGCTGTGGAAACATGGAACTGCAGACAGCTGGTTTACAAAGCTGGTCAGGCAGCATCTGTGGAGAACATGGATAGGTGACGTTTCACAGAGTGCTGGAGTAACTCAGCGGGTCAGGCAGCATCTGTGGAGAACATGGATAGGTGACGTTTCACAGAGTGCTGGAGTAACTCAGCGGGTCAGGCAGCATCTGTGGAGAACATGGATAGGTGACGTTTCACAGAGTGCTGGAGTAACTCAGCGGGTCAGGCAGCATCTGTGGAGAACATGGATAGGTGACGTTTCACAGAGTGCTGGAGTAACTCAGCGGGTCAGGCAGCATCTGTGGAGAACATGGATAGGTGACGTTTCACAGAGTGCTGGAGTAACTCAGCGGGTCAGGCAGCATCTGTGGAGAACATGGATAGGTGACGTTTCACAGAGTGCTGGAGTAACTCAGTGGGTCAGGCAGCATCTGTGGAGAGAAGGAAATGACAATGTTTCGGGTCGAGACCCTTCTTCAGACTGATGGGGGCGGGACAGAGATAGAATGTAGTCGGAGACAGTAAGACTCGTGGGAGAACTGGGAAGGGGGTGGGGAAGCAGGGAAAAAGCAAGGGCTATGTGAAGTTAGAGAGGTCAATGTTCATACCACTGGGGTGTAATATGAGGTGCTGTTCCTCCAATTTGCGCTGTGCTTCACTGGCTGTGGAGGAGGCCCAGGGCAGAAAGGTCAGATTGGGAATGGGATTGGGAATGAAATGCTGAGCAACAAGGAGATCAGGTAGGTTAAGACTGACTGAGCGCAAAATCCTCTTCCCCTTCCCAATTCTCCCACTATTTTTACTGTCTACGACTACATTATATCTCTGTCCTGCCCCCCTCCCCTAGTCATTCTCTCCAGAGATGCTGCCTCACTCACTGAGTTACTCCAGCATTTTGTGTCTACCTTCAATTTCAACCAGCATCTGCAGTTCTTTCTTACACATCCAATATTCATACTGTTGGTTTGGAAGCTGGTGAAGCGGAAAATGATGTGCTGTTTCTGGCAGAGGTGGCATAGGTCTTTTCCAGAGATGCTGCCTGACCCGCTGAGTTACTCCAGCATTTTGTTTCTATCTCTCCCTCCTAACCCCATTCTCCTGCCTTCTCCCCATAACCTCTGACACCCGTACTAATCAAGAATCTATCCATCTGGGCCAAAAGAATATCCACTGACTTGTTCTCCACAGCCTTCTGAATCAAATAATCCACAGATTCACCACCCTCTGACTAAATAAATTTCTCCTCATCTCCTTCCTAAAAGAACGTCCTTTAATTCTGAGGCTGTGACCTCTAATCCCAGACTCTCCCACTAGTGGAAACATCCTCTCCACATCCACTCTATCCAGGCCTTTCACTATTCGGTGAAGTTTCAATGAGGTCACCCCCTGATTATTCTAAACTCCAGCGAGTACAGGCCCAGTGCCGACAAAAGCAAACAGAGGTTGGTTTAGTGTGATGGTCTGGGCTGCGTCCACAACTCTCTACGATATCTTGTGTCTTGGATGGAGCTGTTCCCAGTCTGATTCTGCCGTCACTGATCGCCGGAGGACAGAGGATCTAAGGGGGGAGAGGAACTGAACGAAATTTTCATTAGGTGAGAAATAGTATTGGGTAGGCTAACGTGACTGAAGGATAATAAATCCCCTGGGCCTGATGGTCTGCATCCCAGGGTCCTCAGGGAGGTGGCTCTAGAAATAGTGGACGCATTGGTGATCATTTTCCAAAAGATTCAGGATCAGTTCCTGTGGATTGGAGGATAGCTAATGTTATCCCACTTTTCAAGAAAGGAGCGAGAGAAAAAACGGGGAATTACAGACCAGTTAGCCTGACTTCGCTGGTGGGAAAGATGCTGGAGTCACAAATTAAAGAGGTAATAATGGGGCATTTGGATAGCAGTAAAAGGATTAGTCCAAGTCAACATGGATTTATGAAAGGGAAATCATGCTTGAATAACCTTCTGGAATTTTTTGAGGATGTGACAAGTAAAATGCAGTGACTCCAACTCTCCCACTTTCGGCGGGAGATCGCCCGCTGAAAGGGCATTTTCGCAAAATCTCCCGCTCTCCCGCTTGAGATATAATTTCTCCTGCCCGGGAGTGTTGCTTTTGTAGACGGCTTGTCCAACACATGGTCCTGATCCCAACTAGAGAGCGGTCCTGATCTCCCATCCACCTCATCGGAGACTCTCGGACTATCTTTAATCGAACTTTACTGGACTTTATCTTGTATTTACACACTGTGGAAGGCTTGATTTAGTTTTGAGATATAGCACGGAAACAGACTCTTTGGACAATTTTTACATTTACCAAGCCAATTAACCTACAAACCTGTACGCCTTTGGAGTGTGGGAGGAAACCAAAGATCTCAGAGAAAATCCACACAGGTCACGGGGAGAACGTACAAACCGACAGCACCCGTGGTCGGGATCGAACCCGAGTCTCCGGCGCCGCATTCGCTGTCATGGGTCTGTCTCACTTTGGCGACTTTTTAGGTGACTGCAGGAGACTATGCAGTCGCCATGTGGTTGCTGGGGAGTCGCCTTTATGGTCGTGAGGAGTTCCCACATTCTGGGAACTAGTCACGGCCTCATTATGGTCGCTGTGAATTTTTCAACACGTTGAAACGTTAGCGCGACTAGAATGAAGCCGCCATGGAGAGTAGCGAGAATTCTAGTGCCGTGGGTGGGTCGTCAGGTGGTCCTAGTGGGTTGCCAGGAGGTCGAAGGTTATCGGAGGTTCTCGTAGGTTGTAGCCGGTGCTGACCGGTGAATTTCATTGGCTCATTTGGAACAAAAAGCAGTAGTTTTCAGAACCCAAGGATAACCGACCGGTAATGTTAAATGTCCTCCGAGCTTCACAGCCAGATCCGGCCTTAGGAGGTGCGGGGCCCAATTTGGAACAATTTTCAGATTAATATAAATAAATAATTATAAATTAGTCGCATGTCGTGAGTAATATGACAGTCAGTCATCTTTAAAATCTATGCGCAGATTGTTCTCTCCGTAAAAATAAAAATAAAAATAAAAATAAATAAAGTAACAATTCAATTTGTCCAAGGCTTCCAAATCTCCTTCTTTCTGAATTACTGAATGGGTGGGGAGTGGAGGGTGACGGCAGGTGGAAAGATGGTGGGAAAAACGGGAGCACAACGGGACAAGTTGAATCAGTTGTCATCTTATTGAATTACTATACTAGTTCAAGGGACCAATTGAGGAGAGAGTTCCTTTCACAGCGTGTGGGGTGTTTAGCCAGAGGTAAAGTTGCGGGGAGGGCAGGAGCGTTGAGAAGGAGAGGGTCGGGTTCATGCCAGTAACACACTCACTCACCGCTGCCGCGGAGAAGATCAGTCGCTAGCTGGTACATTGGCGTATCATAATCAGTAGCATCATTACACTCCTCAGATTGTAACCAATAAGCAACTCCGTACACCTTGTTTTTCCTCAACTTTTCAATGTTTGCATTGTAAACTACAAGTTTTTGCTCTTCAAACCACGCATGACATGCCTTTCTGCCCACTACTTTCCTATTAACAATGTGCTGTAGATTCCATTTCTTAAGAAAAGGATATTTTTTTAAATAGCCTAAGTATCCAAATAACAAACTAATCCCATTCACACACGATTTCACAATATAACATGATTTTTAAATCTCACTGTCATGAATTTGTATGCCAGATGGAAGGAATTTAATGTTTCATTCCCATAAATTAATTTGGAAACATCCGCTCAATATAATCAAAATCTCTGTAGAACCTGCAATGTGGTGTTACATATATATTGCAATCAGTGATGGAGATGGGTTTTAGGAACTAGGGGTACGCTAAGGTCCGTGAGGCTGAGGTTGGGAAGGAAAGGGGTGGTGGGGGGGTAGACGCTATAAGCCCCCCATGAGAAATTGTATCTAACTCTGAAATTGAAGATAGACAAAAGCTGGAGTAGCTCAGCAGGACAGGCAGTGCAGCGACTCTGGAGAGAAGACCCTTCTTCAGACTGAACTGAACTCTCGTCAGTGAGAGTACTTGTGATTGTCTGAAGAAGGGTCTCGACTAGAAACGCAACCCTTTCCCCAGAGCCCCTGCCCGTTCTCAATGTGTCATCAATGCATCAATCTACATTTGTAATTGTGTTTTGAACAAGTATTAATGACTCCGCGTGAATGGTATTCAAAGGTACGCAGCATCATTAATACTTGTTCAAAACACAATTACATTTACTGAGAAATGTGGATTGATGACCCAATGTATAACTACTTGTTAACTACTGGCTGTAGTTACAGACAGGGTTGAAGGTAGACACAGGGGGGTCCAAACAAAACACACAGAGTGCTGGAGGAACTCAGCGGGCAAGGCAGCACTCGCGGAGGGAACATATCACTTATCAGGAGCCGACAGGGGCCAGGATTCTCCTCCCCCCAAACAGAAAGGAACCGCAGATGCAGCCGTCACTGCAAAACGTCTAAGAAGGAACTGCAGATGGTGGAAAATCGAAGGTAGACAAAAATGCTGGAAAAACACAGCGGGTGCGGCAGCATCTATGGAGCGAAGGAAATAGCCAACGTTTCGGGCCGGGTCTAAAGAAGGGTTTCGACCCAAAACGTTGCCTATTTCCTTCGCTCCATAGATGCTGCCGCACCTGCTGAGTTTCTCCAGCATGTTTGTCTACCGCAAAACGTCAATGATTTGCAGTAGATAAACGGGAGAGAGAGAGAGCGCGAGAGAGAGAGGGAGGAGAGAGCGAAAGACAGAGAGACACAATGTGGGTCGGTAGATAAATTGAATGACTAACCTGCTGCACACCAAGAAGCTCACCAAGAAGAAGTTCTCACTCATGATGGTGAGTTTTAAGAAATTCTCAATGTGTCATCAATGCATCAATCTACATTCCTCAGTAAATGTAATTGTGTTTTGAACAAGTATTAATGACGCCGCGTGAATTGTATTCAAAGGTACGCAGCGTCATTAATACTTGTTCAAAACACAGTTCCGTTTACTGAGGAATGTGGATCAATGCATTGATGACACATTGTATAACTACTTGTTCACTACTGGCTGTTAACAAGTGCTACAGTAGTAGTTAACAAATCGTTTGTGTCTGATGGCAGTGCAGCAGTTGTTATCCATGCTCGTTTTGTAAAAAAAAACCGTATGGCGAATGCTATTTGAAAAATCTTTATTTAACAAAGCAAATTTGTATTTCCGTACAAAATACGGAAAATTAACGCGGGCCCCCCTTAGGCGCAGGGCCCAATTGGGAGAGATCGGTCCAATCGGCTTAAGGCCGGCCCTTTTCACAGCCGTGTATCTCTGGCTTCTTAAAAGTTGTCTGGCTTCTTAAAACTAGTCTCCAGTCCTTCTCCCTCCTGCTCTCCCCTCTCACCCCCTCTTTTAAAGGACTTACCGTACACTGTGCTTAGCTGTCTTAATTACAGTGCCAACCTTCCTGTTCATCGTGGTGTGTGTCTGTATCACCTTGGCTTTGCACCGTGTGAATTTCAGACTGCGCTCCCCCCGCTTGCGCTGTCCCCCGCCTTTGTGATGTGTGTGTGTGTGTTTTCTACTCTCACAGTCGCCGTTCTTTCAGGCGACTGCCGGCAACTTGACAGTCACCGGCAGACGCCTGAAAAATCGCCCAAGTGGGACAGGCCCATTAGGCAGCAACTCTACCGCTGCGCCACCGCGCCTGCCCTTAAAACAACGACTATATGGTAATCATATATAGTCTTTCCGCTGACTGGTTAGCATACGACCAACGAGCTTTTCACTCTACTTCGATACACGTAACAATAAACAAATCCAAAACTTAAACTAAACTAAACTTGCCCATGCCGAATAAGATGCCCCATCTACTCTAATATCACCCACCCATGTGTGGCCCATACCCCTCTAAACATTTCCTGTTCATGTACCTGTCCAAATGTCTTTTACATGTTGTGATGGTATCGCCCATGCCAGCTTGTTCCAACACTCTCTGTGACTGTCATATGCTGGCAGAATGGAGCAGCTGGGCTTGTACACTCTGGAGTTTAGAAGGATGAGAGGGAATCTTATTGAAACATATTATTAAGGTTATTAAGGGTTTAGACACACTAGAGGCAGGAAACATGTTCCCGATGTTGGGGGAGTCCAGAACCAGGGGCCACAGTTTAAGAATAAGGGGTCGGCCATTTAGAACGGAGACGAGGAAACACTTTTTCTCACAGAGAGCTGTGAGTCTGTGGAATTCTGTGCCTCAGAGGGTGGTGGAGGCAGGTTCTCTGGATACTTTCGAGAGAGAGCTAGATAGGGCTCTTTAAGATGGCGGAGTCAAGGGACATGGGGAGAAGGCAGGAACGGGGTACTGATTGTGGATGATCAGCCATGATCACATTGAATGGCGGTGCTGGCTCGAAGGGCCGAATGGCCTACTCCTGCACCTATTGTTTATTGTCTACTCCCCTCATGATTTTATTATACACCTCAATAAAGCCTCAGCCTCCTGCGCTCCAAAGAATAGTCCTAGCCTGCCCATCCTCCCCCCCCCCCCCCCCCCCCCCCATAGCTTGCCCCCCCCCCCCCCCCAAGTCCTAGCTTGCTCAACCTCAGAGCTCTAATGGGCCTGTCCCACTTACGCGACTTTTTCGGCGACTGCCAGCACCCGTCGTTGCAGGTCGCTGAAATTTTTTGACGGACTGAGCGCAAAATCCCCTCCCCCTTCCCAGTTCTCCCACTATTCTTACTGTCTCCGACTACATTCTATCTCTGTCCCGCCCCCTCCCTTGACATCAGTCCGAAGAAGGGTCTTGATCTGAAACGTCGCCCATTCCTTCTCTCCAGAGATGCTGTCTCACCTGCTGAGTTACTCCAGCATGTTGTATCTATCTCTCCCTCCTAACCCCATTCTCCTGCCTTCTCCCCACTAATCAAGAATCTATCTATCTCTGCCTAAACAATATTTACTGACTTGGCCTCCACAGCCTTCTGAAGCAAAAAACCCCACAGATTCACCACCCTCTGACTAAAGAAATTTCTCCTCGTCTGCTTCCTAAAAGAACGTCCTTTAATTCTGAGGCTGTGACCTCTAGTCCTAGACACTCCCACTAGAGGAAACATCCTCTCCACATCCACTCTATCCAGGCCTTTCACTATTCGGTGAAGTTTCAATGAGGTCCCCCCCTGATTATTCTAAACCAGCGAGCACAGGCCCAGTGCCGACAAAAGCAAACAGAGGCGACGGTCTGGGCTGCGTCCACAACTCTCTGCGATTTCTTGTGTCTTGGACGGAGCTGTTCCCAGTCTGATTCTGCCGTCACTGATTCCCCGACGGACTGTGGGAGGGAGTGAGGATGGAATATGGGCCTTTGCCAGGCTTCCAGAGTATTCGCAGTGCAGATCAGCTCTGACATTCCACCCAGTGTTGCTTTTGGAGCCGGCTTGTCCAACACATGTGATGGAGGCTGAGGCCATTTACTTGGAAGATCAGTTTGCAGTTCAACATCAGGACAAGCAACAAGAAGCACGGGTGGCGCAGCGGTAGAGTTGCTGCCTCACAGCGCCAGAGGCCCGCGTTCCGTCCCGAATACGGGTGCTTGTCTGCACCGAGTCTGTACGTTTTCCCCGTGTCCTGCGTGGGTTTTCTCCGGGTGCTCCGCTTTCCTCCCACACTCCAAAGACGTGCAGGTTTGCAGGTTACTTGGCTTGGGAACATTTACAAATTGTCCCTAGTGTGTGTAGGATATTATTAGTGTGCGGGGATCGCTGTTCCGGGTGGGCCAAAGGGCCTGTTTCTGTGCTGTATCTCTAAACTAAACCAAACTAGGCAGCCTTGGTGAGGCCGCATTTAGAGTCAGCGATTCTTACGGCACAGAAACAGGCCCTTTGGCCCAACATTCCCATGATCGCACCCAAGCAAGGTGACTCTCTGCGTGCTGGTCCCAGAAGTGGATCTGTAATCGCCAAGTACAATCGCTCCGCTCTTTTACACGTCTTCTACAACAGACCATTGGACTATCTTTAATCGGACTTTACCGTTTACGCACACCTCCAGATTCAGGGACATTTTCTACCCAGCTGTCATCAGACAACTGAACCGTCCTCTCACCAACTAGAGAGGGGTCCTGAGCTCCCATCCACCTCATTGGAGACTTTCGGACTATCTTTAATCGAACTTTACTGGACTTTATTGTGCACTAAGCGTTATTCCCTTTATCCTGTATCTGTACACTGCGGACGGCTTGATTTAGTTTAGAGACACAGCGCGGAAACAGGCTCTGGCCTCCCTATCATCGAGGGGATTTATCGCAGTCGCTGCCTCAAAAAGGCTGGCAGCATCATCAAAGACCCACATCATCCTGGACACACACTCATCTCCCTGCTACCTTCAGGAAGAAGGTACAGGAGCCTGAAGACTGCAACGACCAGGTTCAGGAATAGCTACTTCCCCACAGCCATCAGGCTATTAAACTTGGCTCGGTCAAAACTCTGAACATTAATAGCCCATTATCTGTTTATTTGCACTTTATCCGTTTATTTATTCATGTGTGTATATATTTATATAATGATATATGGACACACTGATCTGTTCTGTAGTCAATGCCTACTATGTTCTGTTGTGCTGAAGCAAAGCAAGAATTTCATTGTCCTATCAGGGACACACGACAATAAACTCACTTGAATCTTGAATCTTGAATATGTGAAGGTGAAGGTTGTTTCTTCTACACAGGCGATGCTCCTCGAAGCTGGCCCTCCAGCGACACATGGGCACGCACACGGGCATCAAACCATTTCACTGCCAGCACTGCGATTACAAAACCAGACTCAAAGCATCTCTGGTCCAGCACACGAGAGTCCATACAGGTGAGATCACCACACATCAGTCTGAAGAAGGGTTCGACATGAAACGTCACCCATTCCTTCTCTCCACAGATGCTGCCTGACCCGCTGAGTTACTCCAGCACTCTGTGAAACGTCACCTATCCATGTTCTCCACAGATGCTGCCTGACCCGCTGAGTTACTCCAGCACTCTGTGAAACGTCACCTATCCATGTTCTCCACAGATGCTGCCTGACCCGCTGAGTTACTCCAGCACTCTGTGAAACGTCACCTATCCATGTTCTTCACAGATGCTGCCTGACTCTTAAAGATAGCGGAGTCAGGGGACTCTGTGAAACGTCATCTATCCATGTTCCCATCTGTGGGTAACATGGATAAGTGACGTTTCACAGAGTGCTGGAGTAACTCAGTGGGTTAGGCAGCATCTCTGGAGAAACATGGATAGGTGACGAGCCAGCACCGCCATTCATTGCGATCATGGCTGATCGTCCCCTATCAATAACCCGTGCCTGCCTTCTCCCCATATCCCTGGATTCCACTAGCCCCTAGAACGCTATCTAACTCTCTCTTAAATCCATCCAGTGATTAGTCAGAGGGTAGTTAATCTGTGGAATTCATTGCCACAGAGGGCTGTGGAGGCCAAGTCAGTGGATATTTTTAAGGCAGATAGACAAATTCTTGATTAGAACGGGTGTCAAGGGACATGGGGAGAAAGGCAGGAAAATGGGATTAGAAGGCAGAGATCAGCCACGGTTGAATGGCGGAGTGGACTCGATGGGCCGAATGGCCTACTTCTACTATAACTGGTGAACATGTGACTCCTTTGGAAGGCTGTGACCTCTGTCGGTCTGACAAAATGGGTAATCCAGAGAGGCTCTGGAACCAAGGGTGCCAGGAAACCGGCGGCACAGCCATAGTGACTTGACTGTAATCACGTATTGTCTTTCCGCTGACTGGATAGCACGCAACAAAAGCTTTTCACTGTTACTAGGTACACGTGACAATAAACTAAACTGAGCCGTAGAGGCCTCTGTGTTATTGATGGTACACAACTAGTAGTGTGGTGGGGGGGAGTGGGGGGAATGGCGGCAATTGTACATCGAATGCCCGACTGATGTTCCATACTTCTTCTCTCTCCCAAGGTGAGAAACCCTTCAGGTGTACAGTCTGCCAGTACGCCTCCATCGACGGCAGCTCCCTAAAACGTCACTCCCGCACCCATTCCACCGAGAAGCCTTACAAATGCCAGCTCTGTTCATATAGTTGGTAAGTGTCTCTCTCCTCCCCCCCCGCCCCCCTCTCTCCCCCCAACATCACCGTCTTCCCCACACACTAGAATTTAGCTTAGTTGGAGGTTCCAACTGCACATGCTGGTTCAAAGTAAAGATAAACACAGAGTGCTGGAGTAACTCAGCGGGCCAGGCAGCATCTGTGGAGTAATGGAATACGAGGCTTTCGTCAGACTGAAAAAGGGTCTCGACTCGAAACGTCACCTATCCATGTTCTCCAGAGACACTGCCTGACCCGCCCAGAGTAAGGGAATCGAGGACACAGGCAGGTGGGACTAGTGTAGCTGGGACATGTTGGCGAGTTGGGCCGAAGGGCTTGTTTCCACGCTGTATCACTCTATGATTCTATAACCCTGTTAACAGGGGCAGAAGCTGTTACTTAGTCTGAAGCTGCGTGCTTTCAAGCTTCTTTACTGGACTTTATTTTAGTTTAGTTTAGAGATACAATGCGTAAACAGGCCCTTCGGCCCACCGAGTCCTTGCTGACCAGCGATCCCCGCACATTAACACAATCCATCATACAATAGGAACAACTTACAATTATACCAAGCCAATTAACCTACAAAACTGCACGTCTTTAGAGTGTGGGGGGAAACCGGAGCACCACGGGCAGGTCACGGGGAGAACGAACAAACTGCGTACAGACAGCACCCGTAGTCAGGATCGAACCCGGGCCTCTGGCGCTGTGAGGCAGCAACTCTACCGCTGCGCCACCACGAACAGGATGGTGTGCGTGGGCATGTTGTGCCAGTGGGCCTGATACAATGCTGAAAACCACGTCAAGTTAAATCAAGAGAGTTTATTGTCATGTGTCCCATATAGGACAATTAAATTATTGCTCGTATGACTATATGACTATCGGTACTGGGATAGGGTAGATTTAGAGGGATATAGACCAAACGCAGGCAGGTGGGACTAGTGTAGACGGGGCATGTTGGTCAGCATGGGCACTTTGGGCCAAAGGGCCTGTCTCCACGCTGTATCACTCTATGAGTTTGAGTTGCAGCTGAATGACTCAATCTATGGCTCGATGAAGCTAAAACTCCCAAAAAGTTAATTTGCAAATCAAATCGGTAGTAAGGAAATTCAAAGTTAGCATTTAGACAATAGACAATAGGTGCAGGAGTAGGCCATTCGGCCCTTCGATCATGGCTGATCATCCACAATCAGTACCCCGTTCCTGCCTTCTCCCCATATCCCCTGACTCCGCTATCTTTAGGAGCCCTAACTAGCTCTCTCTTGAAAGTATCCAGAGAACTGGCCTCCACCGCCCTCTGAGGCAGAGAATTCCACAGACTCACAACTCTCTGTGAGAAAAAGTGTTTCCTCGTCTCCATTCTAAATGGCTTAGCCCTTATTCTTAAACGGTGGCCCCTCGTTCTGGACTCCCTTAACATCGGGAACATGTTTCCTGCCTCTAGCGTGTCCAACCCCTTAATAATCTTATATGCTTCAATGATCCCCTCTCATCCTTCTAAACTCCAGAGTGTACAAGCCCAGCTGCTCCATTCTCTCCATATGACAGTCCCGCCATCCCGGGAATTAACCTGGTGAACCTACGCTGCACTCCCTCAATAGCAAGAATGTCCTTCCTCATATTTGGAGACCAATAGGGCCCTGTACAACTGCAGAAGGGCCTCTTTGCTCCTATATTTATATCAAGAGGACTGGATTACAAATACAGAGAGTAATTCTGAGGTTCTTGTCAGGCCGCATTTGGAGTACTGTGAACAAATTTGAACATTTATGAGGAAGGATGTGCTGGCTCTGGAGAGGGTCCAGAGGAGGTTTACAAGAATGATCCCAGGAATGAGAGGGTTAGCATATGATGAGCGTTTGTCGGCACTGGGCCTGTACTCGCTGGAGTTTAGAAGAATGAGGGGGGACCTCATTGAAACTTACAGTATAATGAAAGGTGTAGATATAGTGGATGTGGAGAGGATGTTTCCACTGGTGGGAGAGTCTAGGACCAGAGGGCACAGCCTCAGAATTAAAGGGCGTTCTTTTAGAAAGGAGGTGAGGAGGAATGTCTTTAGTTAGAGGGTAGTTAATCTGTGGAACTCATTGCCACAGAGGACTGTGGAGGCCAAGTCAGTGGATGTTTTTAAGGCAGAGATAGATAGATTCTTGATTAATACGGGTGTCAAGCGTTATGGAGAGAAGGGTGGAAAATGGGGTGAGGAGGCAGAGATCAGCCATGATTGAATGGCGGAGTGGACTCGATGGGCCGAATGGCCTAGTTCTACTCCTATAACTTGTGAACTTGTGACTCTTCTCGGAGGCCGTGACCTCTGTTGGCCCGGCAAAACGGATAATCCAGAGAGGCTCTGGAGCCAAGGGTGCGGAAAATCGGCGGTGGAGCCGTAATGACTCGACTGTAATCACATGTTGTCTTTCCGCTGAATGGATAGCACGCAACAAAAGCTTTTCAATGTAACTCCGTACACATGACAATAAACTAAACTGAGCTGTAGAGGGCTCTGTGTCATTGATGGTACACCACGAGTATCAAGTGTTCACCAAGTGGTCGCAGGAGTGGAAGGCCAACTCATCTCCATTACACAGCTACATCTCTTCACCAGATAAAAGCTGTCCAGGGTCTGACCTCCCCAGAGGGGCATGGGTGAGGCTCAACAGACTTGGTACCGGAGTTGGGCGTTTCAATGCCAGCGTGTGGAGATAGATGGGGGCTCCGCCAGAGCCCAGCCTGTGAATGCGGAGCAGGACACCAGACAGCCACCCATGTCATCTCTGGGTGCCCGCTCTACCACCCACCAAATGGAGCTCAGGGCCTGGCAGACACTGACGCGAACAGAGATAACAACCTGACTGCTCAACACCCGGCTTGACATCTAACTATTCCTTTGGTTTATGTTTCATTCGCAAGAAGAAGACGAATGAATGGGCAGATGTGTGGCAGATGCAGTATAATATAGATAAATGTGAAGTTGTCCACTTTGGCGGCAAAAACAAGGGGGCAGATTATTATCTCAATGGGGTTAGGTTAGGTAAGGGGGAGGTACAGCGAGACCTGGGTGTCCTTGTACACCGGTCACTGAAAGTTGGCGTGCAGGTACAGCAGGCAGTGAAGAAAGCTAATGGAATGTTGGCCTTCATAACAAGAGGATTTCAGTACAGGAGTAAAGAGGTTCTTCTGCAGTTGTATAGGGCTCTGGTGAGACCACATCTGGAGTACTGTGTACAGTTTTGTTCTCCTAATTTGAGGAAGAACATCCTTGTGATTGAGGCAGTGCAGCGTAGGTTCACGAGATTGATCCCTGGGATGGCGGGACTGTCATATGAGAAAAGATTGAAAAGACTAGACTTGTATTCACTAGAGTTTAGAAGAATGAGGGGGGATCTTATAGAAACATATAAAATTATAAAAGGACTAGACAAGCTAGATGCAGGAAAAATGTTCCCAATGTTGGGTGAGTCCAGAACCAGGGGCCACAGTCTTAGAATAAAGGGGAGGTCATTTACGTCTGAGGTGAGAAGAAACTTTTTTACCCAGAGAGTTGTGAATTTATGGAATTCCCTGCCATAATTTATGGAATTCCTTGAGGACAGTGGAGGCCAAATCACTGGATGGATTTAAGAGAGAGTTAGATAGAGCTCTAGGGGCTGTTGGAGTCAAGGGATATGGGGAGAAGGCAGACACGGGTTATTGATAGCGGACGATCAGCCATGATCACAATGAATGGCGGTGCTGGCTCGAAGGGCCGAATAGTCTCCTCCTGCATCTATTTTCTATGTTTCTATGAGTGAATTTGTTGTCGGGGAGGGGGGGGAGGGGATGGCGGCAATTGTACATCGAATACCCGACTGCTGTTCCATTCTTCTCCCCTCTCCAAAGGTGAGTGAGCCTCCAGGTGTACAGTGTGCCAGTACTTGCGCACTAATCGGTTGTGTTTGATTTCCCTCCTGTGTGTCGCAGCATCCAGAAGAAGAGCCTGGACCTGCACGTGCGCCGGCATCACACGGGCGAGAGATTCGGCTGCGGCTCCTGCGAGTACTCCTCCGCGGACAAGCAGCTGCTGCACAAGCACCTGCGCAAACACCAGTAGGAGCCGGGAGAGCCGGCGAGGAGCGGACGGCCAGCTCCCGACAGCCGAGGCTGCAGTCTCACCTCCTGGCCTCCTGCAGTCCGTCTCATCTCATGCTGCCACCCCACTGAGTTACCCCGGCATTTGGTGCCGAGACATGATGACAACCGAGCCCTCCACAGTTTACTTTGTCCACAGCGTCTCCACCCCAAACGTCACCCATTCAATAGACAATAGACAATAGGTGCAGGAGTAGGCCTTCGAGCCAGCACCGCCATTCAATGTGATCTTTGGTTTCCTCCCACACTCCAAAGATGTACAGGCTTATAGGTCCAGGGTCCAGAAGAGATTTAAAAGAATGACCCTAGGAATGAGTGGGTTAACATATGATGAGCGTTTGACGGCACTGGGTCTGTACTCGCTGGAGTTTAGAAGAATGAGGCGGGGACCTCATTGAAACGTACAGAACAGTGAAAGGCCTGGATAGAGTGGATGTGGGGAGGATGTTTCCACTAGTGGGAGAGTCTAGGACTAGAGGTCACAGCCTCAGAATTAAAGGATTTTCTTTTAGGGAGGAGATGAGGAATAATTTCTTTAGTCAGAGGGTGGTGAATCTGTGGGATTCATTGCCACAGACGGCTGTGGGGGCCAAGTCAGTGGATTTTTAAGACAAAGATTCAGCTCCTGTCACTTATGATCTTATGGTAGTGCGAGTGTGCGGGGTGATCGCTGGTTGACGTGGACTCAGTGGACAGGGGGACTGAAGGCCTGGATAGCTTGCAACATAAAGCTTTTCACTGCACGACGGTAAATATGACAATAATAAACTAAGCGTTGGGGTGTAAGCTGCCCGAGCGAAATATGAGGTGCTGTTCCTCCTCAGAGTGAGTGACAATGGAGGAGGCCCAGGACAGAAATGTATTCAACGCCCTGGCCCGTGAAGGTACGATACGATACGATAGAACTTTATTTATCCCAGGAGGGAAATTGATCTGCCAACAGTCATGAAACACAAAATAATGAAACATGTAATGAAAGTGATGAGTGGAAAGGATTGGGGATGTGCAAAGATTGGGGGGGGGGGGGGGAGGGGGAGTCAGTCTCGGTCTACCCCACGACAGAAGGAGGAGGAGATGTACAGTTTGATAGCCACAGGGAAGAAGGATCTCCTGTGGCGTTCTGTGCTGCATCTTGGTGGGACCAGTCTGTTGGTGAAGGTGCTCCTCAGGTTGACCAGTGTGTCACGGAGGGGGTGAGCTGTATTGTCCAGGATGCTCCGCAGTTTGAGGAGCATCCTCCCCTCGAGACCAACCTCACGTGAATCCAACTTCAACTCCGCCCCCAGGACAGAGCCAGCCTTCATGATGAGTTTGTTGATCGTGTCGGCGTCCGTGGCCTTCGCCCTGATGCCCCGGCACACGGCAGTGAAGAAGATGGCGCTGGCTACCACTGATTGGTAGAACGCCATATGGTAAGCATAGCAGACGTGCCTTCTTGACCACCTTCTATCCACCTGTGTTGTCAACAATAAATGTACTTGCAAACAAGTTTGTAAGTTTGTTTGAGTTAACAACAGTCTGTCGCCACCATCTTTTAGCAACGTATTAGAAACATAGAAAATAGTGCATGCGTAGGCCATTCAGCCCTTCCATACACCCACCACCCTTTATGTGAAAACGTTACCCCTCAGATTCCTGTTAAATTGTTTTCCCCTTCACCTTAAACCTATGCCTTCTGTTCCTCGAATCCCTTACTCGAGGCAAGAGACTTTGTGCATCTACCCAATCTATTCCTCTCATGATTTTATACACTCCTATAAGATCACCTCTCACCCTCCTGCGCTCCAAGGAATAATGTCCCAGGCTACTCAACCTCTCCCTTTAGATCAAAACAGAAACATAGAAAATAAGTGCAGGTGTAGGCCATTCGACCCTTCGAGCCAATACTGCCATTCAATATGATCATGGCTGATAATCATCCACAATCAGTGCCCCGTCCCTGCTTTGCCCCCATATCCCTTGATTCCGTTAGACCTAAGAGCTCTATCTTACTCTCTCTTGAAATATATAAGCTTGTTAAAGATTATTAAGGGTTTGGACATGCTAGAGGGGGCCACAGTTTATGTATAAGGAGTAAGTCTGGACGGGGAGACGAGGAAACACATTTTCTCACAGAGAGTGGTGAGTCTGTGGAATTCTCTGCCTCTGAGGGCGGTGGAGGCCGGTTCTCTGGATGCTTTAAAGAAAGAGCTAGATAGGGCACTTAAAATAGCAGAGTCAGGGGATATGGGGAACAGGCAGGAACGGGGTACTGATTGGGGATGATCAGCCATGGTCACATTGAATGGTGGTGCTGCCTCGAAGGGTCGAAAGGTCTACTCCTGCACCTATTGTCTATTGTCTATTGTCTTTTGAAAACATCCAGTGAATAGGCCTCTACTGCCTTCCATTAGTAGCTGGAAGCTGTGAATACAGAAGCAGGGCTGGTGGGATGTCCAGCTGGCTTCAGCAGCAGCTTTGGGGCCTTGTTTACACTCGACATCGCCTCCCCGTCCAACACTTTGTCCAACATTCCATGTGCTGCATCATTCCCAGCTCTGAAGCCAGCCCGGGGCTGAATAACAACTGCTGCTGGCAGTACAGACAGCATTACATTCTCCTCATTACACTGCTATCTGAAATGCAGTGAAGCTCTCTTATTAATGTTAACTGGTTTAGCGTCAGGTAGAAACATAGAAAGCAGGTGCAGGTGTAGGTCATTCGGCCCTTCGAGCCAGCACTGCCGTTCAATATGATCATGGCTGATCATCCACAATCAGTACCCCGTTCCTGCCTTCTCCCCATATCCCTTGATTCCCTTAGCCCTAAGAGCCACATCCAACTCTCTCTTGAAAACATTCAGTCAATTATCCTCCACTGCCTTTTGTGGCAGAGAATTTCACAGATTCACAACTCTCTGGGTGAAAATGTTTTTCCTCATCTCAGTCCTAAATGGCCTACACTTTATTCTTGAACTGTGACCCCTGGTTCTGGACTCTCCCAACATCGGGAACATTTTTCCTGCATCTAGCCCTTAAGAATGTTACATGTTTCTATAAGATCCCCTCTCATCCTTCTAAATTCCAGTGAATATAAGCTGAGTTGATCCATTCTTTCATTATACGTCAGTCCCGCCATCCCGAGAATTAACCTGGTGAACCTAGGCTGCACTCTCTCAGGTGTAGAAGGATAAAGGGCAAATCGCATAAAAACAATAGAATAAGGCCTGGATTGTGTGAAAAGCCAGGAGAATGCTGCGGCTTTATTTTAGTTTACTTTAGGAATACAGCACGGAAACAGGCCCTTCGGCCCACCGAGACCGTGCCGACCAGCGATCCCCACACACTTAACACTATCCCACACACATTAGGGACAATTTTGCATTTACACCAAGCCAATTCACCTACAAACCTGTACGTCTTTGGAGTTTAGTATAGTTTAGAGATACAGCGTGGAAACAGGCTCTTTGGCCCACCGAGTCCGCATCGACTAACGTTCCCTGCACACTAACACTATCCTACACACACTAGGGACAATTTTACATTTAAACCAAGCCAATTAACCTACAAACCTGCACGTCTTTGGAGTGGGAGGAAACCGGAGATCTTGGAGAAAACCCACGCAGGTCACGGGGAGAACGAACAGACAGCGCCCGTAGTCAGGATGGAACCCGGGTCCCTCGTGCTGTCAGGCAGCAACTCTAGCGCTGCGCCACCGTGCCATTTTAGATTTTGATCATTTCGCTGCTATCTGAAATCCAGTGAATCTTTCTGATTAAAGTTCAACGGCTTACGTTCAGGTTTAGAAGGATGAGGGGGAATCTTTAAAACTTACTGAATAGTGAAAGGCCTGGATAAAACTGATGCTTTATATGGCACGGAATCAGTAGTAAGGAAGGCAAACGCAATGTTAGCATTAATTTCGAGTGGACTAGAATAGAAAAACAGGATTGTAATGTTGAGGCTCTGTGTCAGCTCACATTTAGAATATTGTGAGCAGCTTTGGGCCCCATGTCTGAGGAAGGATGTGCCGGCTCTGGAGAGGGTCCAGAGGAGGTTTACTAGAATGATCCCAGGAATGAGTGGCTTAACATAGAAACATAGAAAATAGGTGCAGGAGGAAGCCATTCGGCCCTTCGAGCCAGCACCGCCATTCATTGTGATCATGGCTGATCATCCGCTATCAATAACCCGCGCCTGCCTTCTCCTACAGCACAGAAACAGACCCTTTGGCCCACCCCAACCACCGATCCCCGCACACTAATACTATCCTACACACACTAGGGACAATTTGTAAATGTTCCCAAGCCAAGTAACCTGCAAACCTGCACATCTTTGGAGTGTGGGAGGAGAGCGGAGCACCCGGAGAAAACCCACGCAGGACACGGGGAAAACGTACAGACTCGGTGCAGACAAGCACCCGTATTCGGGACGGAACGCGGGTCTCTGGCGCTGTGAGGCAGCAACTCTACCGCTGCGCCACCCGTGCTTCTTGTCGCTTGTTCTGATGTTGAACTGCAAACTGATCTTCCAAGTAAATGGCCTCAGCCTCCATCACATGTGTTGGGACAAGCCGGCTCCAAAAGCAACACTGGGTGGAATGTCAGAGCTGATCTGCACTGCGAATACTCTGGAAGCCTGGCAAAGGCCCATATTCCATCCTCACTCCCTCCCACAGCCCGTCGGGGAATAGAAACATAGAAAATAGGTGCAGGAGGAAGCCATTCGGCCCTTCGACCCAGCACCGCCATTCATTGTGATCATGGCTGATCAATAACCCGTGCCTGCCCTCTCCCCATATTCCTTGATCTCCACTAGCCCCTAGAGCTCTATCCAACTCTCTCTTAAATCCATCCAATGATTTGGTCCTCCACTGCCCTCTGTGGCAGGGAATTCCATAAATTCTCAACTCTCTGGGTAAAAAAGTTTTTTCTCACCTCAGTCTTAAATGACCTCCCCTTTATTCTAAGACTGTGGCCCCCGGTTCTGGACTCACCCAACATTGGGAACATTTTTCTTGCATCTAGCTTGTCCAGTCCTTTTATAATTCTATATGTTTCTATAAGATCCCCCCTCATCCTTCTAAACTCCAGTGAATACAAGCCTAGTATTTTCAATCTTTCCTCATATGACAGTCCCGCCATCCCAGGGATCAATCTCATGAACCTAGGCTGCACTGCCTCAATCACAAGGATGTCCTTCCTCAAATTAGACCAAAACTGTACACAATACTCCAGATGTGGTCACACCAGAGCCCTATACAACTGCAGAAGAACCTCTTTACTCCTGTACTGAAATCCTCTTGTTATGAAGGCCAACATTCCATTAGCTTTCTTCACTGCCTGCGGTACCTGCACGCCAACTTTCAGTGACCGGTGTACAAGGACACCCAGGTCTCGCTGTACCTCCCCCTTACCTAACCTAACCCCATTGAGATAATAATCTGCCCCCTTGTTTTTGCCTCCAAAGTGGATAACCTCACATTTATCTATATTATACTGCATCTGCCACGCATCTGCCCACTCACTCAACCTGTCCAGGTCCCCCTGCAACCTCCTAACATCCTCTTCACAGTTCATACTGCCACCCAGCTTTGTGTCATCCGCAAACTTGCTAGTGTTGCTCCTAATTCCCTCTTCCAAATCATTAATATATATGGTAAACAGTTGCGGCCCCAACACCGAGCCTTGCGGCACTCCACTCGCCACTGCCTGCCATTCTGAAAAGGACCCGTTCACTCCTACTCTTTGCTTCCGGTCTGCCAATCAATTTTCTATCCATGTCAACCGCCTACCCCCAATACCATGTGCTCTAATTTTAGTCACCAGTCTCCCGTGCGGGACCTTATCAAAGGCTTTCTAAAAGTCTAGATACACTACATCCACTGGCACCCCTTCATCCATTTTACTTGTCACATCCTCAAAAAATTCCAGAAGATTAGTCAAGCATGATTTCCCTTTCATAAATCCATGTTGACTTGGACTAATCCTTTTACTGCTAGCCAAATGCTCCATTATTACCTCTTTAATAATTGACTCCAGCATCTTTCCCACCACCGAAGTCAGGCTAACTGGTCTGTAATTCCCCGTTTTCTCTCTCGCTCCTTTCTTGAAAAGTGGGATAACAGTAGCTACCCTCCAATCCACAGGAACTGATCCTGAATCTATTGAACATTGGAAAATGATCACCAATGCGTCCACTATTTCTAGAGCCACCTCCCTGTGGACCCTGGGATGCAGACCATCAGGCCCAGGGGATTTATCATCCTTCAGTCCCATTAGCCTACCCAATACTATTTCTCGCCTAATGAAAATTTCTTTCAGTTCCTCTACCCCCTTAGATCCTCTGTCCTCCAGTACATCTGGGAGATTGTTTGTGTCTTCCTTAGTGAAGATAGATCCGATGATGAGCATTTGTCGGCACTGGGCCTGTACTCGCTGGAGTTTAGAAGTGGGACCTCATTGAAACTTACTGAATAGTGAGAGGCCTGGATACAGTGGATGTGGAGAGGATGTTTCCACTAGAGGGAGAGTCTAGGACCAGAGGGCACAGCCTCAGAATTCTAGGACGTTCCTTTAGGAAGGAGATGAGGAGAAATTTCTTTAGTTATGCGGTGGTGAATCTGTGGAATTCTTTGCCACAGAAGGCTGTGGAGGCCAAGTCAGTGGATATTTTTAAGGCACAGATAGATTCTTGATTAGTGCGGGTGTCAGGAGTTATGGGGAGCAACCTTCACGTGGTCCACCCTGTTTCGGAGAATGCAATCAACTCGGCGTGCAAAAACAGAAGATCTAACAGAACAAGAAGAAGAAGGCAGGAGAATGGGGTTAGGAGGGAGAGACATATCAGCCATGTTTGAGTGGCAGAATAGACTTAATGTGCCGAATGGCCTAATTAATACCCCTCCATCTGTTATTTGCACTTTATTCTTTATCAATGCCTACTATGTTCTGTCATGCTATGCAAAGAAAGAATTTCATTGTCCTGTCAGGGACACATGACAATAAACTCTTTTGACTTTTGACTTTGACTTTGACTTAATTCTGCTCCGAGAACTTATGAACGTGAGCATAGAGATGCAGAGGATAGAGGGATATGGATCCTGCTCGGCAGATGCTTACAGTTTAACTTGACATCTTGTTAAGCACAAATATCGTGGGCTGAAGGGCCTGTTCCTGTCTTGTACTCTTCTATGTTCTATGTTAAAATGTAGAACGGTTCGATCACACTGTTGATAACTGAATTAAATGTGTTACCGGACACTAGACAATAGGTGCAGGAGTAGGCCATTCGGCCCTTCAAGCCAGCACCGCCATTCAATGTGATCATGGCTGACCATCCCCAATCAGTACCCCGTTCCTGCCTTCTCCCCATATCCCCTGATTCCGCTACTTTTAAGAGACCTATCTAGCTCGCTCCTGAAAGCATCCGGAGAACCGGCCTCCACCGCCCTCTGAGGCAGAGAACTCCACAGACTCACCACTCTCTGTGAGAAAAAGTGTTTCCTCGTCTCCGTTCTAAATGGCTTACTCCTTATTCTTAAACTGTGGCCCTTAGTTCTGGACTCACCCAACATCGGGAACATGTTTCCTGCCTCTAATGTGTCCAAGCCCTTAACAATCTTCCAATGAGACTTCCTCTCATCCTTCTAAACTCCAGAGTACAAGCCCAGCTGCTCCATTCTCTCAGCATATGACAGTCCCGCCATCCTGGGAATTAACCTTGTAAACCTACGCTGCACTCCCTCAATAACAAGAATGTCCTTCCTCAAATTAGGGGACCAAAACTGCACACAATACTCCAGGTGTGATCTCACTATGGCTCTGTCCAACTGCAGAAGGACCTCTTTGCTCCTATATTCGATTCTTCTTGTTATAAAGGCCAACATGCCATTCGCTTTCTTCACTGCCTGCTGTACCTGCATGTTTACTTTCATAGACTGATGTACAAGGACCCCCAGATCCCGTTGAACTTCCCCTTTTCCCAACTTGATGCCATTTAGATAGTAATCTGCCTTCCTGTTTTTGCTACCAAAATGGATAACTGCGTTAAAGTTACCGGACAACTTTTACATTTCTTGGAATGCCGGGTTGCAATGACAAATTGCAAACAGATTCGACATTTATGGTGGCAATGATGTTAAACTAAGTACGTGGCCCAAGGAGATGTGGCCAGTTGGGAGCTGGCAGCAATGCAGTCGATCAGGAGAAGTTTATATGAAGTCTGAGACAGACCCAATGCTGTGTTAAAACAAGTTCACCAGAGGAATAGATCGGGTAGAAGCAGTTGCCCACAGTAGGGGGCAATCTGGAGTGGGTATGGAGAAGGTTTACAGAGATGTTGCCTGGACTCAAAGGCCCTCAGCTACAGGGAGAGGTTGAGCAGGCTAGGAGGGGAGATGAGGGGAGATCTTCCAGAGGTGTCCAAAAGCACGAGAGGAATAGATCGGGCAGATGGACAGAGTCTCTTGCCCAGAGTAGGGGAATCGAGGACCAGAGGACACAGGTTCAAGGTGAAGGGGAAAATATTTAATTGGAATCTGAGGGGTAACTTTTTTCACACCAAGTGTGGTGGGTGTATGGAACAAGCTGCCGGAGGAGGTAGTTGAGGCTGGGACTATCCCATTGTTTAAGAAACATTTAGACAGGTACATGGATGGAACAGGTTTGGAGGGATATGGGCCAAACGCGGGCAGGTGGGACTAGTGTAGATGGGGCATGTTGGCCGGTGTGGGCAAGTTGGGCCGCTGGAAGACTCTGTGACTCTAAGCTCTGTGTAATCTATGCTGTAATGCTACATTCATAAGTTCGTAAGTCATTGTAAGTATGTATAGTTTAGTTTCGAGATACCTTGTGGAAACAGGCCCTTCAGCCAACCAGATCCACGCCAACCAGTGATCCCCTTACACTAGCACTACTTACACACAAAGGATAAATTTACAATGTTTATCCAAGTCAAATTAACCTACAAACCCACATGCCTTTAGAGTGTGGGAAGAAACCGGAGCATCCAGAGAAAACAGACGCAGGTCACGGGGGCAGCTCCCGTAGTCGGGATTGAACCCGGGTCTCTGGCGCTGTGAGGCAGCAACTCTACCGCTGCGCCACTGTGCTCCCCTTAGTTTAGTTTAGTTAAAAAAATGCTTATCATTGTATCTCGGTACACGTGACAATAGACTGAACTAAAGAAGTGGCATGGTGGTGCAGCGGGAGAGTTGCTGCCTTACAGAGCCAGAGACCCGGGTTCCATCCTGACTACGGGCGCTGTCTGTACGGAGTTTGTACGCTCTCCCCGTGACCTGCGTGGGTTTTCTCCGAGATCTTTGGTTTCCTCCCACACTCCAAAGACATGCAGGTTTGTAGGTTAATTGGCTCGGCATAAATTTAAATTTGTCCCTAGTGTGTGTAGGATAGTGTTAGTGAGCGGGCATCGCTGGTCGGCACGGACTCGGTGGGCCGAAGGGCCTGTTTCCGCGCTGTATCTCTAAACTAAACTAAACTAAACCAAGGTTGATGGGAAGTGTCACTTCCAAACAAATTGAAAGCTCTCTGTTTAAATCGAAGGTAGACACAAAATGGTGGAGTAACTCAGCGGGACAGGCAGCATCTCTGGAGAGAAGGAATGGGTGGTGTTTTGAGTCGAGACCCTTCTTCAGACTGATGTCAGGGGAGAGGGAGATATATAGATTAGGTTTCAAAGGTTTCAAAGGTCTTTTATTGTCACATAAGGTACAGTGATATGCGAATTACCATACAGCCAGACGTAAACAAAACCACCCAGAGACACAACTACATGAAAGTTAACATAAACATCCACCACAGGGGATTCCCCACATTCCTCACTGTGATGGAAGGCAATAAAGACCAATTTCCTTCCTCTTTATTCTCCCGCGGTCGGGGCAGTCTAACCATCCGTCGGGGCGATCGAAGCCCCCCGCGTCAGGCGGTCAATTCGACAACCTTGAAAAAATCATCCACTCATTCATCTCCTCCCGCCTTGACTACAGCAACACAAGAAGCTGGAGTAACTCAGCGGGACGGGCAGCATCTCTGGAGAGAAGGAATGGGCGACGTTCCGGGTCGTGACCCATTACTCTGAAGAAGGTCTCGACCCGAAATGTCACCCATTCCTTCACCAGAGATGCTGCCCGACCCGCTGAGTTACTCCAGCATTTTGTGTCTAACTTCGGTTTAAACCGGCATCTGCAGTTCCTTCCCGCACATTGTCAGCTGGGAGTTAGCTACTTTTTTTAATCTCTCGTTTGTTTAAAGCAAACAGAGGTAGCCGGAGTCAGTCAGACTGTGGGAGAATTGGGAAGGGGGAAGGGATGGAGAGAGAGGGAAAGCAAGGGTTACTTGAAGTTAGAGATGTCAATGTTCATACTGCCGGGGCCTAGTTTGAATTATTCACTCTCAAGATGTGACTATTAGAACGTTCTCTGCTCAAACGGCAGGGTTTCTCTTTGTTTTCATTTAAAAAAAAGCTTCTGGCAATACTGCTGCTGTTCTTTGTTGCTGTCTGGGATTTCTGCATCTCTCTGAGGCTGCATTTGCATGTTAATTTGCCGATCTCGGAGGCTTTCTCTGAGAAAGTCCTCATTCTCCAAGTGTCCACGGGTTTCAGAATTGGCTGCGGCGCAGTTTCATTGTTCAGCCCTGCTGAAAGCAATGCCAAATCTCCTTAGATGGACACAAGAAGCTGGAGTAACTCAGCGGGACAGGCAGCATCTCTGGAGAGAATAGACAATAGACAATAGGTGCAGGAGTAGGCCATTCGGCCCTTCGAGCCAGCACCGCCATTTACTGTGATCATGGCTGATCATCCCCAATCAGTACCCCGTTCCTGCCTTCTCCCCATATCCCCTGACTCCGCTATCTTTAAGAGCCCTATCTAGCTCTCCCTTGAAAGCATCCAGAGAACCGGCCTCCACCGCCCTCTGAGGCAGAGAATTCCACAGACTCACCACTCTCTGTGAGAAAAAGTGTTTCCTCGTCTCCGTTCTAAATGGCCAACCCCTTATTCTTAAACTGTGGCCCCTGGTTCTGGACTCCCCCAACATCGGGAACAGAAGGAATGGGTGACGTTTCATAGAAACATAGAAAAATTAGTTGCAGGAGTAGGCCATTCGGCCCTTCGAGCCAGCACCGCCATTCAATGTGATCATCCAGAATCAGTAACCTGTTCCTGCTTTCTCCCCATATCGTAGATTCCGTTACCACTGAGAACTATATGTAACTCACTCTTAAAAACTGCAGTTTCGGGTCGAGACCATTCTTCAGACTGACCCCCTGCAGTCCTTTCCTTCTCTCCGCTCCGAAACTGCTAGGTTAAAGGGGCTGTTCCACTATACGAGTTTACCCAAGAGCTCTCCCGAGTTTAAACTCGTGGTAAGTACGTAGAATGTACGTAGCGGGTACGTCGGAGCTCGGGGACGTCTCTTAGCGGCTCGTAACGCTAACGGCAGGTACTCGGGAAACGCGGTAAACTCGTGAAGATTTTTCAACATGTTGAAAAATGTCCACGAGAGCCCCGAGTACCTACGAACGGCTATTACCGTAATTCTCCAAGTTCGAATCAGAGGAAACGCGGGAGAACTCTTGAATTACCTAGTACAGTGGGACAGGGCCTTAAGAATAAAAGGACGTTCCTTTAGAAAGAAGATGAGGAGGAATCTCTTTAGTCAGAGGGTGGTGAATCTGTGGGATTCATTGGCCAGGTCAGTGGATATTTTAAGGCGGAGATTGACTGATTATTGATTAGTGCGGGGTTATGAGGAGAGAAAGGCAGGAGAAAGGGGTTAGGAGGGAGAGATCGATCAGCCACGATTGAATGGCAGAGTAGACTTGATGGATCGAATGGCCTAATTTTTCTCCTATCACTTATGAACTTGAGAACAGAAAGGGACTGTGCCAGAGCTCTTACACTCTGTCTGCCAAGGCCTGCTGGATCTCATTGGTCATTTATTGAAATGTGTAAAATGAAATTATTTTAAGCATACATTTTCTAGTTGTAGTTTTTTTTAGTTTTAGAGATACAGCGTAGAAGCAGGCTCCACGGCACATCGAGTCTGGACCGACCAGCGATCCCCCTGCACATTAACACAACCCCACACACTAGGGACAATTTACAGAAGCCAAATAACCTACAAACCAGGACGTCTTTGGAGGAAGGACATTCTTGCTATTGAGGGAGTGCAGCGCAGGTTTACAGTGTGAATTCCCGGGATGGCGGGACTGTCATATGCTGAGGGAATGGAGCGGCTGGGCTTGTACACTCTGGAATTTAGAAGGATGAGAGGGGATCTCATTGAAACATATAAGATTGTTAAGGGTTTGGGAACGCTGGAGGCAGGAAACGTGTTCCCGATGTTGGGGGAGTCCAGAACCAGGGGCCACAGTTTAAGAATAAGGGGTAAGCCATTTAGAACGGAGACGAGGAAACACTTTTTCTCACAGAGAGTGGTGAGTGTGGAATTCTCTGTCTCAGAGGGTGGTGGAGGCCGGTTCTCTGGCTACTTTCAAGAGAGAGCTAGGCAGGGCTCTTAAAGATACCTTTTGCCTAATGGGTGAGGGGAGAAGAGGGAGTGGCCAGGGTGCGACTGGGATATGGGGAGAAGGCAGGAACGGGATACTGATTGGGGATAATCACATTGAAGGGCGGTGCTGGCTCGAAGGGCCGAAGGGCCGAATGGCCTACTCCTGCACCTATTGTCTATTGTCTATTGAGTGTGGAAGGAAAGCGAAGCACCCGGAGAAAAGTGAGAGAAATCAATATTCACACCACTGGGCTGTAAGCTGCCCAAGCGAATTATAAGATGCTGTTCCTCCAATTTGTGTTTAGCCTCACTCTGACAATGGAGGAGACCGAGACAGAAAGGTCTGTGAAGGAATGGGAAGGGGAATTTGAGTGTCCAGCAACCGGGAGATCAGGTTGGTTCACGCGGGCTGAGCGAAGGTGTCCGCGAAAAACGATCGCCCAGTCTGCGTTTGGTCTCACCGATGTATAACAGTCCACATCCTGAACAACGGATACAGTAGATGAAGTTGGAGGAGGTGCAGGTGAACCTACTAACCCTACTAACCGTTTAAGAAGGAATTGCAGATGCTGGAAAATCAAGGGTACACAAAATGCTGGAGAAACTCAGCGGGTGAAGCAGCATCTATGGAGCGAAGGAAATAGGCAACGTTTTGGGCCGAAACCCTTCTTCAACCCTACTAACTGGCTGGAGTGCTGGAGGAACGGAGGGTGGCACCGAGCCAGTGTCGATTGTTGAGAAGAACCTGTTCTTCAACCTGGAGGTCACGGTTTGTGGGATTGGCTGGGATTCCTGGGATGGCACGACTTCCATATGAAGAAAGACTGGATAGACTCGGCTTGTACTCGCTGGAATTTAGAAGATTGAGGGGTGATCTCATAGAAACTTACAAAATTCTTAAGGGGTTGGACAGGCTAGATGCAGGAAGATTGTTCCCGATGTTGGGGAAGTCCAGGACAAGGGGTCACAGTTTAAGGATAAGGGGGAAGTCTTTTAGGACCGAGATGAGAAAATCGTTTTTCACACAGAGAGTGGTGAATCTGTGGAATTCTCTGCCACAGAAGGTAGTTGAGGCCAGTTCGTTGGCCATATTTAAGAGGGAGTTGGATGTGGCCCTTGTGGCTAAAGGGATCAGGGGGTATGGAGAGAAGGCGGGTACAGGATACTGAGTTGGATGATCAGCCATGATCATATTGAATGCGGTGCAGGCTTGAAGGGCCGAATGGCCTGCTCCTGCACCTATTTTCTATGTTTCTATGTTTTCAGGCTCCTGTACCTTAAGATCCTATAGCAAGCAAGATAGACCACTCCTGCTAAATGCAACGGGCAGACGTGTAGTAGCAACGGAGCCTTTTTTTCATCCATTTCAGTAACCCGACCCGACTCGCAGTGTAATCAACGTTGCGGGGAAACAGTTTGTGTTAATAAATTATAATTCTGAAAATGAGGAGAAGATTTTTCCCAAATAACTTTTATTTTTACGAGGATGTTACCGTTACCGGCTCCGGTCTCCGCACTAGTATCTTTGCTCCGCTGCGGGATCTTTGGTGCGGAGACGGAAGCCGGTTACGGAAATGGGGCCGAAAATCTCCCCATGAATCTGCCCATGACCGTACCACGTTTTTTTCGTCGAGTGATCTATCTTGCTCGCTGTAGGATCTTTGCCTGTACCTTCTTCCCCGATGGCTGGGGTGAGATGGGAGCGTGGCCAGGGAGGCGTGGGTTGGTAGCAATGACTCCGGTAGTTCTCACTCTCTAAGTAATGCCTACCACGCATAGCCTTAAATATAACACACACGGTAATTTTGTAGGGCGTGTGCATATGTAATTATATCTTTTGAATCGCAGCGTCATGGGTTTTTTTTAAACGTTGATTTTTTTAAAAACATTTTTGACACGATGAGAGGAATAGATTGGGTAGCTGCACAGAGTAAAGGACCTGTCCCACTTTTGCGTAATTTGCGCGTAATTTACACCACGTCATTTACGCGTCACGACGCACGCCGTGCACCTCGTGCCGCGCACGTGATTCGCGCATGGTGCGTGGCAACGTAGGCAGTGACACGTGGTCGCGCGCAACACCCCGGGATTTTGGGATGTACAAAATCTGCGGCCTGACGCGCAAATGACACCCAAGTGGGACAGGCCCTTAAGGGAATCGAAGACCAGAGGACAAGGGTTCAAGGTGAAGGGGAAAAGATTTAATAGGAATCTGAGGGGTAACATTTTCACACATAGGGTGGTGGAAGTCAAGAATCAAGAGTGTTTTATTGTCACATGTCCCGGATGGGACAATGACATTCTTACTTGCTGCAGCACCACAGAATATGTGAATATGTAAACGTTGTATATAACGGGGGAAGAGACAAAAAAAAGGATAAAGTTCAATACATAACAAATATAGTGCAGGAATAATATAGTCTTTTGCAGTTCAGAGGTCAGAGCTTATTCGTTGAGTTTAATAGCCTGATGGCTGTGGGGAAGACGCTGTTCCTGAACCTGGACGTTACAGGCTCCTGTACCTTCTTCCTGAGGGCAGGGGTGAGATAAGTGTGTGGCCAGGATGGTGTGGGTCCTTGATGATGTTGGCTGTCTTTTTGAGGCAGCGACTACGATAGATCCCGTTCGACGGTGGGGAGGTCAGAGCCGGTGATGGACTGGGCAGTGGTCACAACTTTTTGTAATCTTTGTACAGAACGAGCTGCCGGAGGAGGTATTTGAGGCGGGGACTATCCCAACGTTTAAGAAACAGTTAGACAGGTACATGGATAGGACTGGTTGAGAGGGATATGGGCCAAATGCAAACATGTGTAGATGGGACAGAATGGCCGGTGTGGGCAAGTTGGGCCGAAGGGCCTGTATCTCTAAATTAAAGTAGAGTTTTGCCATAACTAAGGACAACCGATTAGCAAGTGAACAGATGCAGTCCACTGTGCCCACTTGCAAGAGGCACTATTTCCAAAGTCCAACCCGTGCTCTGGTTGTTGTGATCGGGGCCTGATCTAGGCGAGCCCCAGGCTGCTGCTGGGCCTCCAGCCGTCGCCGTCCTTGGGGGCATGCGGATCGACCGGTGATCCCACGTCCCTCTCCTCGTCTGTCCAACTTGCCCCGAGTGTGTGTAGGATAGTGTTAGTGTACGGGGATCACTGGTCAGCACCGACTCGAATATATTAACGATTTAAAAGAAGGAATTAAACGTAACATCTCCACGTTTGTGGATGACACACAGCTGCGTGGCAGTGTGAGCTGCGAGGAGGATGCGATGAGGCTGTAGGGTGACTTGGACAGGTTGGCTGATCTATCTCTCCCACCCAACCCCATTCTCCTGCCTTCTCCCCATAAACCCTGACACCCGCACTGATCAGGAATCTATCTATCACTGCCTTAAATAAATCCACTGATGTCCTCTACAGCCGTCTGTGGCAAAGAATTCCACAGATTCACCACCCTCTGACTAAAGAAATTCCTCCTCATCTCCTTTCTGAAGGTACGTCCTTTGATTCTGAGGCTGTGCCCTCTGGTCCTAGACTCTCCCGCCAGTGGAAACACCCTCTCCACATCCACTCTATCCAGGCCTTTCACTATTCGGTAAAGTTTCAATGAGGTCCTCCGTCATCCTTCTAAACTCCAGTGGATGACGTTAACACACTCAATCCTGGGATAATTCTTGTAAACCTCCCCTGGACCCTCCTCTTCTGGCACGGTGGCGCAGCGGCAGAGTTGCTGCCTCACAGCGCCAGAGACACGGGTTCGATCCTGACTACGGGCGCTGTCTGTACGGAGTTTGCACGTTCTCCCCGTGACCTGCGTGGGATTTCTCCGAGATCTTCGTGTTTCCTCCCACACCCCAAAGACGTGCAGGTGTGTGTGTTAATTGGCTTGGTATAAATGTAAATTGGCCCTAAGTGTGTGTAGGATGGTGTTAGTGTGCGGGGCTCGCTGGTCGGCTGAAGAGCCTGTTTCCGAGCAGTATCGCAAAATCTAAAATCTCCCTCTCCAACGCCAGCACATCCCACCTCAGATACGAGGGCCCAAAACTGCCCCCTGTGCTCCAAAGATGGACACAAAACGTTGGAGCAACTCAGTGGGACAGGCAGAAAGTCTGGAGAGAAGGAACGGGTGGCGTTTCGGGCCCTTCTTGCGGGACTCGACCCGCAACGTCATCCATTCCTTCGCTCCAGAGATGCCGCCTGTCCCGCTGAGTTGCTACAGCTTTTTGTGTCTATCCAGCATCTGCAGTTCCTTCCAGCGCACTACTCCAAATGCAGCCTGACATGAGTCAACAAGGAACGTCAGGCTCATAACATGGAATTATACACAAAACCACAAAGCCAACTCATCATCCCACAGCAATACAGCCCCGTCTCTGTGCCACAGAGCAGCTTTATATTTGGAACACTTGGCAAATATTTGTCTGTATTTACAGTACGTTTGCGGAATGTGAAACTGCAAATACGCCACTCATTACCACAGTAGTTTCACAGAGTGCTGGAGTAACTCAGCGGGTCAGGCAGCATCTGTGGAGAACATGGATAGGTGACGTTTCACAGAGTGCTGGAGTAACTCAGCGGGTCAGGCAGCATCTGTGGAGAACATGGATAGGTGACGTTTCACAGAGTGCTGGAGTAACTCAGCGGGTCAGGCAGCATCTGTGGAGAACATGGATAGGTGACGTTTCACAGAGTGCTGGAGTAACTCAGCGGGTCAGGCAGCATCTGTGGAGAACATGGATAGGTGACGTTTCACAGAGTGCTGGAGTAACTCAGCGGGTCAGGCAGCATCTCTGGAGCATACAGATAGGTGACGTTTCACAGAGTGCTGGAGTAACTCAGTGGGTCAGGCAGCATCTGTGGAGAACATGGATAGGTGACGTTTCACAGAGTGCTGGAGTAACTCAGCGGGTCAGGCAGCATCTCTGGAGCATACAGATAGGTGACGTTTCGGGTCGAGACCCTTCTACAGTCTTCCAGATATGCTGCCAGACCATATTCATAAGTGATAGGAGCAGAATTAGGCCATTCGGCCCATTGTTTACTCCACCATTCAATCACAGCTGATCTACCTCTCCTAACCCCATTCTCCTGCCTTGTCCTCATAACCCCTGACAGCCGTACTAAACAAGAACCTGTTCCTTCAGCACATTATGCTTTTGCTCAGGATTCTCCCCCACTACAATCAGCCCGAAGAAGTGTCCCAACCAGAAACATCTCTTGTCCATAGCAACATGGTGCAGGAGTAGGCCATTCAGCGCTTCGCTCCAGCACCGCCATTCAATCAGTACCCCGCTCCTGCCTTCTCCCCATATCCCTTGATTCCTTTAGTCCTAGGAGCCACATCTAACTCTCTCTTGAAAACATCCAGTGAATCGGCCTCCACTGCCTGCTGTGGCATGTTGGCCTTCATAACAAGAGGAATCGAATATTGGAGCAAAGAGGTCCTTCTGCAGTTGTACAGGGCCCTGGTGAGACCACACCTGGAGTATTGCGTGCAGATTTCCTCTCCAAATTTGAGGAAGGACATTCTTGCTATTGAGGGAGTGCAGCGTAGGTTTACAAGGTTAATTCCCGGGATGGCGGGACTGTCATATGCTGATAGAATGGAGCAGCTGGGTTTGTACACTAGAATGTTTAGCAGGATGAGAGGGGATCTTATTGAAACATTTAAAATTATTAAGGGTTTGGACACGCTTGAGGCAGGAAACATGTTCCTGATGTTGGGTGAGTCCAGAACCAGGGGCCACAGTTTAAGAATAAGGAGTAAGCCATTTAGAACGGTGACGAGGAAACACTTTTTTTCACAAAGAGTTGTGGGTCTGTGGAATTCTCTGCCTCAGAGGGCGGTGGAGGCGGGTTCCCTGAACTGAACACAGTACTCAAAATGCGGCCTCACCAACATCTTATACAACGTACAGTTTTGGTCTCCAAATCTGAGGAAGGACATTATTGCCATAGAGGGAGTGCAGAGAAGGTTCACCAGACTGATTCCTGGGATGTCAGGACTGTCTTATGAAGAAAGACTGGATAGACTCGGTTTATACTCTCTGGAATTTAGGAGATTGAGAGGGGATCTTATAGAAACTTACAAAATTCTTAAGGGGTTGGACAGGCTAGATGCAGGAAGATTGTTCCCGATGTTGGGGAAGTCCAGGACAAGGGGTCACAGCTTAAGGATAAGGGGGAAATCCTTTAAGACCGAGATGAGAAAGACTTTTTTCACGCAGAGAGTGGTGAGTCTCTGGAACTCTCTGCCACAGAGGGTAGTTGAGGCCAGTTCATTGGCTATATTTAAGAGTGAGTTGGATGTGGCCCTTGTGGCTAAGGGGATCAGAGGGTATGGAGAGAAGGCAGGTACGGGATACTGAGTTGGATGATCAGCCATGATCATATTGAATGGCGGTGCAGGCTCGAAGGGCTGAATGGCCTACTCCTGCACCTAATTTCTATGTTTCTATGTTTCTAACTGCAACGTGACCTCCCAACTTTCACACTCAATACTCTGACTGATGAAGGCCAAAGTGCCAAAAGCCTTTTTGACCACCTTATCTACCTGCGACTCCACCTTCAAGGAGCCGTGCACTTGAAGGGCGTTGGCGGGGGCGCTGCGAGTTGGCTGCCCTGTCAGCAGCATGTCCGTTATTCAATCAATCAATCAATTTATTCATCACATACACAATAAAGTTCAGTAAAATTAATTTTGGAGCAGATGTACAATCCAAAAAGAGCACACAATATCGGGGATCGCCGGAGAGGAGCGCTCCGACCGCCAGCCTGCGGCCTACCACTTCCTGAAGCCGCGGACTGAGGAGCTTCTAGCCACCGGCGTGGCGTGGACTTTCCACCACGGAGTCTGGGATCCCTCACCGTAGAAGAGCTCCGACCGCCGGACTGCGGCCTACAACATCCTGAAGCAGCGGACTTCGGTGGGAAAGTGCCGATTCAGGCGCTCCAACCGCGCAGTGTGTTCGACCGTTCATGGCCCCGACCACGGGTGAACAAAGGAGGAGGACTGGCTGAACTTTGTTGCCTTCCACCACAGTGAAGAATGCGGTGGTGGATGTTTGTGTTAAATTCTATTGTGTATTGTGTGTTCTCTTTTTAAATGTATCGCTGCTGGCAAATTCATTCACTGCACCTTCGGGCGTATGCGACGATTCAAATTGCCTTTGACTTTGACCCGCACGCCTCCATCCTTCCGCTCCACATCACTCCCCAGTTAGTTAAAGAAAAACAACTACCTGTTTCAAAACAATGTGCTGAGAGGACGGACAAATGCTATTTTAATTGCGCTTTGAAATAGCTAGCCCTGAGGCAGTGAGCAGTAATTAATTTATCAAGGTGTGTTAGTAATTGATGAGCTTGCGATAGTGATTAACCTTGAAGTCCCTGCCCCTCGGCAACAGCGGAGATGATCCAACAAACTCCCCGCCCTGCCCACGAACAGGAGATGTTTAGATTAGACAGACACAAAATGCTGGAGTAACTCAGCGGGACAGGCAGCATCTCTGGGGAGAAGGAATGGGTGATGTTTCCGCGCTGAATCTTTGAGCTAAATTAAACTCAACTAAATCAGCAGTCTGACAGCTTCGGATGATAGCTAAAATAAAACAATTCCTCCAATTTGACCACCTCAAAAAGATCATCCACACATTTATCTCCCCCCACCTCGATTACTGCCACTCCCTCTACACTGGCATCAGCCAATCTTCCCTGTCCCGCCTGCAACTGGTCCAAAACGCCGCAGCGAGACTCCTGACGGGCACCCGAAAAAGGGACCACATCACCCCGATCCTGGCCTCTCTCCACTGGCTCCCTGTGCGGTTCAGAATAAATTTCTAGATCCTCCTTTATGTTTACAAATCCCTTAACGGGCTTGCCCCCACCTACATCAAATGTCTGCTCACCCACCTCCCCACCTCCAGGTCCCTCAGATCGGCCGACTTGGGGTTACTGAACATCCCGCGGTCTAGGCATAAGCTCAGGGGCGACCGACCGCGCCTTTGCGGTTGCAGCTCCTAGACTGTGGAACAGCATCCCTCTTCCCATCAGAGAAACATAGAAACATAGAAAATAGGTGCAGGAGTAGGCCATTCGGCCCTTCGAGCCTGCACCGCCATTCAATGTGATCATGGCTGATCATCCAACTCAGTATCCCGTACCTGCCTTCTCTCCATACCCCCTGATCCCCTTAGCCACAAGGGCCACATCTAACTCCCTCTTAAATATAGCCAATGAACTGGCCTCAACTACCCTCTGTGGCAGAGAGTTCCAGAGACTCACCATTCTCTGTGTGAAAAATGTTTTCCTCATCTCGGTCCTAAAGGATTTGCCCCTTATCCTTAAGCTGTGACCCTTGTCCTGGACTTCCCCAACATCGGGAACAATCTTTCTGCATCTAGCCTGTCCAACCCCTTAAGAATTTTGTAAGTTTCTATAAGATCCCCTCTCAATCTCCTATATTCTAGAGAGTATAAACCGAGTCTATCCAGTCTTTCTTCATAAGACAGTCCTGACATCCCAGGAATCAGTCTGGTGAACCTTCTCTGCACTCCCTCTATGGCAATAATGTCCTTTGGAGACCAAAACTGTACGCAATACTCCAGGTGTGGTCTCACCAAGACCCTGTACAACTGCAGTAGAACCTCCCTGCTCCTATACTCAAATCCTTTTGCTATGAAAGCTAACATACCATTCGCTTTCTTCACTGCCTGCTGCACCTGCATGCCTACTTTCAATGACTGGTGTACCATGACACCCAGGTCTCGCTGCATCTCCCCTTTTCCTAATCGGCCACCATTTAGATAATAGTCTGCTTTCCTGTTTTTGCCACCAAAGTGGATAACCTCACATTTATCCACATTATACTGCATCTGCCAAACATTTGCCCACTCACCCAGCCTATCCAAGTCAACTTGCAGTCTCCTAGCATCCTCCTCACACCTAACACTACCCCCCAGCTTAGTGTCATCCGCAAACTTGGAGATATTGCCTTCAATTCCCTCATCCAGATCATTAATATATATTGTAAATAGCTGGGGTCCCAGCACTGAGCCTTGCGGTACCCCACTAGTCACTGCCTGCCATTGTGAAAAGGACCCGTTTACTCCTACTCTTTGCTTCCTGTTTGCCAGCCAGTTCTCTATCCACATCAATACTGAACCCCTAATACCGTATGCTTTAAGTTTGTATACTAATCTCTTATGTGGGACCTTGTCGAAAGCCTTCTGGAAATCCAGGTACATCACGTCCACTGGTTCTCCCTTATCCACGCTACTAGTTACATCCTCGAAAAATTCCACAACATTCGTCAGACATGATTTACCTTTCGTAAATCCATGCTGACTTTGTCCAATGATTTCACCACTTTCCAAATGTGCTGCTATCCCATCTTTAATAACTGACTCTAGCAGTTTCCCCCACGACCGATGTTAGACTAACTGGTCTGTAATTCCCCGTTTTCTCTCTCCCTCCCTTCTTAAAAAGAGGGGTTACGTTTGCTACCCGCCAATCCTCAGGAACTACTCCAGAATCTAAAGAGTTTTGAAAGATTATCACTGATGCATCCTCTATTTTCGGAACTACTTCCTTAAGTACTCTGGGGTGCAGCCTATCTGGCCCTGGGGATTTATCGGCCTTTAATCCATTCAATTTACCCAACACCACTTCCCGACTAACCTGGATTTCGCTCAATTCCTCCTTTGACCCCGGTCCCCCTGCTATTTCCGGCAGATTATTTATGTCTTCCTTAGTGAAGGCGAAACCAAAGTAGTTATTCAATTGGTCCGCCATATCCTTGTTCCCCATGATCAATTCACCTGTTTCTGACTGCAAGGGACCTACATTTGTTTTAACTAATCTCTTTCTCTTCACATATCTATAAAAACTTTTGCAGTCAGTTTTTTATGTTCCCTGCCAGTTTTCTTTCATAATCTATTTTTCCTTTCCTAATTAAGCCCTTTGTCCTCCTCTGCTGGTCTCTGAATTTCTCCCAGTCCTCTGGTATGCTGCTTTTTCTGGCTACTTTGTACGCATCATCCTTTGCTTTGATACTATCCCTGATTTCCCTCGTTATCCACGGATGCACTACCTTCCCTGATTTATTCTTTTGCCAAACTGGGATGAACAATTTTTGTAGTTCATCCATGCAGTCTTTAAATGTCTTCCATTGTATATCCACCGTCAACCCTTTTAGAATTAATTGCCAGTCAATCTTGGCCAATTCACGTCTCATACCCTCAAAGTTACCTTTAGCTCGAGGTATTGAAGACTGTTGTCTCATTGGCCCCTAAGAGATTATAAAACTGCTCACTTTAGACTTTAGACTTTGGGAATACGATGTGGAAACAGGCCCTTCGGCCCACTGAGTCCGTGCTGTCCAGCGGTCCCCTCGTACACCAGAACTATCCCGCGCACTGGGGGCAATTTACAATTTTTACCAAAGCCAATTAACCTGCAACCCTGCACGTCTTTGGAGTGTGGGAAAAACCGGAATACCCGGGAAAATCCCAGGCTGGCCACGGGGAGAACGTGCAAACTCTGCACAGGCAGCGCCCGTGGTCAGCATGGATCAATGGGTCTTTGGCGCTGTGAGGCAGCAAGTCTACAGGGCTGGCCCCACCTGGGCGTCATTTGCGCGTAATTTACGTGACATCATTTACGTGTCACGATGCACGAAGCGCGCGCATGATGCGTGGTGACGGAGGCAGTGACGCACGGTTGCGCGCGGCACCCCAGGATGTTGGGATGTGCAAAATCTTCGCACGTCTGCGTGACGCGCGGGTGACGCCCAGTGGGACAGGCCTCTACCACTGCGCCATCACGGACATCCCGCAAGGCTTGTGTATGTGTTTGTTTCACTCTTATCGCGAGCAGCGACTCTCCCATTACTGGCAAACCACTTCCTTTTGCTTCTTTATCATCATCGGGATCGAGGGCGGCTTCCCTCGTCTCTGTTCCACCACTCAGTGCGACGTTGACCAGTTTAATTGCACTCTGACTCCACAGTCTTGCACAGCCCAGTGAGCCTCACACCCCTTCCCTTATCAGGAATGTAACTTTGTCTCACTAATTAGTTTAGTTTAAGGTCATAAGGTCATAAGGAATAGGAGGCCATTCAGCCCATCATGTCTGATCAATCTCTCCATCTCCTAACCCCAAACTCCTGTCTTCTCCCCATAGTCTCTGACACTTTTTTTAACAAATGTACTAACATTTTTTTTTAACAATAGGTGCAGGAGTAGGCCATTCGGCCCTTCGAGCCAGCACTGCCATTCATTGTGATCATGGCTGATCATCCCCAATCAGTACCCCGTTCCTGCCTTCTCCCCATATCTCCTGACTCCGCTATTTTTAAGAGCCCTATCTAGCTCTCTCTTGAACGTATCCAGAGAACCGGCCTCCACCGCCCTCTGAGGCAGCGAATTCCACAGACTCACAACTCTCTGTGAGAAAAAGTGTTTCCTCGTCTCCGTTCTATCAATCTATCTATCTCTGCCTTAAAAATATCCACTGACGTTCTCCACGTCCTTCTGTGGCAATGAGTTCCACAGATTCACCACCTTCTGGCTGAAGAAATGTCTCCTCAACTCCTTCCTAGAAGAACGTCCTTTAATTCTGAGGCTTTGCCCTCTGATCCTAGATTCTTCCACCAGTGGAAACATCCTCTCCACATCCACTCTATCCAGGCCTTTCACTATTCTGTAAGTTTCAATGAGGTCCCCCCTCATCCTTCTAAACTCCAGCGAGTACAGGCCCAGTGCAGACAATGCTAATCATAGGTTAACCCGCTCATTCCTGGGATCATTCTGGTAAACCTCCTCTGGACCCTCTCCAGAGCCGGCACATCCTTCCTCAGATATGGGGCCCAAAATTGCTCTCAATATTCCAATTGCGGTCTTATCAGCATTTGGAATATTTAGATCGTTTTGAGGGGCTGAATGGCCTACTCCTGCACCTATTGTCTATTGCCTCCTCTCCACTCCCCTCTCCTCCCCTCTTCTCTGCTCCCTTCCCTTTCTCAATCCTCTCCCCCTCCCCTCTTCCCTCATCTCCTCTCCTCTTGTCTCGTCACCTCTCCTCTCCACCCTGCCACACTCCTCTCCTCTCTTCTCCCCTCCTCCCCTCCCCTCTTCTCTCCCCTCTTCCCCTCCTCTCTCCTCTCCTCTTCCCATCACCTCTCCTCTCTCCTCCTCTCTTCTCCTCTCTTCCCTCCTCCCTTCTCCTCACCTCCCGTCTTATCTTCTCTCCCCACCTCCACTCATCTACTCCCCTCATCCCCTCTCCTCTCCTCATCTCGAATCTCGACTCCCCTCTCCTCTCCTCTCCTCTCCTCTCTTCTCCTCCCCTCTCCTCTCATCTTTTCTCCCCACCACTCATCTACTCCCCTCATCTCCTCTTCTCGAATCTCCACTCCACTGTCCTCTCCTCTCCGCTTCTCTCCTCTCCTGTCTTCTCCTCTCCTCTCCTCTCCTCTCTTCTCCTCTCCTCTCCTCTCCTCTCCCCTCTCCTCTCCTCCCCCCCCTCTCCCTCTCTTCACCCCCTCACCTCTCCTCTCTCACCCCCTCGACTCTCTTTCCTGCTCTCCTCTGGTTGCTTTCAAGAGAGAGCTAGATAGGGCTCTTAAAGATAAGGGATATGGGGAGAAGGCAGGAACGGGGTACTGATTGGGGATGATCAGCCATGATCACATTGAATGGCGGTGCTGGCTCGAAGGGCCGAATGGCCTACTCCTGCACCTATTGTCTAGGCTGTGGAGGCCAAGTCAGTGGATATTTTTAAGGCAGAGATAGACAAATTATTGATTAGAACGGGTGTCAAGGGATATGGGGAGAAGGCAGGAAAATTGGATTAGGAGGCAGAGATCAGCCACGGTTAAATGGTGGAGTGGACTCGATGGGCCGAATGGCCTAATTCTACTCCTATAACTTGAGAACTGTCAAGGTTTTAAGGTTTCAAGGTCAGTTCATTGCCTCTTGGCAGAAGCATGGGGGATAGACACAAAATGCTCGAGTAACTCGGTGGGTCAGGCAGCATCTCTAGAGAGAAGGAATGGGCGACCTTTTGGGTCGAGACCCTTCCTCAGACTGAGTCAGGGGAAAGGGAGAGACACAGAGACAATGAAGGGTAAGGTGTGAAAACGAGCGATCAAAGGCGATGGAGTCAAGAGCCAAGAGTTGTCATGTGTCCCAGATTGAACAATTAAATGCCTACTTGCTGCAGCACACCACAATATGTAAACATAATAAATATTATAACAAAAACTCAGGAAAAAAAGAACAAACCATAACAGTGCAATAATAATCAGAATCAGAATCACACTTTATCCCCAAGTGTGTTTTGCAACATACGAGGAATTTCATTGGCCAGCTCAGTCGTACAATTAAAAGCAACAGATCACTCAAAAACATGAACATCCCCCACAGTGACTCCTCCACATTCCTCACTGTGGTGGAAGGTGAAATAAAGTTCAAGTCCTTCCTTTTGTTCTTCCTCGGTCGGGGGCCTCGAGCCCCCGTTGTCTTGACTCCCGTAGCCGGTGGTGTTCGGGCCCTCCACGTCGAGGCGATCAGCTCCCGCATCGGGGGGATGTCAGCTCCCCCGCGCCGGGCGATCGAACCTCGCGTCGGGGCTGGACGAACCTTCCGCGGCGTTGGAGCTCCCGACTCGGTCTCTCCCGAGACTGCGAGCCCTTGTTGGTAAGTCCGCAGGCCGCGGTGGGAGCGATCCCAGGCAAGGGATCCGCTCCGATGTTAAGTCCGCGCCCCGCGGTGGGGCTCACGACAGTCCGAGGAGGCCTCCAGCTCCAGCGATGGTAGGCCGCACAGCCCGGAGAATGTGATCCGAAAAATGATCACATCTCCGGCAAGAACCTGAAACAAAAGTTCCCCCCGACAAACGCCCCCCCACATAAAACAAACCGAAGAACATTAAAACAAACTTTAAACAAACACTCAAAATAAAGATGAAAAAGACGAGCAGGGCTGGCCATTTCCCCGGCGCCCCTGGTGGAAATGATAATTGTATTGTATATCTTTATTATCATTTTCCTGAGTACTTACATACCCAGAGGAAACGAAAAAGCGTTTCTCAACCAGTGTCCATTCAGTGTGGAGTAAAAGATAAATAGAAATAAAAATAAAAATACATATATCACGAGTTCCGATCGGCAGTGGCACGACAAAGGCTCTGCTTCAGTGTGTCCAGGTTGGTGTTTGGTGGGCGATACTTTGGCAGGGGGCAAAGTCCGTTTATCAGTCTTATAGCCTGCGGGAAGAAGCTGAGGAACATCCTGCTGGTTTTGCAGCTGATGCTCCTGTACCTCTTCCCAGATGGCAGGATGGAGAATATGTGATGCGATGGGTGGTAGGGGTCTTTGATGATGGAGATGGCTCTGCTAATACATCTCTTCCTGTATATGTCCAGCAGGAAAGGGAGTGGAGCACCAATAATCCTGCTGGCGGTCTTCACAATCCTGTCCAGTTGGTGCCGTTCGTACGCCTTGCAGCTCCCGAGCCAGGAGGTGATGCCTAATAATAATAGTCTTTGTAGTTCAGAGCTTACTTGAGGTTGTCATGTTCAATAGCCTGATGGCTGTGGGGAAGGGCTGTTCCTGAACCTAGACATTACAGTTTTCAGGCTTGCATACCTTCTTCCAGGTGGCAGGGGTGAGATGAGTGTGTGGCCAGGGTGGTGTGGGTCTTGGATGATGTTGGCTGCCTTTTTGAGGCAGCGACTACGATAGATCCCTTCGACGGTGCGGAGGTCAGAGCCGGTGATGGACTGGGCAGTGGTCACAACTTTTTGTAGTCTTTTCCACTCCTGGATGTTCAAGTAACTCAGCGGAACAGGCAGCATCTCTGGAGAGAAGGAATGTTTGAGAGTGACGTTTCGGGTCGGAGATTGCAATTCATGTTATTGAGGGAGTGCAGCGTAGGTTCACAAGGTTAATTCCCGCGATGGTGGGACTGTCATTTGTTGATAGAATGGAGCGGCTGGGCTTGTACACTCTGGAATTTAGAAGGATGAGAGGGAATCATATTGAGACATATAAGATTGTTAAGGGTTTGGGCATGCTAGAGGCAGGAAACATGTTCCCGATGTTGGGGGAGTCCAGAACCAGGGGCCACAGTTTAAAAATAAGGGGTAAGCCATTTACAACGGAGACGACAAAACACTTTTTCTCACAGAGAGTTGTGAGTCTGTGGAATTCTCTGCCTCAGAGGGCGGTGGAGGCCGGTTCTCTGGATGCTTTCAAGAGAGAGTTAGATAGGGCTCTTAGAGATAGTGGAGTCAGGGGATATGGGGAGAAGGCAGGAACGGGGTACTGATTGGGGATGATCAGCCATGATCACATTGAATGGCGGTGCTGGCTCGAAGGGCCGAATGGCCTCCTCCTGCACCTATTGTCTATTGTCTATTGTCAGCATTTGGTGTCTGAAGGCAGTGGATACTCTTCACCTCTGGGAGTGTACGTCAGCAGCACATCTGGCCTTGAGACCCAGGAAAATATAATACATCGCCACTTCGATTTATGCCAGAGAATTACATCTTCATCGTGAAAGAAGCCTTTTGTGCTCATGACTTAACGTTTCAAATTATGTTTTGGTGGGGAATACATTGTGTCTGCAAAGGGGATTTTGTACGTCCAGCAAAGTCTGGCAGGAAGCACTGGCGAGGCGCGCTGTAGCAGGAGGCTCCGCAATGCATCTCCTTCCTCAGCTAGTGTTGCCAACTGTCCTGTATTAGCCGGGACATCCCGTATATTGGGCTAAATTGGTTTGCCCCGTACGGGACCGCCCTTGTCGCGTATTTGACCGCTACTACTCGGGTCGAGGGGACTGTCGGGTCGGAGTGCCGCGTCCGGCCCCCACCTCACCCGTCCCGACGTAGTGCAGCCCATGGAGTGCAGCAGCAGCAGCAGCGCCTCGCCCGTGGCCCCGTCGGTCGGTCGGCAGCCCGGCCAGCTGGTCGACGTTCGGACCTTCGCTTACCACCGACACCATCACCACCCCTACCTCTCACGACCGATCATCGGGTCATGAGTTGGACGGGGCGCTGGACTTTACACCCGGGCCAAAACTCCTCAGCTGGCCCGCCGGCTGGGCTTTGTGTGCAACTCATCATTCACCCAGCCACGGCAGAGTCGGTCAATGAATTGCCGTGGGGAATTTGTCCCGTATTTTGACCTTTTCTCCCTTATTTGGGAGCGAGAAAGTTGGCAACCCGATTCTTGAAAGACCCAGGAAATCCAGCTTCCCTCCAGACATGTGTGTGTGTGTGTGTGTGTACATATATGATCAATATATGTGCGTATTTGTGAGTGTGTGTATATATACACACATTGTGTGGGAAGGATCGGCAGATGCTGGTTTAAATTGAAGATAGACACAAAATGCTGGAGTAACTCAGCGGGACAGGCAGCATCTCTGGAGAGAAGGAATGGGTGATGGTTCAGGTCAAGACCCTTCTTCGGGCTGATCAGTACACTCACACTGAACACTCTCTCGTTTGTTATATTGTTTACAGTGTACTATCTTTACATATTCTGTCGTGCTGTTGATGCATGTAAGAATTTTGCTGTTCTATCTGGGACATATGACAATAAAACACTCTTGACTCTGGCAACATTTACACTTAAGAGGTACAGCGCTGAAAAAGGCCCTTCAGCCCACCTTGTCCGAGCGAGCCGACCAGCCATCGCCCCATGCACTAGCACTATCCCCTACACACTAGGGATGATTTGCAATATTTACTCAAGCCAATTAACCTACAAACCTGAAGGGGGAAGAAACCGGAGCGCCCGGAGGAGAGAGGTGGAATCATGCATAGACTTCTCTGGATAGCACGCAAACAACAGCTGTTCACTGCACCTCGGTACACGTGCCAATAATCAACCTAAAACTAAATAGGAACACAATCGCACTCATTTTAGAGAAGCCTACGGGCGGCAGGGTGGCGCAGCGGGTAGAGCTGCTGCCTCACGGCGCCAGAGACCCGGGTTCCATCCTGACTACGGGTGCTGTCTGTACGGAGTTTGTACGTCTTCTCCGTGACCTGCGTGGGTTTTCTCCGGATGCTCCGGTTTCCGACCACACTCCAAATACGTGCGGGTTTGTAGGTTAATCGGCTCCGGTAAAAATTGTAAATTGTCCCCAGTGTGTGTAGGATGGTGCTAGTGTGCAGGGATTACTGGTCGGCTCGGACTAGGTGGGCCGAAGGCCTGTATCCACACTGTATCTCGACAGCGTAAAGTAACTCAGTCATTATACGTCAGCTGGTGTTTGTTGTGTGAAGGAAGACACAAAATGCGGGCGGGACAGGCAGCACGGGTGACGTTTCGGGTCGACACCCTTCTCCAGACTCAATAAGTGAATGTACTTTCACCAGAGTCCCCCCCGCTTCCTGCAGCAATGGCTGACAATGGGCCCTGTGTCAGTTATCACCAAGTCTACAAGCAGGGGTTTGTCAAACCCAGTGACATAAGTGAGTGTTGGCTGGCCTGAGTTAAACAAAGAACGCGTTCTTCCAATCTGGCAACTTCTAATCGGACTGTCGTTCCGAGTATTAAAGATCAGAAATCACCACTGCCTCATAATGTGTAATCATTAACACGCACGGCATTAGACAATAAAACATCCTGGCACAAGTAACACTACAGAGTGCTGGAGTAACTCAGCGGGTCAGGCAGCATCTGTGGAGAACATGGATAGGTGACGTTTCACAGAGTGCTGGAGTAACTCAGCGGGTCAGGCAGCATCTGTGGAGAACATGGATAGGTGACGTTTCACAGAGTGCTGGAGTAACTCAGCGGGTCAGGCAGCATCTGTGGAGAACATGGATAAGTGACGTTTCACAGAGTGCTGGAGTAACTCAGCGGGTCAGGCAGCATCTTGGAGAAACATGGATAGGTGACGTTTCACAGAGTGCTGGAGTAACTCAGTCGGGTCAGCAGCACTCTGTGGAGAACATGGATAGGTGACGTTTCACAGAGTGCTGGTTGTAAACCAGCGGTCAGCACGCTCGGTGTGGAGAACAAGGATAGGTGCGTTCACAGAGTCATGGTCAGGCAAAGGTGCATCTGTGGAGAACATGGATAGGTGACGTTTCACAGAGTGCTGGAGTAACTCAGCGGGTCAGGCAGCATCTGTGAGAACATGATAGGTGACGATTCACAGAGTGCTGGAGTAACTCAGCGGGTCAGGCAGCATCTGTGGAGAACATGGATAGGTGACGTTTCACAGAGTGCTGAGTAACTCAGCGGGTCAGGCAGCATCTGTGGAGAACATGGATAGGTGACGTTTCACAGAGTGCGGTGTAACTCAGCGGGTCAGCATCTGTGGAGAACATGGATAGGTGACGTTTCACAGAGTGCTGAGTAACTCAGCGGGTCAGGCAGCATCTGTGAAACATGGATAGGTGAGTGTTTTCAGTTTCACAGAGTGCTGGAGTAACTCAGCGGGTCAGGCAGCATCTGTGGGGAACATGGATAGCGTGTACTTTCACAGAGTGCTGGTGTAACTCAGCGGGTCAGGCAGCACTGTGGGGAACATGGATAGGTTGAGACGTTTCACAGAGTGCTGGAGTAACTCAGCGGTCAGGCAGCATCTGTGGGGAAACATGGATAGGTGACGTTTCACAGAGTGCTGGAGTAACTCAGCGGGTCAGGCAGCATCTATTTGTGGGGAACATGGATAGGTGACGTTTCACAGAGTGCTGAGTAACTCAGCGGGTCAGGCAGCATCTTGTGGGGAACATGATAGGTGACGTTTCACAGAGTGCTGGAGTAACTCAGAGGGTCAGGCAGCATCTGTGGGGAACATGGATAGGTGACGTTTCACAGAGTGCTGGAGTAACTCAGCGGGTCAGGCAGCATCTGTGGGGATAACACGTTTCACAGAGTGCTGGAGTAACCTCAGCGGGTCATAGCATCTGTGGGAACGTTTCACAGAGTGCTGGAGTAAACTCATCGGGTCAGGCAGCATCTGTGGGGAACATGGATCGGTGACGTTTTCACAGAGTGCTGGAGTAACTCAGCGGGTCAGGCAGCATCTGTGGAGAACATGGATAGGTGACGTTTCACAGAGTGCTGGAGTAACTCAGCGGGTCAGGCAGCATCTGTGGAGAACATGGATAGGTGACGTTTCACAGAGTGCTGGAGTAACTCAGCGGGTCAGGCAGCATCTGTGGAGAACATGGATAGGTGACATTTCACAGAGTGCTGGAGTAACTCAGCGGGTCAGGCAGCATCTGTGGGGAACATGGATAGGTGACGTTTCACAGAGTGCTGGAGTAACTCAGCGGGTCAGGCAGCATCTTGGGGAACATGGATAGACGTTTCACAGAGTGCTGGAGTAACTCGGGTCAGGCAGCATCTGTGGGAACATGGATAGGTGACGTTTCAAGAGTGCTGGATAGGTAACTCAGCGTCAGGCAGCTCTCTGTGGGGAACATGGATAGGTGACGTTTCACAGAGTGTGGAGTACTCAGTCAGGCAGCATCCATGGATAGTGACGTTTCACAGAGTGCTGGAGTAACTCAGCGGGTCAGGCAGCATCTGTGGGGAACATGGATAGGTGACGTTTCACAGAGTGCTGGAGTAACTCAGCGGGTCAGGCAGCATCTGTGGAGAACATGGATAGGTGGCGTTTCACAGAGTGCTGGAGTAACTCAGCGGGTCAGGCAGCATCTGTGGGGAACATGGATAGGTGACGTTTCGGGTCGAGACCCTGCTTCGGAGTCGGACGCTTCCCTGAATCTTTTTCTCTGACCACTCTGCACCACATCAAATGTTTGATATTTGCTGAAATTCTTTCATCTAACAATAAATTATTTAAAAATTATCGAGTCCAAGGGAGAGCAAAGAGGGACAGGCCGGCACGGTGGCGCAGCGGTAGAGTCGCTGCCTCACAGCGCCAGAGACCCGGGTTCGATCCCGACTACGGGCGCTGTCTGTACAGAGTCTGCACGTTCTCCCCGTGTCTTACATGGGTTTTCTGCAGGTGCTCCGGTTTCCTCCCACACTCCAAAGACGTGCGGGTTTGTAGGTTAATTGGCTTGGCATGAATGAAAATTGTCCCTAGTGTGTGCGGGATATTCTTAATGCGCGGGGATTACTAGTCCGTGCGGACTCAGTGGGCCGAAGGGCCTGTTTCCGTGCTGTGTCTCTAAACTAATCTAAGACCCACCCTGGGGGAACCGCCAAGATTGAAGAGCAACCATCTGAACGATATTGAATACGTTTGTAACTTTGTACAAAGTTACATTGAATGGCAGTGCTGGCTCGAAGGGCCGAATGGCCTACTCCTGTACCTATTATCTATTGTCTATTGAACAGGTGGCGACTTTTCGCAAGCTTTGTGTATTGCGGGCAAAACAAAGAAGGTCACTGTGCCAAGTACGGGTCAATAACACGACTTCATACACGGGCCTGTACTCGCTGGGTTTAGAAGGATGAGGGGTGGCCTCATTGACACATGGAGAATAGTGAGGGGCTGGATAGAGTGGATGTGGAGAGGGTGTTTCCACTAGTGGGACAGTCTAGGACTCAGAATTAAAGGACGTACCTTTCGAAAGGAGATGATGAGGTGAACCTGTGGAATTCTAGTACGGGTGTCAGGGGTTCTGGGGAGAAGGCAGGAGAATGGGGTTAGGAGGAGAGATAGATCGGCCATGATTGAATGGGAGAGTAGATTTCTTTGGGCTGAATGGCCTAATTCTGCCATAACGTATGAACGTAACATCCCCGTAAATGCAAATGCGCACAGATAAAATATAATAATTTTTTTTAATCAATACATTGAAAACTACAATATATTTGTGCCAAAATAAATGCTGGGTCTTCAATGCAGTCAATGACGGTTCATAGTTGAGGTTTGTGTTGCGCCGTGTTTAATAGCCTGATGGCTGCGGGGAAGGAGCTGCTCCTGAACCTGGACGTGACAGTTTTCAGGCTCCTGAACCTTCTTCCCGATGTCAGGGGTGAGATGAGCGCGCGGCCAGGGTGGTGTGGGTCTCTGATGATGCTGCCTGCCTTTGTGAGGCAGCGACTCCTGTAGATCCCTTCGATGGTGGGGAGGTCAGTCCCCGTGATGGACCGGGGCAGAGGCAACTCTTTATCCAGTCCGCTAACTCTTCCTGTACTCCATGTGATCTAACCTACCTGAGCAGCCTGCCACGTGGAACCTTATCAAAGGCCTTGCTTGACATCCAAATAGATCTCACTGTATCCCTTATCAATGGTTCGAAGGTTCTTGCCAAAGGATTAGATTGCGTGCACAGCTCTGGGTCGAACAAGTTGAATGATCGCACTCTGTGGGCCGTACACCTCCACACTTGAATATGGACATTGCCCTGTTGAACTGTAACACACAGCCACGAGGCAAGCAGTGATTCAGTGCCGTCAACATGCCTGCTCTCTCAGACCCAGCAGCTCACATCGTGTCATCAGCGATAGGAGCCATTCGGCCCATCTAGTCTACTCCGTCATTCAATCACGTTCAGGCTAGATGCAGGAAGATTGTTCCCGATGTTGGGGAAGTCCAGTGCGGGAGGAAACCGAAGATCTCGGAGAAAACCCACGCAGGTCACGGGGAGAACGTGCAAACTCCGTACAGACAGCACCCGTGGTCGGGATTGAACCCGGGTCTCTGGCGCTGTGAGGCAGCAACTCTACCGCTGCGCCAGACTTCAGTTTAGTACAGTTTGGTTTAGTTTAATTGTCATATGTACTCATGTTTATATCGATTCTCATCTTCACCACTATCCCTTTACAGGAAATTGGGCTTTAGTTTAGTTAAAACAGGCCCTTCAGCCCACGCTGACCGATGATTACCCCTTCACACTAGATCTAGTACGGGTGTCAGGGGTTACAGGGAGAAGGCAGGGGAATGGGGTTGAGAGGGAGAGATAGATCAGCCATGGACTTGATGGGCCGAGTGGCCTCATTCTGCTCCTAGAAGCTATGAACATCAGCTTGTGCTCCACTGGGGATGATTTACAGGAGCCAATTAATTTACAATCCCGCATATCTTTGGAGAAAACCCATGTGGTCACGGGGAGAACGTGCAAACTCCACACACGTAGCACCCATAGTCCGGATTGAACACATGGCGGAGCGTTAGAGTTGCTGCCTCACAGCGCCGGAGACCCCGGTTCAATCCCGACCACGGGTGCTGTCTGTACGGAGTTTGTACGTTCTCCCCGTGACCTGCGTGGGTTTTCTCCAGGTGCTCCGGTTTCCTCCCACACTCCAAAGACGTGCGGGTTTGTGGGTTAATTGGCCTCTGTGAATTGTCCCTAGTGCGTAAGATGTGAAAGTGAGGTAGCATAGAACTAGAGCGAACAGCATGGACACGGTGGGCTGAAGGGTCTGGAGAGCTGTGCTGTACCGCTGGTGACCCTCGGACTATCCTTGATCAGACGTTGCTGGCTTTACCTTGCACTAAACGCTATTCCCTTATCCTGATGTCTGTACACTGCGGACGGCTCGATTGTGATCATGTATTGTCTTTCCGCTGACTGGTTAGCACGCAGCAAAGCTTTTCACTGTACCTCGGTACACGTGACATTAAACTAAACTGAAACTGAAACTGAACTGAATGAACTAAACTGGACATCTGTGGAGGGGGGGGGGCAGATGGCGTTTCGGGTTGGGACCCTTCTTCAGTCAGTTTGGAATAAGGGGGGAGATAGCTGGGTTAAATCTGATTGTGTATTGTGTGTTCTCTTTTTAAGTGTATCGCTGCTGGCAGATTCATTTCACTGCACCTTCGGGTGTACGTGACGAATAAAGTTGACTTTGACTTTTGACTTTTGACTTTGGAAGAGGTGGGGGAATGGGACAAAGCCTGGCCAGTGATAGGTGGAGGGAGACACAAAATGCTGGAGTAACTCAGCGGGTGAGGCAGCATCTCTGGAGACAAGGAATGGGTGACGTTTTGGGTCTCGACCCATTCCTTGTCTCCAGAGATGCTGCCTCACCCGCTGAGTTACTCCAGCATTTTGTGTCTACCTTCGATTTTATCCAGCACCTGCAGTTCTTTCTCACACAAGTGATAGGTGGACAAAGGCTCGTTATTTTTAGTTTAGTGATACAGCGTGGGGACAGGCCGATCGGCCCACCGAGTCTGGTGCCGATAAAAGCTGACACTAGTCGGAGAACTCGGATGGGGGAGGGAAGGGGAGTGGGGGGGGGGGATGAATGACTGATTATGTTTATTGGTCAAGTTATTCACATACAAGGGATTTGCCTTGGTGCTCCGCCCGCAAGTGACAACACAGTGACAGTTAGGAATGACACATTAAACATTACTAATAAAACATTATTACGGGTATTAAGGATGTAAGGATTATGTGAGGTTAGCAAATTCAATACTCATAAGAAGGGTCTCGACCCAAAACGTCACCCATTACTTCTCTCCAGACTCTCCCACTGAGTTACTCCAGCTTTTTGTGTCGATCTTCAATGTTCATACCTCTGGGGTGTAAGCTGCCCAAGTGTCTTTGTGCCGACTGATTAGCTCCGAAACAAAAGCTTTTCACTGTACCTCGGGACACATGACAATAAACTAAACTCTGAAACATGAGTGATTATTTCTCACAGAGAGTGGTGAGTCTGTGGAATTCTCTGCCTCAGTGGGCGGTGGAGGCCGGTTCTCTGAATACTTTCAAGAGAGAGCTAGATAGGGCTCTTAAAGTTAGTGGAGTCAGGGGATATGGAGAGAAGGCAGGAACGGGGTACTGATTGGGGATGATCAGCCACGATCACATTGAATGGCGGTGCTGGCTCGAAGGGCCAAATGGTCTACTCCTAAACCTATTGTCTATTGTCTATTTGTAGGAATTCAAGACTCGCTCATTTCTGGGCACGGACTGGCTGCATTTCCCAGTGTGTGAACTATGCCTGGGCTTTCCAATCCAATCTCTCTGTCTCTCTCTGTCGCTCTGTGGGGCTGTTTTCTGGCATTGGCTCCATGTCCCACTCCAGGAAAAACACACACGCGCACACACACAAGAGGAGATTCTTTCCTAACTTCCCCTGCCCTCCCAGGCCTGGCCAACATCAGGAGAGAGGGGAGGGAGGGAGGGAGAGGGGAGGAGTGGAGGGGACCGGGCGGGGGGAGGGGAGGGGAGGGGAAGGAGGGAGGGGAAATTAGGGGGAGAGATGAAAGGGGAAGGTGAGAGGAGAGGAGGGGAGGGAGGGAGAAGGAGAGGAGATGAAGGAGAGAGGGGAGGGGGGAAAGGGGATAGGGGGATGGGAGGGAGAGGGAGAGGGGAGATGAGGGGAGGGGGAAGATGGGAGATGAGGGAGAGGGAGGGGAGATGAGAGGAAGAGGAAGGAGATAGTGGGGAGGAAGAGGAGAGGATATGAGGGAGGGGAGGGGAGGGGAGAGGAGAGGAGATGAGGGGAGGGGAGGGGAGGAAGGAGAGGATATGAGATGGGATGGGAGGGGAGAAAGAGGGAAGAGGAGAGGAGATGAGGAAGGGAGAGGTGGATGAGGGGGAGAGAATGAGGGGAGAGAGGAATGAGGGAGAGGATGATAGGGGAGGGATGGGGTCTAGGAGAGACATGATGGGAGGGATGAGGAAGATTGGAGAGGGGAGGATGAGAGGCGGGGAGCGCGTCAGGCGCAGCTACCTATTTTCAGGTTTGTTTCCTCTGCGCTCTTTCTCGGCGCTTGTGGGCTTTTCGTTTTCGGCTTTCTCCCTTGCGCTGCGTCTCTTCTGTCTTTTCTCTTCTATTTCTTTGCGCCTCTTCCTTCATTCTCTGCTCTCCCTCTTGCTTCTCGTCTTTTCTGTTCTTTTTTCTTGTTTCGTTCGGGCTTTGCTTTTCGTTCCTCATCCTCCCTTTTTGGTCCCGATCCATATGCATACCGAATAATGCGTCTGTCCGTGTGGGGGTCAGCCGCGGGGACGATGCCTTGATACAGTCTGGACGACACTCCCCGCCCTCCGCCCCGAGCCCACAGACTGGGACTCCATGTCGGAGGGGGGCTTGAGCTACGCGGGCAACCAAGTTTGCGGAAATATGCAAGAAGTGAACAAACGGGGGATGACAGTGAGAAGGCCAAACGAACGTGGCATAGCAGGAAGCGCGTAGTGAGAGGCGGCGGAGACAAAGCGGATCAGCGGGGAGAGAGCGAGCGATTGGGAGAGAGGAGATGCTCGGGAGCCGTGCAGTTGTAATTAGGTCCGGGTCCAGTGAGAGATTAGAGTGTGTGAGTGGGTGTGCTCTGCGGGTGTGAGTGATGTGAGATGTGAGCGGGTGTGAGTGAGTGTGAGGGGGTGTGGATAGTGCGGTTGAGCGGGTCGTGAGCGGTGTGCGAGAAGTAAGAGGGTGAGAGCGGGTGTGAGTGAGAGCGGTGAAGACAGAGTTTGATGTGCGCGGGGTGTGAGCGTGAGTGTGAGCGGTTTGAGAGAGTGAGTGTGAGCGGGTGTGATGATGTGAGCGTGAGTGAGTGTGAGCGGGTGAGTGAGTGAGTGTGAGCGGGCGTGAGCAAGTGGTGTGAGGTCGTGTGCGAGTGTGAGCGGGTGTGAGTGAGTGTGAGCGGGTGTGAGTGAGTGAGTGTGAGCGGGTGTGAGTGAGTGTGAGCGGGTGTGAGTGAGTGAGTGTGAGTGAGTGTGAGTGAGCGATGAGTGAGTGTGAGCGGGCGTGAGTTGAGTGTGAGAGCGGGCGAGAGTGAGTGTGGCGGAGTGATGCGGGCTGTCCCATGGCCTCGGTCGTGTTTGAAGGCCGCTCGCTCGCTGGTGAACATGTATGTGCGGGGCGTGTGGGTGAACGGCCTGCGGCGAGTGTCGGTGTGCGGGGGCGAGCGGGACTTCGTGCAGATCCGCAGCGAGTGGTCCAACCGCAACGTGCTCTACCTGCTCCGCACCGTCTCACAACTCACCCACCTGGCCGACGCCGCTCTGCCAATAGCCCTGCCCCCCGCGGAGCGGGGACCCATACGCCGAAACTCGGCACTCGCTCCGGCAAGGTCAGTACCCCCGCCGCGCCCTCTATACCCCACCCCCCCCCACCCCCGCCTTGGTATCAACACTGCTATCAGTAATCGTATCAGTGTTGGTATGGGTATGGATGCTGTTATCAATATCCGCGTCTGTATTAATATTGGTTTCGATATTGTATCAATATCCGTGTCTGTATTAACATTGTATCGATATCAGTATCAATATCCGTATTGGTGTCAATATTACTATCAGTAATCGTATCAGTGTTGTATAGGTATTGGTACCAGTGTTGGTGTGGGTATGGATGCTGTTATCAATATTGGTGTCTCTATTAGTATTGGTATAGATCAGTATCCGTATCAATATTGGTATGCGTATCACTTATGGAATCGCTATTGGAATCAGCAGTAGTGTTGGTGTTAGTGTCGGTGTTGGTATCATTGTTATCAATATTAGTGACAATATTGGTATTGGTTTATCACTTGCACTGAGAGACAGAGAATTGCTTTTATTAGCTTGCTACCCAGTGAAATCAAATCACACCATACATGATGGTGCTGGCTCGAAGGGCCGAATGGCCTACTCCTGCACCTCTTAGGCCCCCTTCAGTCATGGCTGACCATGGGTGTCTCCAGGGTTGGAGGACGCCTGTGCGTGACTTTGTTTAACGTGGGGAGACTGGTGCACAGACAGCCATCCCACGGTCCTTGACAGATCTGGGTCAGGATCCAGTGGCATGGAGTCCAAGACGACCGGAGACCCTTTTCTGCTGCAGCCTTCATCCGCCTTCCCAGCCGTTGTGACGCTCCACTAGGGTCAGCCATCGTCCTCCGCCTGTTCCACCGTTGAGGTCTTGGTTGGATTGCTCTTTGTCAGAGACCTCCCCCTCGACCTTACCGCCATTGTTGGCCCTACCAGGAGCACAGCTCCAGACGGCATCGCTCTCAGGATCTCAGGACCACACAAGCTTCTCCACCACGACAAGGTGACAATCCACGGAGCACATGCACCTATTGTCTATGTATCTGTGAGTGCAGTGAACTACCAGGAAGTCCAAGAGATAGTATAAAGTGCAGTGTTATAGTATTGTGGAGTAAAAGATACAAAGGAAAAGTGTCATGCCTGCAATGAGGTGGGTTGGAAGATTGGGCCAACTCCCCAGCTTGTTCAGAAGGCTGATAAGATCATAAGTAATAGGAGCAGAATTAGGCCATTCGGCCCATCGTCCACCATTCAATCATGGCTGATCTATCAACTCCTGCCTTCTGCCCACACCCGTACTAATCAAGAATCTATCTATCTCTGCCTTAAAAACATCCATTGACTTGGCCTCCACAGCCGTCCGTGGCAAAGAATTCCACAGATTCCCCACCCTCCGACTAAAGACATTTCTTCTCATCTTCCTAAAAGAACGTCCTTTAATTCTCGGCCCCTCGGCGACCCGGGCGGAAGGTTCCGGCACCGTTGGACTCCTCTCGGTGGCCGAGACCTCTGTTGGTCCGGCAAAAACGGATAATCCAGAAAGGCTCTGGAACCGAGGGTGCCGGAAAACCGGTGGTGGGCCTGTATCCCCAGGTCGATAACAAAATGAACCCATTTTGTTCACTCGAAGCCCTGTCCCACTGTATGAGTTCATTCCGAGTTTAAAAAAAATCAAACTCGTGGTAAGCACGGAGAATGAACGTAGCGGGTACGTCGGAGCTCGGGGACGTCTCTTAGCGGCTCGCAACGCTAACGGCAGGTACTCGGGAAGACTCGCTAACGGCAGGATAAGCTCGGGAAAACTCGTGAAGATTTTTCAACATCGGGAGCATGTTTCCTGCCTCTAGCGTGTCCAAACCGTTAAAAATCTTATATGTTTCGATAAGATTTCCTCTCATCCTTCTAAATTCAAAAGTATACAAGCCCAGCCGTTCCATTCGATCAACATATGACAGTCCCGCCATCCTGGGAATTAACCTGGTGTCAAGGGTTATGGGGAGAAGGCAGGAATATCGCATTGGGAGGCAGAGATCAGCCATAATTGACGGGCAGAGTACGCGATGGGCCAAATGGCCTAATTCTACTCCCAGAACCTGTGAACTTGTGAACTTTTGATGAGCATTTGACGGCACTGGGCCTGTACTCGCTGGGGTTTAGAAGGATGGGGGGGGGAACCTCATTGAAACGTACCTGATACTGAATGATCTGGATTAAGGGTGGCACGGTGGCGCAGCGGGTAGTGTTGCTGCCTCACAGCGCCAGGGACCCGGGTTCATCCTGACTACGCGGCGCGCTGTCTGTATCTCTGTAGTTTGGCAACTCCTACCCCCGTGACCTGCGCGGAGTCTTCTACCGTGCTCTGGTTTTTCCCTCCCACGCCCCAACGATGTACAGGTTTGTAGATTAATTGGCTTTGGTCAAATTGTAAATTGTCCCCAGTGTGTGTAGGATAGTGTTAGTGTGCGGGGATCGCTGGTCGGTGCTGAATCGGTGAGACCGAGAGCCAGTTTGCGCGCTGTATCTCTAAATTGTAATGTCTAAAGACCAGTGTGTTCGGGAGCTCTTCAGAGAGTTTGAGTTGAGTTTAGTTTATTGTCACGTGTAACGGTGAAAAGCTTTTGTTGCGTGCTATCCAGTCAGTGGAAAGACAATACACGATTACAATCGAGCGGTCCGCAGTGTACGGATACACGCTAAGTGACTAACGTGAATAACGTTTAGTGCAAGATAAAGTTGAGTAAAGATCGATCAAAGATAGTCAAGGATCCACAATCAGGTAGCTGGCAGCTCAGCACCGCTCTCTAGTTGGTGGTAGGATGGTTCAGTTGCCTGATAACAGCTGGGAAGAAACTGTCCCTGAATCTGGAGGTGTGCGTTTTCACACTTCTGTAACTCTTGCCCGATGGGAGACGGGGAGAAGAGGGAGTGGCCGGGGGAGTGACTGGTCCTTGATGATGCTGCTGGCCTTGCCGAGGCAGCGTGAGGTGTAGATGGAGCCGATGGAAGGGAGGTTGGTCTGTGCGATGGTCTGGGCTGCGTCCACAATTCTCTGCAATTTCTCGCTGTCCTGGATGGAGCCCTGTTTCCCAAACCAAGTGAGAAGAATCCCGATAAATGCTCTTCCTGCCGCATCTGTAGGAGTTGGGTGAGTAGTTGTTCTCTTCTTATCGAGTCCATGTCACCAGATTAAAAGTTGTTCATCCTCGGCTGAACACACTTCTCAGCACCTGCGCACACATTTGGCGCCTTGCGCTTCGTGAGCCGAGGCGGTGAAGATTGGTGGAAACAGGGCCGCGACGTGAACGCTGGTGTGCTTCCTTGGTCGTTGCTTCAGTATGGGTGGTCCAGGAGAAGGTGTTGCTGATATTCACTCCTGGGAAATTGAAGTTTTTTTAGCATGTCATCAATGAGAACTGGGGTATGTGTACCGACTCGCCTACTGAAGTCGATCACTATAGACAATAGACAATAGGTGCAGGAGGAGGCCATTCGGCCCTTCGAGCCAGTATCGCATTCAATATGAACATGGCTGATCATCCCCAATCAGTACCCCGTTCCTGCCTTCTCCCCATATCCCCTGACTCTGCTATTTTTAGGAGCCTTTAGGGCCTGTCCAACTTACACGACCATGGTTCGCAAATGACGCGACCTCGTGGTCGCTTGAGGCGTATGAGCACCGATTGGCCGCGCGGGGCCGGTCCCGCTTAGAAGCGCGGAGTTGTGCGAGGCTGGCCCCGACATCGCACGGGGCTCCGAAATTCTGGCAGTGGCCGAAATCTTTGCGCGGCAGCGTCCTGTCGGCCCGCAGGCGCATTGCGGTCGTACGCAGCGTCTTGACATCGTATGCAGCGCCTTGACCAGCGTACGCCTAGCGCGTTGCGTGATGACGTCACCGCCCGACGCCGTGCGACGCCCAAATTCAGTCGGCCCACCTCCTGCCCAGCTGATTGGTAAGCATGACGCAAATGACGTCACGCTTGAACTTAGCGCAAACTCCGCTTCCGTTTGGTCGCGCCAAACGCACGCAATCGCATTCAAGTGGGACAGGCCCTTTTCTCCAATGACATGCTGACCTTGAGAGAAAGGATATTGTTTTATCACCAAGATACGAGGTTCTCGATCTCCTTCCTGTACCCATTTGATTTGGTTTGTGAGGTTTTTTTTGTAGAGGACATGCCGAACTTCCTAAGCCTTCTCGGGAAGTAAAGGTGTTGGTTTCTAAAGACCAGTGGGTAGAATGTTGTGTGAGTTTGCTTCATGCAAGCAACCCGATCACGTGGAAAGGCAATCAATGCTGGGAGATAATTGATCGGAGAAAATTGGTTTGAAGACTGTGTGCCTCCGTGAGTAGTCTTTAACCTCAGGGAAGAGGTCTTTGCTAACACAACACAAGGTTAATTACATCGAAGCATGGAAACATAGACAATAGGTGCAGGAGGAGGCCATTCAGTCCTTCGAGCCAGCACCGCCATTCATTGTGATCATGGCTGATCATCCACAATCAGTAACCCATTCCTGCCTTCTCCCCATACCCCTTGGCTCCACTAGCCCCTAGAGCTCTATCTAACTTTCTTTAATATTCATCTAGTGAATTGGCCTCCACTGCCATCTGTGGCAGAGAATTCCACTGATTCACAACTCTCTGGGAGAAAAAGTTTTTTCTCATATCAGTTTTAAATGGACTCCCCTTTATTCATGGACTGTGTCCCCTGGTTCTGGACTTGCCCCAACATTGGGAACAGTTTCCTGCATCTAGCTTGTCCAGTCCTTTTATAATTTTATATGTTTCCATAAGATCCACACTCATCCTTCTAAACTCCGGTGAATACAAGCCTAGTCTTTTCAATCTTTCCTCATTTGACAGTCCCGCCATCCCAGGGATCAATCTCGTGAACCTACACTGCACTCCCTCAATAGCAAGAATGTCCTTCCTCAAATTAGGGGACCAAAAATGCACACAATACTCCAGGTGTGGTCTCACCAGGGCCTTGTACAACTGCAGAAGGACCTCTTTACTCCTATGCTCAAATCCTCTGGTTATGAAGGCCAACATGCCATTAGCTTTCTTCATTGCCTGCTGTACCTGCATGTTTACTTTCAGTGACTGGTTTTAAAGGACACCCAGGTCTCGTTGCACCTCCCCTTTTCCTAATCTGACACCATTGAGACAATAGTCTGCCTCCTTGTTCTTGCCACCAAAGTGGATATCCTCACATTATACTGCTCTATACATTAATTAATAAATGATTGAGGGCAAACTCCTGGATAATTCATGAACATGTTAGAAATTCGAGAGAGTCAGGGGTCAGAGGTTAGTGTGGTCGCTACTACTGAGGAGAAGGCATTTGGGAACCTGAGAGGTCTGAAGGTAGGATACAGCATGGAAACAGGCCCTTTGGCCCAACCTGCCCACAGCAGCCAACATGCCCCATCTACACTAGTCCCACCTGCCTGCGTTTGGCCATAGACAGACACAAAAAGCTGGAGTAACTCAGCGGGACAGGCAGCATCTCTGGAGAGAAGAGATGGGTGACGTTTCGGGTCGAGACCCTTTTCATATCCCTCCGAACCAGTCCAATCCATGTACCTGTCTAAATGTTTTTTGTTTAATATTTTTATTAGAAGCATTGCATATTATCTAAGGTACAACAGCACTTCAAATACAAATCAGACTTATCACAAACGTTGTACAGATATTACGGGATAATTTATATATGCTACTGTTTTTGATTTTTTTTGGGAAGGTAAGGGAGTTAAAAAAAAGTAAAAGTATAAATCAATAATAAAGATGTCGTGATTAAATAATAATGATTATATAATAAAAACATAAAAATAAAAAAGAATAAAGATAAACAAGAAAAATTAAAAAAAAATAAAAACAATTAATATATAATTAAAATTTTTTAAAAAGGAATCTGTGTAAATGTTTAAGAAGGAACTGCAGATGCTGGAAAATCGAAGGAATTTTCCTTTAACGTTGCAACAGTCCCAGCCTCAACCACCTCCTCCGGCAGCTTGTTCCGTACACCCACCACTTTCCATGTGAAAATGTTTCCCCCTCTGGTCCCTATTAAATCCTTTCCCTCTCACCTTAAATCTAAGTCCTCTGGTTCATGGTTTCCTTATTCTGGGTAAAAGACTGTGCATCCCCTCAGATCTTTCCTAAACTGAAGGAAGAACATTCTTGCTATTGAGGGAGTGCAGCATACGTTTACAAGGTTAATTCCCGGGATGGCGCGACTGTCATATGCTGAGAGAATGGAACGGCTGGGCTTGTACACTCTGGAGTTTAGAAGGATGAGAGGGGATCTCACTGAAACATATAAGATTGTTAAGGGTTTGGACACACTAGAGGCAGGAAACATGTTCCCAATGTTGGGGGAGTCCAGAACCAGGGGCGACACACAGTTAAAGAATAAGGGGGAAGCCATTAGAATGGAGACGAGGAAACACTTTTTCACACAGAGTTGTGAGTCTGTGGAATTCGCTGCATCAGAGGGCGGTGGAGGCGAAATCACTGGATGCTTTTCAAGAGAGAGCTAGATAGGGCTCTTAAAGATAGGCGGAGTCTAAGGGGATATGGGAGAAGGCAGGAAAACGGGGGTGAAGGGGTACTGATTGGGGACGATCAGCCATGATCACTGACTGGCGGTGCTGGCTCGAAGGGCCGAATGGCCTACTCCGGCACCTATTGTCTATTGTCTAATGTCTCCTCTTCCACTCTGAGAGTTTTGCTGGCCCCAATTTTAACCCTGACTTTCCAGGTCTGCAGACTTTGCTGTGTTTTGAGTAGAACACAAAGTGCTGGAGGAAGCCTGATTAAGGATAGTCCGAGGGTCACCGATGAGGTAGATAGTAGTTCAGGACCGCTCTCTGGTTGTGGTGGGTGGTAGGATGGTCTCAGTTGCTGATAACAGCTGGGAAGAAACTGTCCTGGGAATCTGGAGGTTGTGCGTTTCACACGTCTATACTTTTTGCCTGATGGGAGAGGGGAGAAGAGGGAGTGGCCGGGGTGCGACTGGTCCTTGATGATGCTGCTGGCCTTGCCGAGGCAGCGTGAGGTGTAGATGGAGTCAATGGAAGGGAGGTTTGTGTTGTGTGATGGTCTGGGCTGCGTCCACAATTTTCTGCAATTTCTAGCGGTCTTGGATGGAGCTGTTCCCAAGATAGCCTGAGGTTTTTCTGTCATATGTACCCATAAGCAGAACAATAACATTCTTAACTTGTAACAGCTTAATCAGACCTGTACACAATAAACAAAGATCAGTCTGAAGAAGGGTCTCGACGCGAAACATCACCTATTTCCTTCGCTCCATAGATGCTGCCTCATCTGAGTTTCTCCAGCATTTTTTCAGCAATGGCAGTTCTTTCTTGAACTAAAACAAAGACATAATTCAATTAATAACCCCAATAGCAGAACATCCCAAAGTGCAACCAAAGACAGTCCCTAGAGGTTCCTACTTAAGGTTCGTATTGTGTAAGAAAGAACTGCAGATGCTGGTTAAAATCGAAGGTAGACACAAAATGCTGGAGTAACTCAGCGGGTGAGGCAGCATCTCTGGAGAAAAGGTCTGAAGAAGGGTCTCAACCCGAAACGTGGCCCATTCCTTTTCCCCAGAGAGGCTGCCTCGCCCGCTGAGTTACTACTTCATTTTGTGTCTAACAAGTCTTCATATTGTGCTTTTTCAAGAGCCTAATGGCTGTTGGGAAGAAGTAGTTCCTAAACCTGGAGCTCGCGGTTTTCAGACTGCTGTATCGTATCTCCCGATGTTCTAGATGTCCCATAGAGGAGATTAGAGGACTCTGTGTAGTTTCGTGATCAAAGCTGAACATAATAGAGTATTCTGCACAACTTCAGCATGACCTCCCGACTTAGTATTTTAGTTTGGTTCGGAGACACAGCGTGGAAACCTTCGGCCCACCGAGGCTGCACGACCAGCGATCCACGCACACTAGACACTAGACACTAGACACTAGACAGTAGGTGCAGGAGGAGGCCAATTGGCCCTTTGAGCCAGCACCGCCATTCAATGTGATCATGGCTGATCATCCCCAATCAGTACCCCGTTCCTGCCTTCTCCCCATATCCCCTGACTCCGCTATTTTTAAGAGCCCTATCTAGATCTCTCTAGCTCTAATACCATCCAACACACACTTGGGACAATTGGCACATACACCAAGCCAATTAACCTACAACCCTGTACGTCTTTGGAATGTGGGAGGGAACTGAAGATCTCAGAGAAAACCCACGCAGGTCACGGGGAGAGCGTGCAAACTCCGTACAGACAGCACCCGTAGTCTCTGGAGCTGTAATTTCGTACAATTAACTCTCTGTTCTGACTAATCGCTTGTTATCTTTGCTTGCATTGTAGTCAGATCACTTTAATTTACATCTCACAGAGGGCTCTAACCTGGGTCAATCAACCATTCCTGTGTGCACAGGTTTAAGAAGAACTGCATTGTGCTGAGAAATGGAAAGTAGACAGAAAATGCAGAGAGTAACGCAGCGGAGGTGAGCCAGCATCTGTGGAGGAGAAGAACAGGCAAACGTTTTCAGTTCGTGGACCCTTCTTCTGACTGATGCGACCATAATCATGCAACATACATTCTTGAATTTTTTGAAGCTGGTAACTAGGATTTGTTGAGGATAAAACCATGGATGTTTGTCTATATGGATTTTCAGTAAGGCCTTTGACAAGGTTCCCATGGAAGGTTGGTTAAGAAGGTTCAATCTTTGGGTGTTAATGGCGGGTAGTAGTAGCAAGATGGATTCAACAGTAGGCTGGAATGGGAGATGTCAGAGTGTATGGTGGATGGCTGTTTTCCAGGTTGGTATGCCGGGGGGGGCGTGACCAGTGGGGTTGCCTCAGGGGATCGTATGTTGGGGTCCACTGTTGTTGTCATGTACAATCAATGATCTGGATGATGGGGTGGAACAATTGGATAAGTAAGTATGCAGATGATTACTAGGATAGGTGGTGTTGTGATAAATGAAGTAGAATTTTAAAAGTCTACAGAGAGATTTGTGCCATTTGGAAAAGTGGGCCTGAAAAAGATGGCAGATGGAGTTTTAATGTGATAAGTGTGAAAGTGCTTACATCTTTGGCAGGACAAATCAAAATAGGACGTACTGGTAAATGGTAGGGGAATTGAGGATCTGGGAACAGAGGGACTCGGAATAACTGTGCATAGTTCCCTGAGGTGGAATCGCATGTGTAGGGTGGTAAATAAAGCCTTTGGTGTGGCTGGCACCTTTTATAAATCAGAGCATTGAATTATAGGAAGTAGAGGAAGTATTGTAAAAATTGTACAAGGGCATATGGTAAGACCAATTCTGGAGTATGGTGTACAATTCTTGGTCGCCTGTGTATAGGATAGGTTGTCAACAAAATAGAGAGTAATACAGAGATATTTACTGAATGTTGCCAGGGTTCCAGCGAAACTATGTTACAGAGAAATAGAAAGGTTGAACAAGTTAGGTCTTTTATTCTTTGGAGTGCAGAAGCGGTTAAGGGGGGACTTGATTGAGGTCTTTAAAAATGATGAAAAGGATAGACAGAGTTGACCGTGATACGTTTTTCCCATTGGGTAGGAAGATTCAAACAAGCGGGAATGGACATGAGAATTAAGGGGACAGAGGTTTCGGTGTCGGGTAACTGTGAGGAGGAATTCTTTACTCAGAGGGTGGTGGCTGTGTGGAATGAGCTTCCAGCAGGATGTGGTGGAGGCAGGATCGATTTTAAACATTTAAGAGTAAAGGTGGTATAGGTATATGGGGACAAGAAGGAATGGAGGGGTATGCGTTCTGAGTGCAGGTAGACTGGGACTAGGGGAAAACCAAATGGTCGGCACGGATGGAAGGGCCGAGAGGCCTGTTTCCGTGCTGTAATTTTTATATGGTTATATGGTTATAACATAGAGAACAGTGCATGCATACACAAGATGCTGGAGTAACTCAGCGGGTGAGGCAGCGTCTCTGGAGAGGAGGAATGGGTGACGAGTCGGGCGACCCGAAACATCGCCCATTCCTTCTCTCCAGAGATGCTGCCTGACCCGCTGAGTTACTCCAGCTTTTTTTCTGTCTACCTTCGATTTAAACCAGCATCTGCAGTTCTTTCCCACACACGGAACAGTACAGCACAGGAACAGGCCCTTTGGCCCACAATTGAACCGACGTCGTAAAAACTAATCTCCTCCACCTGCACGTGATCCACCTCCCTCCGTGGAGGATGTCTTGGGTTGGTCGTGTATGAAGGAACTGCAGATGCTGGTTTAAACCAAAGATAGACACAAAAAGCTGGAGTAACTCAGCGGGTCAGGCAGCGTTTCTGGAGAGAAGGAATTTTGTGACCTCTCGGGTCGAGACCCTATTCCTTTTCGGTCTGAAGGCTGGTGGGTGTATGGAACGAGCTGCCGGAACAGGTAGTTGAGGCGGGGACTATCCCAATGTTTAAGAAACAGTTAGACAGGTACATGGATAGGACAGGTTTGGAGGGATATGGCCCAAATACAGGCAGATGGGACTAGTGTAGATGGGACATGTTGGCTGGTGTGGGCAAGTTGGGCCGAAGGGCTTGTTTCCATACTGTGGCTAAGTTCATAGGTTCTAGAAGCAGAATTAGGCCATTCGGCCCATCAAATCTACTCTGCCATTCAATCATGGTTGATCTCCCTCCTAACCCCATTCTCCTGCCTTCTCCCCATAATCCCTGACACCCGTACTGATCAGGAATCTATCAATCTCTGTCTTAGAAATATCCATTGGCTTGGCCTCAGCCACCTTGTGGTAATGAGTCCCACAACCAAAACATCATCTATCCATCCTCTCTTTTAAACTTTTCCCCTCTCCCCTTAAAGCTACGCCCTCTAGTATTGGACATTCCCACTCTGGGGAAAGAAGGTTCTGACAGTCCACCCTATCTACGCCTCTCATAATCTTATAAACCTATCAGGTCTCCCCTCAACAATCCGTGTCTGTCCAACCTGTAGCTGAAACCAAAGAGTGAGTTAGATAGAGCTCTACGATCTATGAACTTTGGCTGAAACCCTCTAATCCAGGCATCATTCCGGTAAACCTTCTCTGCACCCTTTCCAAAGCCCCCACATGCTTCCTGTAATGGAGGCGACCAGAAGTCGGAAATCCTGGAGGGGGACATGGGGGGGTGGGGACAACCAGTTTTGTAACCTGGGTGCTACAGCCAGTCCCAGGTCAGCTCGCTTGCCCCAGGTCACGCTGTATCTCTAGGAATAAAAATGACGATATTTAGTTAGATAGAGCTCTTAAAGATAACCGAGTCATAGAAACATAGAAAATAGGTGCAGGAGGAGGCCATTCGACCCTTCGAGCCATTTTGATCATGGCTGATATGGGGATATGGGGAGAAGGCAGGAACGGGGTACTGATTGTGGATGATCAGCCATGATCACATTGAATGGCGGTGCTGGCCCGAAGGGCCGAATGGCCTCCTCCTGCACCTATTGTCTATTGTCTATTGCCTGCCCCACACACCAAAGACGTGCAGGGTTGTAGGTTAAGTGCTTCGGTAAATTGTAAATTGTCCCTAGTGTGTCGGATGGTGCGAGTGTACGGGGTGATCGCTGGTCGGCGCGGACACGGTGGGCCAAAGGGCCTGCTGTAGTGGCCAGATCGGCTCGCTTGCCCCAGCCTGGCTGCAATTCCCAGGTTGCGATAACTAATTTGAAAAAAAATGCGCCTGCGGGCCGGTTGATTTTGGGTTAGGGGCCGGATCCGGCCCATGGGCCATAGGTTGCTGACCCCTAGATGTCAGGCCTCATTGTGTCCCCCCCCCCCCCCCCCAATGTTTTTAAAGCGATTTTGGCCCATGTGAGCAGAACTGCACGCAACACTCCAGATGTGACCTGACCAAAGCCTTATAGAGCCGCATCGTGACTTCCTGACTTTTGTACTCAACGCCCCGACCGACCGATGAAGGCAAGCGTGACGTACGCCTTCTTTCCCACTTCCTTCAATTCAGGAATTAACCCTGGCCTTCCCGGTAGCAGCTTGTTGTAAACAAACATTACATCCTCCAAGTTAGACAAAAATGCAGGAGAAACTCAGCGGGTGAGGCAGCACCTATGGAGCGAAGGAATGGGTGATGTTTCACTCCACAGATGCTGCCTCACCCGCTGAGTTTCTCCAGCATTTTTGTCTGCCTTCGATTGTTCCAGCATCTGCAGTTCCTTCTTAAACATTACACCCTCCAACGTATTGGGAATACATCAGAGACGGTGTTACCCTGGGTCATTAAGAAGCAGTCATTACAGATCCCCACAGGAAATGAATTAGCAGGCAGCTGAAGATCAGTGGAATGAATCTATATATTGTTTCCCTTGTCTCTAACCAGTCTGAAGAAGGTTCGCAACCCGAAACGTCGCCCATTCCTTCTCTCCAGAGACGCTGCCTGTCTGAGCCGCTGAGTTACTCCAGTGGTTTGTGTCTTTCAATAGACAATAGGAGCAGGAGTAGGCCACTCGGCCCTTCGAGCCAGCACCGCCATTCAATGTGATCATGGCTGATCATCCCCAATCAGTACCCCGTTCCTGCCTTCTCTCCATATCCCCTGACTCCGCTATTTTTAAGAGCCCTATCTAGCTCTCTCTTGAAAGCATCCAGAGAACCGGCCTCCACCGCCCTCTGAGGCAGAGAATTCCACAGACTCACCACTCTCTGTGAGAAAAAGTGAGGTCTTCGATTCCACAGACTCACCACTCTCTGTGAGAAAAAGTGTTTCCTCGTGGCCCCTGGTTCTGGACTCCCCCAACATCGGGAACATGTTTCCTGCCTCTAGCGTGTCCAAGCCCTTAACAATCTTATATGTTTCAATGAGATTCCCTCTCATCCTTCTAAGTGTACAAGCCCAGCTGCTCCATTCTCTCAGCATATGACAATCCCGCCATCCCGGGAATTAACCTTGTAAACCTGCGCTGCATTCCCTCAATAGCAAGAATGTCCTTCCTCACATTAGGGGACCAAAACTGCACACAATACTCCAGGTGTGGCCTCACGAGGGTTGAACTATTTCATCTCGCCCCAGGAATGGTCAGAACAGCCATTGGAGACGCCAAAAGAATGGTCTCCCACGGGGCAGTGTCCTTGCCTGTAGATCAGTGTCACTCATGTTATGTCCCGCTTTTGTAGTTACGCCCACTAGCTTCTCAGTAATCGCTGCTTGCCTGGTTCCCTTAAAGCCCTGTCCCACGGTACGAGTTCATTCCAAGAGTTCTCCCGAGTTTGCCCTGATTCGAACTCGGAGATTTACGGTAATGGCCACTCGTTGGTACTCGGGGCTCTCGTGGACATTTTCCAACATGCTGAAAAATCTTCACGGGTCTTCCTATGCTTACCTGCCATTAGCGAGTCTTCCCGAGTACCTGCCGTTAGCGTTGCGAGCTGCTAAGAGACGTCCCCGAGCTCCGACGTACCCGCTACGTTCATTCTCCGTGCTTACCACGAGTTTAATTTTTTTTTTAACTCGAGAGAGTTCTTGGAATGAACTCGTACCGTGGGACAGGGCTTTAAGAATTAGAGAGATGTGCAGTCGTACTTGCTGTGTAGTTAGTAAAGTCTTTGGATCTTTATCCTGGTGTACGGGCAACACTTAATATGGTGTCAGAAATGGGATCCGAACCAACGCCTCCACTTGGACGCTGTTCAGTATATACAGCAATGACCAACACGTCACCCCGGAAACCAGTGTTTAAGAAGGAACTGCGGATGCTGGAAAATCGAATGTAGACAAAAGTGCTGGAGAAACTCAGCGGGTGCGGCAGCATCTATGCAGCGAAGGGAATAGGCACGCTAGAGGCAGGAAACATGTTCCCGATGTTGGGGGAGTCCAGAATCAGGGGCCACAGTTTAAGAATAAGGGGTAAGCCATTTAGAACGGAATGAGGAAACGCTTTTTCTCACAGAGAGTGATGAGTCTGTGGAATTCTCTGCCTCAGAGGGCGGTGGAGGCAGGTTCTCTGGATGCTTTCAAGAGAGAGCTAGATAGGGCTCTTAAAGATAGCGGAGTCAGGGGATATGGGGAGAAGGCAGGAACGGGGTACTGATTTGGGATGATCAGCCATGATCACATTGAATGGCGGTGCTGGCTCGAAGGGCCAAATGGCCTACTCTGCACCTGCTGTCTATTGTCTATTGGAACACGTGAGGACAAACTAAACTGTACTGAACCCCCTTGTCCATGAGCCGATGTCCTCTGGTTTCTCGATTCCCGACTATTGTGGACTGTTGCTCCTCCGTCGTGATGAGCACCTCGCTCTTCACCACCTTGCTCAGACTAGGTGGGTGTGGGGAACGAGCTGCCGAGGAGGTAGTTGAGGCAGGGACTATAACAATTGCCACGGGGCTGCCTCTTGCTGAAAGAGTGTAAATGTCCTGCTGCAAGATGTCTGGACTGGGCAAGGCCTCTGTCTATCGTTCCTGCATCACGCTCCAGCAGACAGCTGGCCAGCTGTTCCTTCCTGTGAACCGCATGCTTTAGCAGTGACTCACAAAGTCCGATGATGTCTGTGAATAACTGTGACACAGAGTCTGTGTCATAATTATTCCACCCACTATGGCACGGTGGCGCAGCGGCAGAGTTGCTGCCTCACAGCGCCAGAGACCCGGGTTCAATCCCGACTACCGGTGCTGTTTGTACAGAGTTTGCACGTTCTCTCCATGACCTGCGTGGGTTTTCTCCGAGATAATAGAAAATAGACAATAGGTGCAGGATGAGGCCATTCGGCCCTTCGAGCCAGCACCGCCATTCAATGTGATCATGGCTGATCATCCCCAATCAGTACCCCGTTCCTGCCTCAAATCCCCTGACTCCGCTTATCTATAAGAGCCCTATATAGCTCTCTCTCGAAAGCAATCAGAGAACCTGCTCCACCGCCCTCTGTGGCAGAGAATTCCCAAGACTCACCACTTCCGTTTCCTCATTCTGTTCTAAATGGCTTACTCCTTATTCCTAAACTGTGGCCCCTGGTTCTGGACTCCCCCAACCGGGAACATGTTTCCTGCCTCTAGCGTGTCCAAGCCTTAACAATCTTAGATGTTTCAATGAGATTCCCACTCATCCTTCTAACTCCAGTGAGGCCCAGCTGCTCCATTCTTTCAGCATATGACAATCCCGCCATCCCGGAATTAACCTTGTAAACCATTGACTCCATCTACACTTCACGCTGCCTCGGCAAAGCCAGCAGCATCATCAAGGACCAGTCCACCCCGGCCACTCCCTCTTCTCCCCTTTCCCATCGGGGAGAATTCCACAGACTCACCACTCTCGTGAGAAAAAGTGAGATCTTCGTATTCCTCCCCACTCCGAAGACGTGCAGGTTTTGAAGGTTAATTGGCTTGGTGCATGTGTAGATTGTCCCCGTGTAGGATAGTGCTAGTGTACGGGGTGATCACTGGTTGGCACGGACTTGGTGGGCCAAAGGGCCTATTTCCACGCTGCATCTCCAATGTAAAATGTAAGTAAAATCCTCTCTACATTCTTACCAACTTAGTGACATCGCACCAAAAGCAGGGCGATTACACAATTCTAAACTTACTAATTGTGAGAGTGGTAGACACATACAGCATGGAAACAGACTCTGAGGCCCAGCTTGTCCACGCTAGTCCCACCTGCTCACGTTGGCCCGCAAAATGATTTCCGGTTGTGGTAGGATGGCTCAGTTGCCTGATAACAGCTGGGAAGAAACTGTCCCTGAATCTGGAGGTGTGCGTTTTCACACTTCTGTACCTCTTGCCCGATGGGAGAGGGGAGAAGAGGGAGTGGCCGGGGTGCGACTGGTCCGTGATGATGCTGCTGGCCTTGCCGAGGCAGCGTGAGGTGTAGATGGAGTCAGTGGGAGGGAGGTTGGTTTGTGTGATGGTCTGGGCTGCGTCCACAATTCACTGCAATTTCTCTCGGTCTTGGATGGAGCTGTTCCCAAACCGAGCTGTGATGCATCCTGATAAAATGCTCTCCACGGCACTATCTGTGCATGTTCTCCACAGATGCTGTGACCCAGAGAGCACTCTGTGGTCACCTATCCATGTTCTCCACAGATGCTGCCTGACCCGCTGAGTTACTCCAGCACTCTGTGAAACGTCACCTATCCATGTTCTCCACAGATGCTGCCTGACACGTCATTATTTGTGAACCTGTAGCTCCTTGTTTCTCTGTAGAATAGTGCAGTGCGGGAACGTTTACCTCAGCCCACAATGTCTGTTTCCAACCTAATACCAAGATAAACTGACACCTCTGCCCGCACCCCTCCACTCCCCGCATACCCATGTGCCCTGCGGAGGTTGGTAATTGTCGTGTTAACTCTGTCTCTCCTAGGTTTAGTCGCAGTGAAGGAGGCTCCAGACATAGAGACACGACTGAATGAAATTGAGAAGTTACTGAAGAACATCATTAGCCTGCCCTGCAAAGTGAGTATCATCATTGACTCATAGCCTACACTATGTATTAGGCCAGGGGTCACACAATTTAAGAATAAGGGGTGAGGCCATTTACGACTGAGATGAGGAAAAACCTTTTCACCCAGAGAGTTGTGAATCTGTGGAATTCTCTGCCACAGAAGGCAGTGGAGGCTGATTCACTGGATGTTTTCAAGAGAGAGTTAGATTTGGCTCTTGGGGCTAATGGAGTCAGGGGATATGGGGAGAAGGCAGGAACGGGGTACTGATTGGGGATGATCAGCCATGATCACATTGAATGGCGGTGCTGGCTCGAAGGGCTGAATGGCCTCCTCTTGCATCTATTTTCTATGTTTCTATGTTATCATATGGGGAAGTTATTGGGAGAAGGTGGGAGAATGGGGTTAGGAGAGAGAGACAGATCAGCCATGATTGAATGGCGGAGTAGACTTGATGGGCCGAATGGCCTAATACTGCTCCTATCACTTATGATCGAGGTATCATATTGTCATAGTGTCATAGTCATCGGGTGATAAAGTGTGAAAACAGGCCCTTCGGCCCACTGAGTCTGCACCGATCAGCGATCTCCGCACATTAACACTACCCTACACGCACTAGGGACAATTTTACATTTGCACCAAGCCAATTAGCCTACAAACCTGTACGTCTTTTGAGTATGGGAGGAAACCGGAGATCTCGGAAAAAACCCACGCGGGTCACGGGGAGAACGTACAAACTCCGTACAGACAGCGCCCGTAGTCAGGATGGAACCCGGGTCTCTGGCGCTGTGAGGCAGCGACTCTACCGCTGCGCCACCGTGCCTCCCCGACCTGAACTGAACTCTGGAGTTTAAAAGGATGAGAGGGGATCTCATTGAAACATATAAGATTATTAAGCATTTGGACACGCTAGAGGCAGGAAACACGTTCCCGATGATGGGGGAGTCCAGAACCAGGGGCCACAGTTTAAGAATAATGGATAAACCATTTAGAACGGAGATGAGAAAAAAATTGGGGATGATCAGCCATGATCACATTGAATGGTGGTGCTGGCTCGAAGGGCCGAATGGCCTCCTCCTGCACCTATTGTCTATTGTTTGTTGAACTGTTTAAGAAAGGACTGCAGATGCTGGAAAAATCGAAGGTAGACAAAAATTCTGGAGAAACTCAGCGGGTGAGGCAGCATCTATGGAGCAAAGGAAATAGGTGACGTTTCGGGTCGAGACCCGAAAGGTCACCTATTTCCTTCGCTCCATAGATGCTGCCTCGCTCGCTGAGTTTCCCAGCTTTTTGTGCCTATTGAACTGTGGCACGTTCCACACAGCCAAATGGATGTTGTGGTTTATGTCCTGATCTGGTTTCCCTCTCGTTGCCCAGTACTCCAGGTCAGAGATTGTCCTAACCTTCTTTGAGCGATCGTCCATAGACCAAGTCTTGAAGGATGACTGTGATCACAGCGTTCCCATGGCTTATCAAAGCCCCGTCAGGATCTCAGGTGAGTGAAGGGTCGCTAAACACACACACACACGCACACACACACGCACACTGAGTTTTTGTTCTCATTTATTATATCTTTACAGTGTAATATGTTTACATATTCTGTTGTGCTGCTGCAAGATTCAAGAGTTCAACAGAGTTTTAGTTCAAGTGGTGTCTCTGAGAACTCTCTGCCACAGATAGTTTCACAGTGAGTTGGATTCTAAGGGGATCAGAGGGTATGTAACGGGATACTGAGTTGGATGATGCCATGATCATATTGAATGGCGGTGCAGGCTCGAAGGGCTGAATGGCCTACTCCTGCACCTAATTTCTATGTTTCTATGTTTCTATGTTTATTGTCGTGTGTCCCAGAGAGGACAATGACATTCTTGCATTGCTCCAGCCCAACACAATATTGCAAGCATTAATAATACCGAACAGATCAGTGTGTCCATATACCATTGAATATATGTATACACACATAAATAAGCATATAAAGTGCAGTAGGCTAGTTAAAGTTCAGATTTTGTTTGAGTTGAGTTTAACAGTCTGAAGGCTGTGGGGAAGTAGCTATTCCTGAACCTAGTCGTTGCAGTCTTCAGGCTCCTCTACCTTCTACCTGAAGGCAGCGGGGAGATGAGTGTGTGGCCAGGATGGTGTGGGTCCTTGATGATGCTGCCAGCCCTTTTTGAGGCAGCGACTGCGATAAATCCCTCTCGATGGAAAGGAAGGTCAGAGCCGATGATGGACTGGGCAGTGGTTTACTACTTTTTTTGTAATCTTTTCCGCTCCTGGGCACTCAAGTTGCCGAACCAAGCCTCGTTCTCTCCCCGTGACCTGCGTGGGTTTTTCTCCGAGATCTTCGGTTTCCTCCCACACTCCAAAGACGTGCAGGTTTGTAGGTTAATTGGGTTGGTAAATGTAAAACAATTGTCCCTAGTGGGTGTAGGATGGTGTTAGTGTGCGGGGATCGCTGGTCGGCGCTAGGACCCAGTGGGCCGAAGGGCCTGTTTCCGTGCTGTATCACTAAACTAAACTAAACTGCAGATGCTGGATTAAATTGAAGATGGAAACAAAAATACTGGAGTAACTCAGTGGGACAGGGAGCATCTCTACGTTTTCTAGAGAGAGTTTAGATTTAGCTCTTAGGGGTCTAGAATCAAGGGATATGGGGAAAAAGCAGGAACGGGGTACTAATTTTGGATGATCAGCCATGATCACATTGAATGGCGGTGCTGGCTCGAAGGGCCGAATGGCCTCCTCCTGCACCTATTGTCTATGTTTCCATTTTCTAGAGAGAAGGAATGGGTGACGTTTTGGGTCAAGTTGCTTCTTTGGATGTGGACCCGAAGCGTCCCCTTTGACAACAGACAATAGGTGCAGGAGTAGGCCATTCGGCCCTTCGAGCCAGCACCGCCATTCAATGTGATCATGGCTGATCATCCCCAATCAGTACCCCGTTCCTGCCTTCTCCCCATATCCCCTGACTCCGCTATCTTTAAGAGCCCTATCTAGTTCTCTCTTGAAAGCATCCAGAGAACACGCCTCCACCGCCCTCTGAGGCAGAGAATTCCACACTCACCACTCTCTGCGAGAAAAAGTGTTTCCTCGTCTCCGTTCAAAATGGCTTACTCCTTATTCTTAAACTGTGGCCCCTGGTTCTGGACTCCCCCAACATCGGGAACATTCCTTCTATCCAGACACGGTGCTTGTCCCGTTGAGTTATTCCAGCATTTTGTTTCTATCTTGACTATCGAGTGTTCTATTGAAGGTCGACAAAAATGCTGAGAGTCAGGCAACAAACGTTTCACGGAGTAACCAGTGGGTCAGGCAGCATCTGTGGAGAACATGGATAGGTGACGTTTCACAGAGTGCTGGAGTAACTCAGTGGGTCAGGCAGCATCTGTGGAGAACATGGATATGACGTTTCACAGAGTGCTGGAGTAACTCAGTGGGCAGGCATCTGTGGAGAACATGGATAGGTGACGTTCACATGAGTAACTCAGTGGGATAGACGTTTCACAGGCTGGAGTAAACTCAGCGGGTCAGGCAGCATCTGTGGAGAACATGGATAGGTGACGTTTCCCAGAGTGCTGGAGTAACTCAGCGGGTCAGGCAGCATTTCTCACCATTGTCTGTGTGGACAATAAAAGCCCCTCCTATTAAATCTTTCACCCCTCACCTTAAACCTATCACCTCTGGTCCTTGATTCCCCTTGACTCTGGGCAAGAGACTCTGTGCATCCATGAGATCTATTCCCCTCATGATTCAGTAAACCTCTATAAGATCATCCCTCATCCTCCTGCATTATAAGGAATAGTGTCCCAGCCTACTCAACCTCTCCCTGCAGCTCAGGCCCTTGTGTTCTGGCAGCATCCTCGTAAATCCTCTCTGCAGCCTCTCCGACTTAATAAACTTCATGAGCCTGGAGATTGTCCAGAACAAGCAAACATCTTAAATTCCACCGACATTTTTGACATTGTTCGCTGAGGAGTACTGGAGTTTGCTCATTAGTCAAACTCACTTGACCTTGTTCTCACCCTGAGAGGCCTAGAACACAGAACACACAGCACAGAAACAGGCCTTCTGCAGTTGTACAGGGCCCTAGTGAGACCACACCTGGAGTATTGTGTGCAGTTTTGGTCTCCAAATTTGATGAAGGACATTCTTGTTATTGAGGGAGTGCAGCGTAGGTTCACCAGGTTAATTCCCGGGATGGCGGGACTGTCGTATGCTGAGAGAATGGAACAGCTGGGCTTGTACACTCTGGAGTTTAGAAGGATGAGAGGACACCTCATTGAAACAGATAAAGATTGTTAAGGGTTTGAACACGCGAGAGGCAGGAAACATGTTCCCGATGTTGGGGGAGTCGAGAACCAGGGGCCACAGTTTTAAGAATAAGGGGTAAGCCATTTAGAAACGGAGACGAAGGAAACACTTTTTCTCACAGAGAGTTGTGAGTCTGTGGAATTCTCTGCCTCAGAGGGCGGTGGAGCCGGTTCTCTGGATGTTTTCAAGAGAGAGCTAGATAGGGCTCTTAAAGATAGCGGAGTCAGGGGATATGGGGGAGAAGGCAGGAACGGGGGGTACTGATTGTGGATGATCAGCCATGATCACATTGAATGGCGGTGCTGGCTCGAAGGGGCCGAATGGCCTCCTCCCGCACCTATTGTCTATGGCCCTTCGGCCCACATTGTCCATGCCAAACATGAATCCAAGATGAACTAATCCCCTCTGCCTGCTCGTGACCCAAATCCCTCCATTCCCAGCATATCCACGTGCCTATCCAAAAGCCTCTTAAAACCCCACTATCGTACCCGCCTCCACCCCCACCCCCGGCAGCGCGTTCCAGGCACCCACCCCCCTCTGTGTAAAACACACCTGCCCCACACATCTCCAGTCAACATTCCCCCTCTCACCCTAAGACCTCTGTCCCACGGTACGAGTTCATTCCAAGAGCTCTCCCGAGTTTGCCCTGATTTGAACTCTGAGATTTACGGTAATGGGCCGCTCGTCGGTACTCGGGGCTCTCGTGGACATTTTTTCCACATGTTGAAAAATCTTCACGAGTCTTCCCGAGCTTACCTGCCGTTAGCGATTCTTCCCGTGTACCTGCCGTTTTAGCGTTACGAGCCGCTAAGAGACGTCCCCGAGCTCCGACGTACCCGTTACGTACATTCTCCGTGCTTGATTTTGCTTAGCACGAGTTTGATTTTTTTTTAAACTCGGGAGAGCTCTTGGAATGAACTCGTACCGTGGGACAGGGCTATAAAGCTATGCCCTCTAGTATTTGACATTGCCACATGCGGAGAGGTCGCGACTCTTTACCCCTCCTATACGATAGTCAATAGGTGCAGGAGGCCATTCTGCCCTTCGAGCCAGCACCGCCATTTAATGTGATCATGGCTGATCACATACCTCTCATCATTTCATGTCAAGAACATGAAATTTCAATTTCATTTCTTGAAACATATAAGTTTATTCAGGGTTTGGACACGCTAGAGGCAGGAAACATGTTCCCGATGTTGGGGGAGTCCAGAACCAGGGGCCATGGTTTAAGAATAAGGAGTCGGCCATTTAGAACTGAGGCGAGGAAACACTTTTTCCACCCAGAGAGTCAGTCGTGAGTCTGTGGAATTCTCTGCCTCAGAGGGCGGTGGAGGCCGATTCTCTGAATGCTTTCAAGAGAGAGCTGGATAGGGCTCTTAAAGATAGCGGAGTCAGGGGATATGGAGAGAAGGCAGGAACGGAGAATTACCAAAGAGCAATTCACCTCATACACAAACATTAGGTTGGGACCCTCATTCACGACTAATTGTGCAGGGATCCAAAATGATGAAACGTTACCTATCCATGTTCCCCACAGATGCTGCCTGACCCGCTGAGTTACTCCAGCACTCTGTGAAACGTCACCTATCCATGTTCTCCACAGATGCTGCCTGACCCGCTGAGTTACTCCAGCACTCTGTGAAACGTCACCTATCCATGTTCCCCACAGATGCTGCCTGACCCGCTGAGCCTGGCTCAGCACTGCCACCTGCTGTACCAGGCATGCAAGTGCCGGCACAGTGTCACTGTGGACAGGATTGAGGAAAGGCTCTTCACTAGAACACTCAAGAGTCAAGAGTGTCTTATTGTCATGTGTCCCAGACAGAGCAGTGACATTCTTACTTGCAGCAGCACAACAGAATACGTAAACATGGTACACATTATACAATATAATAAACAAGAATAAAAATTCAGTGTGTATATTTAGTTTAGTTTAGAGATACAGCGCGGAAACAGGCCCTTCGGCCCACTGGGCCCGCACCGACCAGCGATCCCCGCGCACTAACACTATCCCACACACACTAGGAACAATTTACATTTACACCGAGCCAATTAACCTACAGACCTGTATGTATTTGGAGTGTGGGCGGAAACCAAAGATCTTGGAGAAAACCCACGCAGGTCACGGGGAGAACGTGCAAACTCCGTACAGACAGCGCCCGTAGTCGGGTTGGAACCCCAGACTCTGGCTCTGCACGCGTTTTATGGCAGCAACTCCACCTCTGAGCCACCACGCCAATGTATCCGTTCACGGTGGCCGGCCCGATTGTAAACACGTATGGTCTTTCCGCTAACAGGATAGCGCGCAGCAAAAGCTTTCCGCTGTAACTCGCTACACGTGACCATGAAATGATCGTAACCTAACCAATTCCCTCTGCAGAAATCATGCGATCCAATGGGTTCTGCCTGGCCAACACGGAAACGGTGGTGTTCGACCAGGAGATTGCCGGCGACACGGACACACAGCCGGCTGCCGATACAGGCGACAGACTGTGAGTGCATCCCCCGCGATCGCTATCGTGCCACCTCTGTTGGTCCCGGCAAAATGGAAAATCCGGCAAGGCTCATGCTTATTAAGTTTATTCAGGGTTTGGACACGCTAGAGGCAGGAAACATGTTCCCGATGTTGGGGGCGTCCAGAACCAGGGGCCACAGTTTAAGAATAAGGGGTAAACCATTTAGAACGGAGACGAGGAAACACTTTTTCACACAGAGAGTTAGTTGTGAGTCAGTGGAATTCTCTGCCTCAGAGGGCGGTGGAGGCCGGTTCTCTGGGTGCTTTCAAGTGAGAGCTAGACAGGGCTCTTAAAGATAGCGGAGTCAGGGGATATGGGGAGAAGGCAGGAACGGGGTACTGATTGGGGATGATCAGCCATGATCATATTGAATGGCGGTGCTGGCTCGAAGGGCCGAATGGCCTCCTCCTGCACCTATTTTCTATGTTTCTAGAGGGTGTGAGCTGTAGGGAGAGGTTGAGTAGGCTGGGACTCTATTCCTTGGAGCACAGGAGGATGTGGGGTGGTCTTATTGTGGTGTTTAAAATCATGAGAGGAATAGATCGAGTAGATGCACAGAGTCTCTTGCCCAGAGTAAGAGATTCGAGGAACAGAGGACATAGGTTTATGGTGAAGGCGGGAACGATTTAATAGGAATGAGGGGTCACTTTTTCACACAAAGGGTGGTGGGTGTAGGAGGTAGTTGAGGCTGTGACTATCCCAACATTTAAGAAACAGTTAGACAGGTACATGGATAGTAGACAAAAATGCTGGAGAAACTCAGCGGGTGCAGCGGCATCTATGGAGCGAAGGAAATAGGCAACGTTTCAGGCCGAAACCCTTCTTCGTGTCTGTTTCCTTGCCTATTTCCTTCGCTCCATAGATGCTGCCTCACCCGCTGAGTTTCTCCAGCATTTTTGCCTACATTCAATTTTCCAGCATCTAGTTCCTTCTTAAACTGGTACATGGATAGGACAGGTTTGGAGGTCAGGTGGGACTAGTGTAGCTGGGGCATGTTGGTCGGTGTGGGCAAGTTGGGCCGAAGGGCCTGTTTTGACTCAATGTGTCTAAGACTATGACACGTGTACCGAGGTACGGTGAAAAGCTTTGTTGAGCATGCTGATCATACAGATCAGATAACACTCAACTTAGAGACAACCAATAACTCAAGTACAATAGGTAGAGCAAAGGGGAAGATACATAGTGCAGAATATAGTATATGTGTTGGAGGGAACTGCAGGTGCTGGTTTACACCAAAGACCCATTCTCCTGCCTTCTCTCCATAACCTCTGACACCCGTACTAATCGAGAATCTATCTATCTCTGCCTTAAAAATATCCACTGACTTGTGGCCTCCACAGCTATCTGTGGCAATGAATTCCACAGATTCACCACCCACTGACTAGAAATGTCTCCTCATCTCCTTCCTAAATGAACGTCCTTTAATTCTGAGGCTGTGACCTCTGGTCCTAGACTCTCCCACTAGTGGAAACATCCTCTCCACACCCACTCTATCCAGGCCTTTCACTATTCTGTAAGTTTCAATGAGGTTCCCCCTCATCCTTCTAAACTCCAGCGAGTACAGGCCCAGCGCCGTCAAACGCTCATCAGGCTAACCCACTCATTCCTGGGATCATTCTTGTAAACCTCCTCTGGACCCTCTCCAGAGCCGGCACATCCTTCCTCAGATATGGGGCCCAAAATTGCTCAAAATATTCCAACTGTGGCCTGACCAGCGCCTTATAGAGCCTCAGCATTAGAAACATTGAAACATTGAAAATGGGTGCAGGAAGAGGCCATTTGGCCCTTCGAACCAGCACCGCCATTCATTGTGATCATGGCTGATCATCCCCAATCAATAACCCGTGCCTGCCTTCTCCCCAAATCCCTTGACTCCACTAGCCCCTAGAGCTCTATCTAACGCTCTCTTAAATCCATCCAGTGATTTGACCTCCACTGCCCTCTGTGGCAGCGAATTCCACAAATTCACAACTCTCCTTTATTCTAAGACTGTGGCCCCTAGTTCTGGACTCGCCCAACATTGGGAACATTTTCCCTGCCTTGTCCAGTCCTTTTATAATTTTATATGTTTCTATAACATCCCCCCCCTCATCCTTCTAAACTCCAGTGAATACAAGCCTAGTCTTTTCAATCTTTCCTCATATGACAGTCCCGCCATCCCAGGGATCAATCTCGTGAACCTACGCTGCACTGCCTCAATCACAAGGATGTCCTTCCTCAAATTAGGAGACCAAATTAGGAGACCGAGCTTGCTTTAAATTACTTCAAAGGTCAAACAGTGGGTTGACAATTGTAAAAAAAGCTCCCAATGCATTGTGCTGTTTTAATATATATGACACAATTAATTCCACAGTCTGATTGAGTTGAAGAGGTGACCTCTCTTGCAGTCTAAAGTATTCGCTGAGAATGCATTTTCTTTTGGCCTAACACACTTTAGGAAGTTCAGCATGTCCCCTACAACTCTCCCCAACTTCTACAGATGCGCCATGGAAAGCATTTTATCGGGATGCATCACAACTCGGTTTGGGAACAGCTCCATCCAAGACAGCAAGAAATTGCAGCGAATTGTGGACGCAGCCCAGACCATCACACAAACCAACCTCCCTTCCACTGACTCCATCTACACCTCACGCTGCCTCGGCAAGGCCAGCAGCATCATCACGGACCAGTCGCACCCCGGCCACTCCCTCTTCTCCCCTCTCCCATCAGGCAAGAGGTACAGAAGTGTGAAAACAAGCGCACACCTCCAGATTCAGGGACAGTTTCTTCCCAGCTATTTTCAAGAGAGAGTTATATTTAGCACTCAGGGCAAAGGGAGTCAGGGGATATGGGGGAAAAGCTGCAACGGGGCACTGATTGGGGATGATCAGCCATGATCACATTGAATGGCGGTGCTGGCTCGAAGGGCCGAATGGCCAACTCCTACACCTATTTTCTTTGTGCTAACTGTTCTCAGGCAACTGAACCATCCTCTCACCAACTAGAGAGCAGTAATGACCTCCCATCTACCTCATTGAAGACCCTTGGACTATCTTTGATCGGACCTTAACTTGCACGTCACTGAAAGTAAGCATGCAGGTACAGCAGGCAGTGAAGAAAGATAATGGCATGTTGGCCTTCATAACAAGAGGAGTTGAGTATAGGAGCAAAGAGGTCCTTCTGCAGTTGTACAGGGCCCTAGTGAGACCACACCTGGAGTATTGTGTGCAGTTTTGGTCTCCAAATTTGAGGAAGGACATTCTTGCTATTGAGGGAGTGCAGCGTTGGTTTACTCTGTTGCAGACTACAGAACTGGAATTCTCTGCCACAGAAGGTAGTTGAGGCCAATTCATTGGCTAGATTTAAGAGGGAGTTAGATGTGGCCCTTGTGGCTAAAGGGATCAGGGGGTATGGAGAGAAGGCAGGTACAGGATACTGAGTTGGATGATCAGCCATGATCATATTGAATGGCGGTGCAGGCTCGAAGGGCCAAATGGCCTACTCCTGCACCTATTTTCTATGTTTCTATGTTTCTCTGTTACAAGGTTAATTCTGGGGATGGCAGGACTGTCATATACTGAGAGTTTGGAGCAGCTGGGCTTGTACACTCTGGAGTTTAGAAGGATGAGAGGGGATCTTATTGAAACACATAAGATTATTAAGGGTTTGGACACCCTAGAGGCAGGAAACATGTTCCCGATGTTGGGGGAGTCCAGAACCAGGGGCCACAGTTTAAGAATAAGGGGTAAGCCATTTAGAACGGAGATGAGGAAATTTTTTTTTCACACAGAGGGTTGTGAATCTGTGGAATTCTCTGCCTCAGAAGGCAGTTGAGGCCAATTTTCTGGATGCTTTCAAGAGAGAGTTAGATAGAGCTCTTAAAGATAGCGGAGTCAGGGGATATGGGGAGAAGGCAGGAACGGGGTACTGATTGTGGATGATCAGCCATGATCACATTGAATGGCGGTGCCGGCTCGAAGGGCCGAATGGCCTACTCCTGCAACCTGTTGTCTATTGTCTAAATAATCTAAACTGAAACTTTATGTCCTCTGACTAAGTCTTGCTCTGTTGCAGACTACAGAACGGTGAGCAGCTTACGGAAGATATGGATGAAGATCCCAATGCCTACGTTACCAACCTATCCTATTATCAACTAGTGCCTTTTGAGACCGATATCTTGGAGTGATGCCTGTGAGGCTGGTTTGAATGAGAGGCTGGCCTCTCCCATTGTCTTGTTCTCTCTGTCCTTTCGTTCCCCCCCTCCCCTCCCCCACACCCTGCGCCCCCAACCCCTCCCAGCGAGTGGCCGAGAAGTGATCAACATAAAGGACACAGAGAGTGCTGGAGTAACTCAGCGGGTCAGGCAGCATCTGTGGGAGAACATGGATAGGTGACGTTTCACAGAGTGCTGGAGTAACTCAGCGGGTCAGGCAGCATCTGTGGGGAACATGGATAGGTGACGTTTCAGGTCGAGACCCTTCTTCAGACTGAGAGTTGGGGAAAGGGAAACAAGAGATGTGTGATACAGAGAGGTGTAGAACAAATTAATGAAAAGATATGCAAAAATAACGATGATAAAGGAACCAGGCCATATTTGCTGTGAGCTAGTTTGAAAAACGAGTCACACAAAATGAGACTCATCAGACAACTTTGACACACCCCAGCGGTATGAACATTGACTTCTCTAACTTCAGATATCCCTTGCTTTCCCTCTCTCTCCATCCCCTCCTCCTTCCCAGTTCTCCACCAGTCTAACTATCTCCGACTACATTCCACCCTAGTAGTCCCGCCCACTCCCCGACATCAGTCTGAAGAAGGGTCTCGACCCGAAACGTCGCCCATTCCTTCTCTCCACAGATGCTGCCTGACCCACTGAGTTTACTCCAGCACTCTGTGAAACGTCACCTATCCATGTTCTCCAGAGATGCTGCCTGACCCGCTGAGTTACTCCAGCACTCTGTGAAAGTCACCTATCCATGTTCTCCACAGATGCTGCCTGACCCGCTGAGTTACTCCAGCACTCTGTGAAACGTCACCTATCCATGTTCTCCACAGATGCTGCCTGACCCGCTGAGTTACTCCAGCATTTGACGTCTACCTTCTTGGGTGGGGGTGGGACGGAGAGAGAGGGGATGCGTATCTTCGGTTGAAACCAGCATCTGCAGCTTGATCCTTCACACACTGGTTTGCTTTCAGCTAATTTCCAAAAAGCACCAGATGTTGCTAGGACTTGAGGGCCTGCGTTATCGGGAGAGGCTGAGAAGGGTGGGACGAGGGGTGATCTTATAGAGGTGTATAAGATCGTGAGGGGAATAGGTTGGGTCGTTGCACAGAGACTCTTGCCCAGAGCAGGGATCGACAACCAGGGGACAGAAGTTTCAGGTGAAGGGGAGAAGGGTTTAAGGAATCTGAGGGGCAACGTTTCCACACAGAGGGTGGTGAGTGTCGAACAAGTTGAGGCAGGGATTATCACAACATATTGCAAGTAATTAGACGGGTACAAGGATAGGACAGGTTTGGAGAGAATATGGGCCAAAATGCAGGCAGGTGGGACAAGTGTTAGACATGATATGTTGGTCGGTGTGGGCAAGTTGGGCCGAAGGGCCTATTTCCACGCTGTATCACTCTAACTTTAAAAAAAATGGATCAACAATGGCAGGAGTAACAAATAAAGACACAAGTGGATGGATATTTCATTAGTGCGGGCGTCAAAGGTTATTGGGAGAAGGCAGGAGAATGGGGAGACATAGATCAGCCATGGAAATGAATGGGGGAGCGACTCGATGGGCCGAATGGCCTAATTCTGCTCCTATGCATTACTGGGAGGAGAAAAACTGGAGTAACTAGTGGATCAATAAAAAAATTTAATTAAATGACCACAGATACTGGGTTTAATAGTGTTGACACCACAGTCAGTGTCTTTAGCAAGAGGGCGGTGAATCTGTGGGATTCTTTGCCACAGATGGCTGTGGAGGCCACAAGTCAGTGGATATTTTAAAAGCAGAGGGTTTACAGGTGCTTGACTAATGCGGGCGTCAGGGGTTACGGGGAGAAGGCAGGAGAATGGGGTTTGAGAGGGAGGGAGAGATAGATCAGCCATGATTGAATTGGCATAGCAGGCCCCGATTGGGCCCGAATGGCCTAATTCTGCTCCTGTGCCTGACGGTCTTTTCACCAATGGGTCCAAGGAGAGGGACAGTAGTGTGAGGTGGCTGCACATTCACCACAGCCAGAGAAAAAACAGCAGTTGAAGTATCGGCACGGACTAATGGACTTTGAGGGCCGGAGCTACTTAAATGCTTTGTCTATTGTCTATTAAAAATAGCGGAGTCAGGGGATATGGGGAGAAGGCAGGAACGGGGTACTGATTGGGTGTATGATCAGCCATGATCACATTGAATGGCGGTGTTGGCTCGAAGGGCCAAATGGCCTACTCCTATTGTCTATTGTCTATTGTCTATTAAAAACACAAAAGTGCTGGAGGAACTCAGCAGATCGGGCAGCACAGTGGAGTGAGTGGATTTCAGACTGAGCCTTCCTCAAGCCGCCTGGATATTTGATTAGTAAAGGGGTTATGGGGAGAAGGCAGGAGAATAGGGTTGAGAGGGAGAGGTGGATCAGCCATGATTGAATGGCGGAGTAGATGGGGCGAATGGCCTAACTCTGCTCCTGTGTTTAGTATTGGGGGGGAAGGAGAGTTAGAATGTACTTCCTAATTTGAGGAAGGACATTCTCGCTGTTGAGGGAGTGCAGCGTAGGTTCACCAGGTTAATTCCGGGATGGCGGGACTGTCATATGCTGAGAGAATGGAGCGGCTGGGCTTGTACACTCTGGCGTTTAGAAGGATGAGAGGAAAAATCTCATTGAAACTTATAAGATTAATAAGGGTTTGGACACGCTGGAGGCAGGAAACATGTTGAAGGACCGAATGGCCTACTCCTGCACCTATTGTCAGTTGTCTGTACATGGAAATGAGAGGTGGGCAAAGCCCTGCAAGTGATAGGTGGATACAAGTAGGAGGTGGGGGGAGTCCAGAACCAGGGGCCACAGTTTAAGAATAAGGGGTGTAAGCCATTTAGAACGGAGACGAGGAAACAGAGAGTTGTGAGTATGTGGAATTCTCTGCCTCAGAGGGTGGTGGAGGCCGGTTCTTTGGATGCTTTCAAGAGAGAGCTAGATAGGGCTCTTAAAGATAGCGGAGTCAGGGGATATGGGGAGAAGGCAGGAACGGGGTACTGATTGGGGATGATCAGCCGTGATCACGTTTGAATGGCGGTGCTGGCTCGAAGGGCCGAATGGCCTACTCCTGCACCTATTGTCTAGCAGATGGGTGGAGTAAGTGACAAAGTCTGGAGGTGGGAAGCAGACGGAAGGGAGTCGATAAGGTGAGGAGCGGAATGTGAAGCCGGGTGAGGGTGTGAGTGGGACGGGGTTGTGGGGAGGGGAGGGGTGAGATGGGGCTGGGGGGGGGATATTGTTGCCTAAACTAAATGTTACTGTGTTTTAGCCCTATTATATAATATAATCTACTTGGAGGATCTTTTAAACAAAGCTCCGCTAATTAACTATTTTTGCCTATTTGTGTAAATAGTAAATTATTAAAGTATCGGTTGTTATATGCAGTGTATCTGCTAATGCATTTATTGCCCACAGTATTAATCATTTAAAATTATATTTTAATCTGTGCGTTAACCACATGGCGTTTGTTTATTTCATGTCCGATGGGGTTTAGAAGGATGGGGGGGGGGGGGGGGAGACCTCAATGAGACTTGCCAGATAGCGAAAGGCCTGGAGAGAGTGGATGTGGAGAGATAGTGTTTGAGTTTCCCATCCCTATGCAACAAGGCTATTCACTGTACCTCGGTAACGTGACAAATAAACTCAACAAAACTGGACTAAATTAAACAACTCAACTCAACTCAACTCAAGTCACTTTTATTTCTATAGCACATTTAAAAAACATCTCTCGTTGGCCAAAGTGCTTTACATTGGTGGAGGTTACGTTTATACAAACAGTGGTTCATTAGATTAAGTACATACATAAATACATACATATAGCCCTCCCTCAGAGGACGTCAAGAAACGCTTGTGAGTAGAAGATGAGTTTTAAGTCTCGACTTAAAGGAGTTGATGAGGGGGCAGTTCTGATGGGAAGAGGGATGCTGTTCCACAGTCTAGGAGCTGCAACCGCAAAGGCTGCGGTCGGTCGCCCCTGAGATTATGCCTAGACCGCGGGATGTTCAGTAACCCCAAGTCGGCCGATCTGAGGGACCTGGAGGTGTTGTGGTGGGTAAGAGCGGACTTTTGATGTAATGGAGGTGGGGCAAGCCCGTTAAAAGGCTTTGTAAACATAAAGGAGGAGCTTGAAATGTTATTCGGAACCGCGCAGCGGGAGCCAGTGGAGAAAGGCCTGGATCGGGGTGAAGTGGTCCCCCTTTTCGGGTGCCCGTCAGGAGTCTCGCTGCGGCATTTTGGACCAGTTGCAGGCGGGACAGGGAATGGGAAAGATTGGCTGATGCAGTGTAGAGGGAGTTTTGCAGTAATCGAGGCGGGAGAGAAAAATGTGTGGATGATCTTTTTTCGAGGTCATCAAACTGGAGGAATTGTTTTGTTTTAGCTATCGTACCGAAGCTGGAAGAAGCTAGCTTTTACCACGGGCATTGATTAGAAACAGAGAAACATAGAAATTAGGTGCAGGAGTAGGCCATTCGGCCCTTCGAGCCTGCACCGCCATTCAATATGATCATGGTCTGATCTATCCAACTCAGTATCCCTTACCTTGCCTTCTCTCTCTCTCCATACCCCCCTCGATCCCTTTAGCCACAGGGGCACATCTAACTCCTCCTCTTAAATATAGACAATGAACTGGCCTCAACTACCCTCTGTGGCAGAGAGTTACCAGAGACTCACCACTCTCTGTGTGAAAAAAGTCTTTCTCATCTCGGTCTTAAAGGAATTCCCCCTTATCCTTAAGCTGTGACCCCTTTCCTGGACTTCCCCAACATCGGGAACAATCTTCCAGCATCGTGCCTGTCCAACCCCTTAAGAATTTTGTAAAGTTTCTATAAGATCCCCTCTCAATCTCCTAAAATTCTAGAGAGTATAAACCGAAATATGACTTGTTTGTCAAATTTCAGTGCTGAGTCCAGGTTTTTGAGTGAGGTTTGAGTAGTGGGGTGAGGCTTCCAAGGCTGCCTGCTATCATTTTGATTGAGTCTGAGGGGCCGAGGTAGGATGACCTCAGACTTACTCTTGTTTTGTTGGAGGAGGTTCTAGGGCCATCCTACAACTTTATATCCTCGACGCAAGTCAATGAACTAAATTAAACTCAAAGCGGTCACAGGTAGCGCAGCAGGCAGCGTCGCTGCCTCACGCCTCCAGAGACCCCCAGGTTCGATCCTGACCTCCGGGTGCTGTCTGTCGGAGTTTGTACGTTCCCCCCCCCCACCGTGACCCGCGTGGGTTTCCTCTGGGCTCTCCGGTTTCTGCCCACATCCCAAAGATGTGCGGGTTCATAGGTTAAATGGCCACTGTAAATTGCCCCCTAGTGTTTAAGGGAGTGATGAGAAAGTGGGAAAACATAGAACAGTGTGAGTGATGGTCACGAGGGCAAGCGCCGAAGGGCCCTGTATTTTCCATGCTGTATCCTAAAAATAAAAAATGACAATTTTTAGTTGGATAATGAGCTTCTTTAAAGATAGCGAGTCAGGGATATGGGAGAAGGCAGGAACAGGGTACTGATTGGAGATGGTCACCATGATCACATTGAATGGCGTGCTGGCTCGAAGGGCCGAATGCCTACTCTGCACCTATTTGTCTATGTCCAAACCACTCAAATTAAACTCACCTTAAACACACAAACTAAATTAAACTCGATAGAAATGTAAACTGAACTTAAAACAGACATTTGACTGCAACAAGGTAATAGTGCTTAAAGATAAACAGACAAAAGCATGTGCATCTCAGTTGGCAAGAGGCAGAGTGCAGCGTATCGATGTTTGGTAAGGTGAGGGTAGTGTATGTAAATCACAGAACTTTAGTGGCACGGTGGCGCAGCGGTAGAGTTGCTGTCTCACAGCGCCAGAGACCCGAGTTCCCATCCTGACTACGGGTGCTGTCTGTACGGAGTTTTGTAACTTCTCCTCCCGTGACCTGCGTGGTTTTCCTTACGGTTGCTTCCGTTTCCTCCGCATTCCAAAGACCTGGCGGGTTTTGTAGGTTAATTTGGCTTCTGTAAAAAAATTGTAAATTGCCCCGAGTGGGATTAGTGCTGGAGTACTTTGGGCGACGCTGTCGGCACCGGACTCGGTGGGCCGAAGGGGTCTGTTTCCGCGCTGTGTCTCTAAACCCAGAGGGTTGTAGGAAATAGTTGTTCTTGATAACCTGTGGTGTGGGCCATCAGCTTCTGTACCGCCTGCCCAACCTGTAGCAGTGAGAACCTGTCCTGATACAGTGCGGAGATAGGCCTTCGTCCCTACCATGCTGACCAGCATCCCTGACACACTTACACCATCCGACATGCACGTCACACTACCCTACACACAACAAGGACAATGTTTATCAATTTTACCAAAGCCAAATACCTACAAACCGCATGTCTTCGGAGTGTGGGAGGAATCCGGAAGCACCGAGAAAACCCACGGGAGAACGAACAAAACTCTGTTGTGTCAGAGGTTATGGGATAAGGCAGGAGAGAATGGGTTAGGAGAGGTGGAGATAGATCAGCCATGATTGAATGGCATGAGTAGACATGATGGGCCAATGGACTAATATCCAACCCTATTACTAGCCATCTGTGGAATTCCTCTGCCTCAGGAGGGCGGGTGGAAGGCCGGTTCTCTGGATGCTTTCAAGAGAGAGCTAGATAGGGCTCTTAAAGATAGCGGAGTCAGGGGATATGGGGAGAAGGCCAGGAACGGGGTACTGAATCGAGGGGATGTCTACACAGCCAGATCACATAGAATGAAATGGCGGTGCCTGCACGAAGGGAGGGCCGAATGGCCTACTAAACCTCACACCTTTTGACTATTTCTATTATATTGACGTTAATGCAATGACAGCAACCCTGGTCAGGGAACCGAATCCGGGACCCCGGTCAGAGATCGAATCCGGGTCTCTTCCCTGCCTTGGCACTAAGAGCGTGCTGAGTCATCGTGCCTCTCGTGAGGCAGTGCCTGGTGTCGATACTTATAATTTTTCAATCCACACTCTCCCTCCCTGCCCAGTTTTCAGTGACATGATGCTGTAGAGGTTCACTGTACAGCCCGGTCCAGGCAAGTGTAGTGTTTTATAAATGCACCGACTTGTTTGTGACATATTCACACATCTCGGGACTTCATTGGGCAAATGTTTGCCACAGATCTTTTCAAAAAGCTCTGCTGCGGTCCTTCTCAATAGACACATTAGGAGCAGGAGTAGCATTTTCGGGGTATGAAGGAGGGTGGGAGAGTGGGGTTTGGGGGGGGTGACTTTGATGATGTACAAGGGGAAAGTATACAGGGGGGGTGTAGGCGAAGGGGATATAGTGAGGACTTGTGAGGATTAGCAGTATGGGGTCCTGCAAGGGGAGGGTTAATGACGCGATGAAAGAACGAGCGACAGTGCGGGGGGGGGGGGGGGGGGGGGGGTGGA